>JBCFYV010001001.1:33857815-34189274 GCA_039000515.1 Timema cristinae | reverse complement strand
AAATTTATCTTGGTAAAATCATCATGTTTTAAACACCAAAACCTACATAAGCCTACACTAGCCAATTTAATGGCAAATTAAATTTCATTCCTCTACACTACTCTCTAGTAAAGTCTAAACTGTCTGGGAAAATGGGAACTCCTTCTAAGGAACCTGTAAAACACTGAGAATTTTGTAATTAAAAATAGTATTAGCTCTGATCTTGTATGCTGACAAAGAACATGTGTCAGCTGTCAAGGTTCCTTAAGATATTTCTTATCATAATAACACTTCTTAAAAACTTTTGCTGATTGAAAAATATTTATTGAAGAGTAGTATTTTTAATTTGTACTTCTCGTTAACTTTAATATATATGGCCTTCAAGCTAGATTAAGAAAATATGGTATCATATGCCATTTATCAATAGCAATTTTAAGAGCCTTAACAAAACCTAAATATATCGAATCGTTTACATTTAAAAAAAAAGTTGAATCATAAGTCCAAACGGTTCAATATTCAAATAAACGAAAGTTGAGGAAAATCTAGTAGCAACTGATGATACTAAATTTCATGTTCAAGAAAAAGTAATGTTGATGACGTAAACATCCCATTACATTAAATTATGATGTTGTTGAAGACTTAATGTATATAAAACAAACATGTTTGTGTTGTTCTCGTCATCTTTTAAGAGGATATTATCCGAAAGCTCAATGCCAGTTCTGAAGTTGCGCATCCCGTGCGCGTGCGAGGGAGGTGTAGCTTAGATGAATACGTCAGAGACAAGTCATCCAGTATAGAGAGGAAATACTCGGTGAACTGACAATCGCCTAGTCCTCTTTTACTCTGTCATTCTTTCTTCAAGAGACAACACTCACGAGCACACGGAAGGGATGTGTCATTATCTTGGAGAGGACAGCAGTGTAAAGAAAGAAAAGAATAGTAAAACGGCATTGTACTCTTCGTTTGCTCTTTCGGGTTCTTACAGGCGCTGGACTGGTCGTCTTTGTTTAACCCAAAGGTCTCGGCCCAAGCGTGGTCCTTTTTCTACCACCTAAGTAAAGTTGCCATTTTGTAGCTCATAAACGAAAATATCTATTTTCAGAAAATAAAAATACTATATTTTATACCATTCACTAATCCATCTAGTAAAAGTAATATAACCTAGAGAAAAAAATGATTGAGACTTTATTTTGATGAAAGTGTTAGAATATACATTAGGCCCCTGTGCCCCCGTGTAACGATGCACCATCTATTTATTGTCACAAGTCTTGTTTCAATCGTGCGGGAAAACCAATAATTTTATGGCCGTTGTAGTAATAGTAAAAACGCTTGTAAAATCTGAAATTGACATGTTTTACACGAAGTAAAAAAAAAAAAAAGATTTAAAATTGTAAAACCTCTTAAAACACTTTTAGCAAAACATGAAACAGTCGACTAATGATTTTTTTTAAAATATATTTTGAGTTAACAAGGGTTAATGATGTTAGATTACAAAAATCGTTCAAATTTATTTCTATAAATAAATATATATATTGGTTAGAAGCCCCCTTTCCCTTGACACGTTGTGGCATTTTGAAGTGGTAGAGCATATGTCACGACTTCAGATCCGCATGATCACGAGTGATTTTAGACAGTTGAATTGGTAGGTAACGTTGAAAACTGTACTCTAGACTAGGGCAATGCCACCACATCTCGTCCAAACACTAATTTATAATACATGTACAAAGTGTATTCAATTTTACATTCATATAATAGCAAAAACAATTTTAGTTTCCTAGGTTAAAAGGCTAGACAATTTTAAATATTTTGAAATATATTTTATGTGTGACACAAGCCACAAAACATATTTTTCCATAACATAGTAATTTATTACTAAGGATAACTTTTTTTTTAATCTGGAACAGTCTTCAAGTCTTCATTACATCTTGTCTTCATTGGTAATCAAGTTAAGATTTGAATTTCAGTCAAATTTATTTTAGGGAAGTTGTACACTTTAGAACAGCCGGTAGGTAACGCGTGTGCCTACTGATCTAGGGATCACGGGTTCTAATCCAGACATTATTGAAAGTATATCATTGGTTAGTTATTATCGGCTGGAGAACTGGATGATGTTTTTGCTCTAGAATTAGTTTAGTTTGTAGAAAAATCAGTGTGTTCATAAAATGTACGATAAAAAATCTTCAAATAAAAAAAACTGCGGTCGTAATTTATAAAATAGAATTTTTCCATATTTTCATTCAATTGCTAGTGCACCTTTACTTTAAACCCTTCTCACCCTTACTCCATAATAGTAATGATTTAAATTAGTGAAAGATGCTGATATCGCAAAAAAAAACTTACGATAGGCCCAGCTTTGCTGAGCACCATTGAATTACACTACTGATAACAGCCAGGAATGTAAACTGATGTAGGCTTTTTCTTGAAAAAGCAAAGGTGATCTCTTTTAGCTATTAGTGTTGTGTTGTGTTCTTTATTTTAGTGTAATCATATATTCTGTTTGGGTTGTTTGATTTATTTTATTTGTTTATCATCACACCTTACTACCCTTTAGGGGTACATGCATGTGTATTAAATGTGCTAACTAGTTAGGGATAGGAATGGTTCAATCTAGAGGAAGTGGACTCACATTTGCGTGAAGGGAGAGTGAAAAAGTGTTTATGAAATACCACCCTCAGTACAACCAACCAAAATACGAACCCAAGTTCTGCGTCTGCGGCAGTCCAGTTTATTTCAAGAGCGATGCCTTAAAGTTTAGACCATGCGGATACCAAAGCAGGTTGTTTGGTGGTTTTGGTAAGATTGTTATAGAAAGTTTGATCGTAATCATATTCATGTTTTTCTATACTCAATAAATATTATTTATTTGATAATATTTAATGTTATCGTATATATTATTTCTTTTGTCAACATTCCTTTTTCTCAACTAACACAAAGCCTACAGCGATGAATAAGGTCTCAGTGGTTAGGATTTTTTTTTCCCTACTTCTGTCATAGCATACTCAGTTTACGTTAAAACACATGTTTTTTTTTAATGAAGTTAAAATAAAGTTGCTTTTGCAATGACTATCAATATGTCTAAGGGATAGACGCTTCCAAGAGCTTGTAATGCAATAGATTTGACCCTAAGGAGTATTTGAAAGCATTGACCATTTATCATTCCAATTATTAATATATTCAAAAATATTTTACATATAATTAAACATATTTTACTTTATTTAAATTTTACAACCTATTACGTGGCGCTTAAATCACGTCTTCCTCTAAATTATTTACTAGTTAGTTCGCGCCTCGTGGTACGATGGCAGCATCTACTGGAGCTAAACTTAAGAAATGTTAACGTCTTTTAACGTAATCCAGACAAGTTAAGATCTTTTAAAGTATTTCCTCTTCGAGAAGATTCCATACGCAATAGGTATTTTTGTTCTGAGTTTGTAGGTGTGTAATTTACCGTTAGAAAGGTTCCTTCGAGAAGCTTCTATTGAACTCAGATATATGTGACTTTTTGAAACTTCGTATTTTTACTGTGCAATCAGTCGTGGTCTTGAATGGACGTGCTTTAAGCGATCGGTGATTATAAGTTGCTAGGCCCTCGACATGATCGTGTTTCGATTAGAATATTAATAACAATATGTTTTCAATTTAAGGAATAAATAGATATCAAACTTTATGTGATATATTATCATTTATTAAAGTCTAATGATAAGGAACGAGGCATTATAAGTAAAGCACATAGTTGCGTAATAGAAACGATGATTTACGGAGTGACTCTTAAATGATTCTGTTATGTAATATAACAAATAGCATTCTAACGTGGGGAGGAGAAATATAACAAATGACGTCCAACGAGGGGCTGAAAAGAAGTATAATAAATGACTCCCAATCACGGGGCTATTATACGTCAATAAAAAGAGAAGTATAGCAAATGGCGACACAACGTGGGAGTTAATATGCGACTATTAACACTTGCCGCGAACGCGGAATGTAACAAGCTGGATTAGACTGGTCAAATGCTGTATTTACTCATGGACAACTATATGTAGCTTTTTCAAGAGTCCTATATCTAACAATATTTTCGTATCAATTACCGAAAATTAAGTAGATGCTTCTAGCAGATGTTTGAAGTGATCTTCCACTGGCCAATTTTTTTAAATTAAAGGCTTTCAAAATCCATTAGTAGTATTTATAGCAAGAAAATTCTTCAAAATTACAACAATTTTAAATTTATCTTGAGTGGCCCTTGCCTAGATTTATTTATTTAGATGACCCTAGAAGCTATTTAGAGCGCTTCTACACTGATTTTTTTCTTACAGTTACATTATTCTAGAAGTTATAGGGTGTGGTCTTCTCCTGTTAATTTTTGAAAATTTAATGCACATAGAAATCATTTGGAGTTCTATTTAAGGCAATCTTTTAGTTTAATATTCAATACTGTCGAAGTGTTTGAAATGTATCTAGGAGAGAGAAACTTCTTTCCATGGGGGGCTAATTCATCCCATGGGCAGTGCCCCCCCTTACCCGTCGGTTCCACTGACACTGACCCAAAGTTTTTTATAAGAATATATTTAAATATAGCTTTTCTTTATGGAAGCTATTCAGAGTAGTCCATTCCAGGATTTTTTTAATTCCAAATCTTTATATTTTATTAAGAGTGATCAAATCATAAGAATCTGGATGTTATTTAGAGCTATTTTTAAATTGTAATAAGAATTATATGCATCCTTCTCACACGAAGCAATGATTTCTTACAGTTGTGTGTGTGTGCGTGCCTGCCTCATTGAACACAATATTTGAAGGAACAAAAGGGGGGCCTACCTGTGCCCTTCTGTGGACACGTCTATGGGAAAAAAACTGGAAGTTTTAAAATGTCTCGGTAATTGTAAAATTGCGACTAAACTAGCTAAGAAGTTTGTAGTTGGAAAAGCATCAGTGACAGAAATGAAATTAATTCTAAAATGTAATTTTTTGGTTCTTCAACATTAATTTAATCTCTGAATAGTCGTCGAACATTGAAATAGTAATTGTTTGCCAAGTTTAATGGGGCACTTTTTTGTGGCTAACTCAAGAAAGGGGTAAAGGAATGCCAATAAATGGCCCCCTGATCAGATTATCCGGAATCTCGGACTACCAGAGTTTTATTCTAATTGGTTGAAGTCAATTAAAGTGTATTTAAGTTTGGCCTAGGATGTTTATATTAGTTTGCATAGTTTTATATAAGTTCACTTACACAAAATAAATTTATTGAAATAATTTTTTTCTAGAGATAAAATATAAATAAATAAAAGTTAAAACTCCTAATTGTTTTGAAAATTATTACAAACATATGTTTATTTTTATTTTAATATTTAGTGAAGAGCCAAATGTTTTGTTTAATGTTTTTGATTTACGTATTGTTTAATATTACAAACAATATGGCAATATCCCATTTCCTATGAAAGTGACTTTAAGGTTACTTTACATAAGCGTTAAATTCCAATTTTGATCATTTCTCCGCTACTATTTAAGATACGAAAATACTTATAACTGTATTTTTTTTGTACTGTTAAAAATATGGGGAATCTATTCTTTCGTTTCACAACTATTACAAGTTTTTAGTAAATCAGTTCATTTTAATATGAGAGATGGAGAAAGACTGTGTGGTGCGCCGTAGTCCGTACCATTTATTTTTAATAAGTAGAGTAACAATGTTGATTGCACATTGGTGTGTATTTTTAAGGTTTATTTATTCTTCCAACTTCCAACATATTACCTAATTTTTAACAACTGAGATTATCTTCCATTATCTTTGAGAATATAATTAACGAGCTGGCTTGTGTACTGAGTGACTCAAACGCTCAGCCAATCAGATGCCTTTATTCATCTGTTGCTACTTTTCGTATTTTTTACATTGGGTGAATCTACAAAAACACTATTTCAATCACTGAAAATTTTATAAAGTCACCGGTGATTTTATAAAATTACCATCAGTCACTGGTGAATGTTAATAAGCTAAGTAAAGGTTTGATTAGTTTCGAGTTATGTTTTATAATATATTCTAAATAACTTATATCTATACTTTTAAAATAACATGTCCTGACTGACTGACTGATTCATCATCGCCGAGCGCAAACTATCAAGGCTACAAGCATGAAATTCGGACTGTATATTCATTTTGTTATGTAGGCACCCACTAAGAAAGGATTTTAGAAAATTCCACTCCAAAGGGGTCAAAATAAGGGATGATAATATGTATGATAATATGTATGAAAGTCCGTCATTTTGAAAGTTACATAAACAAAATTTTGTATTTCGGTTATTGACGTAAAACAAATAAATACGTGTTTCAGGAATTTTGGAAATTTTATTTAATAAGGGATGAAAAAGTGGGTGAAAGTTTGTATCGGACTTGCATTATTTTTGATCCGAGGTCAAGTTATGGTCATCAACGTAACGTAATATTTTAAATTAATCTGTAAATACATATGTATATTTTCGTATTTGTATATAATCAACTTCCACGCGAGCAAAGCCGCGGGCAACAGCTATCTAGTCTTTTATAAAATCAATGGTAGATGTAGAAAATACCATTGATGTTTCATACTTTCACCAAAGTGAATAGGTATATTAAAAAAATTACTGGTAAATTACTTTTACTTTTGGTGATTCTATACATTCACCAGTAATTTTATAAAATAATGAATTGAACACGTTCGCATTTATGTATTCAACATATTTCTCTTCATACTATAGTTATTATATGAAATTTAAAAACATAGTTGGATAAAAGTTTTTCAAAATGTCAATATACGCTCCAAAACAATCATTTACCCGCATTTGACCACTTAGAAATGTTGTAATTATCTTATTAATTAGTTAAAAAAATTGTTTTATATAATTTTATGGGAAGCAAATAGCAATTTATTTAACACACCCTTATATAGAACGCTATAAAACGATCACAATCACAATAGAATACAAGACATTTGAGTTTAGGTAACTTTTCAACAAACACAGTCGACAATTTTAATTTTATAACTATTCATAATTTTAGAGATTATATATTTTGTTTTTAGCACATAGTCACGAAACGATTAAAAAACAAGTCAAAATTGAGGTAAGGGGAGTTTAGCTCTATATTTGCGTTTGGAAGCCTAATAACTAAAGCTTTCGCCTCACTTTAGGTTTTGAATTGGAATTCTCAAGGGCCATTGCCTTACATTTGTCAGCCTTTTGTTTGTCTTCAATAGTCTTTGTTATGTAAGGTGGATTTCTAATCGGCATGGATCGTCTTCGTCTTGGATCTACAAGCTCTGGCAGGAGACAATCTAGATAGAACTGGCTCAGTTTTTTCTCCATGTGGCTAGCCCAAAATGCATCGTCTCTGAAAATCTTCTCGACCTTTATACCCACATTTGTCCATAAAATAATGAGAAAGTAACTTCTCCTGGTCACGTGAAGTTGGCCTTTCACTTGATAGTAGTGTGTTTTTTGTTAATGCACGTAATTTCTTTTTTGTCCTTGCTTATGTTCCAAAAAGTAAACTTTCTTTTTAAAACAGCTTCTTCTGGTGTCATGTTCCTTGCTGAGGGTGGACACTTCACTTCAATAATGGTGTCAGATCCTATTAGACCATCGGGAGTTGCTCCCAAGTAAGATAATTCCGGATCAACAAACAACTTTAACATTCATTTTATTTTCAAGAGCCAATATAGCATTCTTCTCATTATCTCTACCGTACAGCATTCATAGAGCATTCCTTGAACAGCCTTTTCACAAGATGTGTGAGGAAGTCGTCGACAAACGGGTCCAAAGTTAGAGGCAGAGAGCAGCTTTCGCCGTACTTCTTTCCATCGACCACTATTTCTTTGGAGAAGTGTCCCTCTTTCAAGCTCCTCACGTTGCTCTGATGTGCTTGGTAAAGTAGCAATAAATCTAATTTTCTCTTTATCAAATTCTTCCGTAACCATATCAGGCTTCTGAGCACAAGGCCCATAGTCTTTGTCATTATTAGTCAACCTAGGTCTAAATGGGTTCTTTTTCTTCACTTTTGCAGGCAGACTTCTTGTTATTTCAATTTGACGAAGTCTTCACATCTCCATCTTCTTAGTGAACTTCCCGGGACTAGCTTGGTACATTACTTTGTGTATTTTATATAGAGGAGTTTTAGTATTGTAAGAAACTACAGCAGCATGACTTCTAGAAGAGTAGGACCTCTTAAGGCAAAAATTAACCCTTTTCCCACCGATAAGGTAAGACAGTGGTGCACAACCCATGGCCCGCCATGCCATTTATTGCGGCCAACCAACTAAATGAAATTTGCAAAATAAATTCCTAGCATATTCTCATATTACTTAGACTAAGTTGTCAGCGAAATATGATTAAATGCTTTCTTCCCTTAATAAAACTTTTAAAGTTTATGCTTAGTAAGTCTACCGATACTTCAACAGCAGCTATGACATCGAGTCCGTTTATTTATGGGGGCTTTGTGAATAATAGTTTGGTAGCCGTATCTTAAAAATCTTGTGTTAATTGCGTGAAGAAGTTTGAGGGAATATGTCTTAATCGAATATCTATGTAACGCAGTGTCACAGATATTGCACATATTATTGCAACGAAATTTTTGAAAATTTCAAAAAATTGGCATCTATTTTTTCACTAGCCATATATGAGTTCTCTGACATAACATCAACCGTTCAAATGAGCATATTTGCTCCAGGTGTGACGTAAGAATTTTAAATTTATTAAGAACTCGTCTTTCTGTACTCCATGGATGGACAGACCAGGGGTTCTGACCTGCTGCAAGGCATCAAAAAGATATTTGTCTAAATTTGTCTACAATGATTGGAGCAAATAATGGAATAGTGTCTCTCCTCACAAAACATCTGTGATAACTTTGCCACGCCAACACATTTATTGCATATCACTGCATTATAGGCTTACACCAGTAAAATTTGGTTGTAAAAGATCTGGGCTAAAGAAATCTGATACGGACATTAGTGCAAACAGAGAACTTCATTAAATCAGAGGACTCAATCACCGACAGTTCAAAGGCGTCCTCAATGGAAACCGAGGCCAAATATGGTGACCGTGTTTACTGCAGCAGAGACAAGGTTTTGACTAGATTTGGATAACTTGCAGAGGAAATCAATAGAAAAATAATTACCTCTTAGATTTAGCAAACAATGTATCAGTATTCCAGGCAAAACTAAGATTATTATAATTTGAAGTTAAAAATGTACTAATTTCTGCGGTGTAAAGAAATGTTTCCCTCACATGAAATTTATTCCAGCTAGAAGTATGCTGGGCACATCAGCCGAATCCAGGAAACTTTTAAAAGAAGATTTGTGATTTAAATTGTGACAAATTCCTATTCAAAATATTTCCTAAACTCTTATTTTGATGTTAGGTTATGAAGGAGTTTGGGCAAGGGAAATGGTAGAGTCATTCTTTACAAAATTAAAGTAAGATATTATTTTCAATATTTTTGATTTTTTTCTTTCCGGGGGGGGGGGGATCAACCCTATCGCCCCCTCCGGAATCCACCACTGTTTAAGATATGTTGATGATCGTGATGATGCTATTTTTAAGCACTACATATTATGTACGTATATATTTATTATATTTGGGCCATCTTGCCCCGGAATAATACTAGCCTCGTCGTTAAAACAAAGAGCCTATACTGTACAGTCTGTTCACGGTAGGAATTGACTTCTGAAAGGCCTTTTTCCCTACCATAAATCTATTATATAGTAGGATATTGGTAGGAAAAAAGACCTTTCAGAGAGTGATTCCTACCGTGAATGGAATATACATCACTTTTGTGCAAAGGAAGACTTATTTTTTTATTACAAGGTTTTATTGCAATCTATTCAATATACAAATAAACTTATTTTCCGTTTGTAAAAATATTGATCTGATTACAAACTTTTTTTTTTAAATAGTCATTGAGCTTATTTAAAGCTTGCTCATTCTTAGTTTGGTTTTATGATTTGCAATGGTAGATTCTGGTAAGAAGGTTTTTATATAAAATACACCAATTTTTTGTTGGTCAACATTGATAACATTTTAATTTATTACCAGTGTTAGTTTATAAGCAGGCCTATAATATGAATAGTCTGATAAACATAAAAAACAGTCTAAATGAACTATATTAAAATGTGTCTTTTGGATCCGCTTACCTTTGTGGTTCTGTAAAAGCGCTATCATTATCCATATCAAAGTAATGTACTGATGGAACGGCATTCCTAACATCATTCACAACTACAGTCTCAATAGATGTAATTTGTGGAGACTCAGATCACCGTTATCTGCCTCCAGCAACTTTTGTTTTTTCTATTACAATTAAAATCAGTTTGTAATTGTCTCCAAAATGCTCTTTAATGGTATGAAAAATTAAAATTGAAACATACGGTAAAAAGTATTTCTTTTAACACCGCGTCTTACTACCCGTTCGGGTGTTATGCTTATGTACTAATTAAGCTAAGGGTTTTGGGATTAGGAAGGTTATATCAATATTAAGTATGGCCTCATTTACGTGGAGGGAGAGTAGTAAACCATTTTGGAAAACCACCCTCAGTACACCCGGCCTAGATTCGAACCCTTAAACTCCCCGTCATCGACCATCTATAGTCTATTGCGAGAGTAGCGCATTAGATCACGCGGCCACCAAAGTGGGTGTATAAAAATAAAAAAGTATCTTAGTGATTTTTGTAGGCAATACAATTAATGCCCTAACGTCCAATAATTTTGTAATTAATAAAAATTACCTTATTTTTTTCTCGGGGTCTTAATACCTATCCGGGAGAAATGCATTTTAATAAAGCTAATAGAGTTGGAATGGGTAAAGTAAAACTTAGTTAAAATGTACCCTAATTTTCAAGGAAGAAGTGTATAGAAAACATTTAAGATAACATTTAAAAAAATACCATAGCTACACCCGGCCGGGATTTGAACCCCGATGACTATGTCAACGGGAAACCACGTTAAATGAACTTGGCGTGTACGTCATTACAGTTTAGGTTTTTTTCACAAGTTTGTACTATACAGTTAGGATTCACTACAGCCTATAGTAGTCTTGGAAGAAAGATATGTTTAGAACAAATAAAGAAAGATACAGTATTTTTATAGGATTTTTTTAAATTGTCATTGATAGGATTTATCAAAAACAAAATTGCAAGATATAAAAATAGTTTTTAAACCTGTCAAAGAATGGTTCTTTATGAATGTTTTTCAACACATTTATTGTTTTCACTGAGGTGTTCCCATACACACTACAGGCAAACGCTGGCATATTTGTTTCGATATCACCTTTAATATATCCCAAATCCTAAATTTAGTTTAGTGGAATACTTCAATCGGGCATCGTTTCAAAAATCCCAATTTATTAGGAAGGTATTTGATATTTTCTCTAGCTGTAAATTATCATTTTATAGATTAATATATAAAATTCAGCTTTACATATTTTACTTGAAAAATAGATAATTAAATTGGAATTACATGTTCTAAATTAATAAATTTGTAGACTACCTTTGTTTCCAATATTATTTTAATTCTATTCCTCGTCTTTTCTTACGTGGGGCGCATAAATGTAGATGTGATTTATATATAGCCTCTTCTTATGTCAAATCCCGAAGTATTCATTGTGACTTCTCAAGACAAACGTCAATACCACTGTAGCATAAATGTGCTAATGAGTTATTTCTGACTTCTCTTATCTGCCTTTAGCCCAAAGCACCAGGCGCGGGTCAGGCGGACACTATATCCACATTCCTTTTGTGTTTACTTCCTTCAACCAACCTCCCCTGCCCCCCTCCCCAAAACCATTTCCTCGTCAGCCGTTCGGGTAGTTCAGAGTCTTTCCTCCAGATAACAGAGCAACCGTTAAAAAAATAATCGTTTTAAAATCATATTTATTCCGTTTTTTCTGTTGTGACTATGGATTTTTTTTTATGGAAACGTCTTAGTTAGATAATTTTGTATATATATAGCTTTTAGATTTTTATTATTTATTTCTGAATCACGATTTATTTTAAACGAAATTATTAAGGATTTATGAGCATTTCAAACATATAATGAAATAGATTAAAATATAGGTACGTCGCCATATTCTTACGCTCTTCAAAAATGCAAAATAATATATTATAGCATTTTTTATTGTTTCGTAAACATGATTTCCCTAAGAGTCTGCACGGTCTTCTTTGCCACATTTGGGAGCAATGGCGGCACAGAACCAATATCCTCTTAATAGAATTACTTAGGAGCTCGTGACGAAACGAAGTATAGCAAGGAATGCTTAAACAATGGCCTGACTGACCTCAAGGTGACCCTACATGGGTATGAACCCCGGTACCTTGAGCATGACGGCAGCCCCCCAGCACACGTACTCGTTGATCTGGCGTCATAACCCGCGTAGTCCCCCAAATGGGTAGAGTGACCCCCCTAGAATCGATGGTGATTGTCAGCCCAGTTAGCTTGGAAACATCACTAGTTATCCTGCCTCCTATCCTGATTTACAGCGAGGAATGCTGACACTGTTTATATTCCGTTCACGATAGGTTTTTACCTGGATGACAGTTTGAAAATCATATGTTTAGGTTTTGGGTTGGCAACACTTGTAAAAGATCACTGTTTTGTTATAAATGTAAAGATCTTTAATTACCTGTTATATATTACATTTAAAATAACGTAAACTTAAGTTTTCTCATACTATTTCATTTTTTAATAATTTTTTTTATCCAACTCGAAACAATATTTTAAACATAATTAAACGTACTTATTTTTCGTTTTGGAACGTTACTGATTTTGTGTAATATAGTGCACACATCGATATACATTTTAATACATGCATCGTATTTACTTGGAAAAGAGAAAATTGTTGTCATTTTTTTACATACAATACATTATTTTATGAGTATTTTATCTTTTTTGAAATATTTAACTGAATAAAATATTTTCATCAACTGCGTGTCTCCATCATTGTAAAAAACTTGTTTACCGTTTTGTTCAATAATATGGTTTTGATTCGTCAGTCGCCATTTTGAAGCTATGTTCGTTAGAAGTTTTTGTGAAAGTGGTGTGAATATATTTTTAAGGGGAATAAAACTATAAATAAACTTTGTGTCCGTCCTCAAATAAATATATAAATAATATTGGCCTAAATTACTGTGGTTAACTATCACATTAATATATTACCATTTGTTTTCATTACAGTGATCCAAAGTGATAGATGTCAGCTGTTGGCGTAGTGATATATTAGGGATTACTTCTAGTAACATTTTGAGCTGTCATCCAGGTAAACTTGGCTCGTGAATGACTTCTAAGTTGTCAGCGCATATGTTTACTATCTAATCAAAACACCTTGCGAAACTCGTTTTGTCATTCACAATACACAACATGTTAAAACAAACGCCCCAAATTATGCTTGTCGATTACAATATCATTTATCAACATAACATAGAATTGGTACAAATATTACTGTTACTAAAACAATTCTACTGATAAGTTTGAAAAGAAATAAGAGTTGTACTAAGAAATATGGGCGTGAAGCAGTGGCAGCCATTTTTAATACTTTTGTTATATTCTCACGGGCACATCAGAAGAATACCGCAGCCAATGGTTGGCCAAGAAGCGTTCGAATCCTGTTTTATTAACCAAATTCTTAAAGTCTGTAGAGGTAGAGATTCGGGTAAGGTTTTGATACTGTCCGCTAATGTGTTGGAACTTTAATTCTCCCAGTAGTTCCGGACCAGCCCGTTATTTATACAATTCAGTGCGCCAGCTTCATCGAGGCTTTCTTTGTTTTCTAAGTAGATTGGACATGATTAGCATAGCACCACTGGACAGAATTAGAGCTACAGATTCCTCGTTATCAAACATGTCTCACTGTTGTGCAACTTCAGAAATCACTCAATTGAACTGAGACCATTTTGTTGTTTGCACTTGGTGTTTTTTTTTTAAATCTTCAGCTTGTGCTGTAAATTAGTGTGTGTGTTTTTAATATGTAATTATAGTTATTCTGTTTTCAAAATTTTTAAATTAAATACAATGATTATGATATTAATGATATTAATGATATTATCAATGTTAAATATTTGGAAAATAATATATCTGAAAATATGCTTCGCTCAAAGAGGCAAACCTTTAATATTATGCTAATATCCAAGGTATTTTAAATTAACTATATTAGTTCATCTTATTATTAGTTGACAAAATAATATGAAATAAATAACTTTTCCAATACTATATTATAATTATTTTTTTAGCACTGTGTCTTAATACCTGTTCGGTTTGTACACAAAAGTGCTAGTTATTGTGCTACTTCTATAGTTATGAGAACATCCAGGATGTGGTGGAGCAGAGCTGAGCTAGTCCACCTTATTACACCTTAACCCTGTCTTGAGCTAGTCCACTTTATTACACCTTAACCCTGTCTTGAGCTAGTCCACCTTATTACACCTTAACCCTATCTTGAGCTAGTCCACTTTATTACACCTTAACCCTATCTTGAGCTAGTCCACTTTATTACACCTTAACCCTATCTTGAGCTAGTCCACCTTATTACACCTTAACCCTGTCTTGAGCTAGTCCACTTTATTACACCTTAACCCTGTCTTGAGCTAGTCCACTTTATTACACCTTAACCCTGTCTTGAGCTAGTCCACCTTATTACACCTTAACCCTATCTTGAGCTAGTCCACTTTATTACACCTTAACCCTATCTTGAGCTAGTCCACTTTATTACACCTTAACCCTATCTTGAACTAGTCCACTTTATTACACCTTAACCCTATCTTGAGCTAGTCCACTTTATTACACCTTAACCCTATCTTGAGCTAGTCCACCTTATTACACCCTATCTCTATCTTGAGCTAGTTCTATCCAGTCCACCTCATTACACTCTATCTCTTCCAGGTCCATTCTAATGTTATTCTCCCGTCTAGGTCTTCCCAATGGTTTCTTCACATTATGTTTCCCATTCGAAACATACTCTGAACATAGTTCTAGAATCTCCCATTTGTTCTGCATGTCCTGCCCACCGTAATGTATAAGACTTGATTATCCTAACAATGACTTGTAATTAGTACAGGCTATGTAACTTATCATTTTGTAACCTCCTCCCCTCCCAGTAGCCTAATTCCATTTTCGACCAAATATCTTTCTATGCCCCTTGTTTTCGAACACCCTAAATTTGTTTTCGTCATGTAAGGTAAGATACCACATTTCACACCCATAGAGAACAACCAGTAACATTGTTGTTTAGTATTCTCTGAGTTTTACATTCCATGAAAGCAGGCGGGATGTCAACAACTTACTGACCGTGTAATAGCATTCATTTCCCGACTGTGTACCTTCCATAATTACCAATCTAATACCGTTATCACTGGTTAAAAATTGTTCCTAAATATTTAAACTCACTAACCATGTCAAATGATGTGTTGTTGGCAGTAATCTTTAAATTATCGTTCCACCGTTAGCATAAAATATATAATTTTCTCTGGATAATAGACCTGTATGTCTTTAAATATGAATGCATGGCACTTGTATTTTCGATTTAAATTTATGGCAATTGAAAATTAATTAAAATAATGATAGCTACAATAGATAAGCATCCTTTTCATGAACGTGAAGAGAATTTAATTGGGGGGTTTGTGGGGGAGGTAAAAGTTGTAAGTTTATGACATGGTGTTGAGACTTACTATTAAATCCCAAGAAATAAGAACATTTTTATTTCATTCAGTAGTTGCGGAATTTCATTTGTGTAAAAGAAAATGAGTGGGGGGGCAATTAACAAAAATGTATTTTAGTGTTTTTCTCCGCTCCCTTCCCCCAGGTAATGCTAGGAAATTGGATGCTCCTAGAAGCTATTTGTGGTGATCCTCGTTTGGATGAATTTCAGTGGCGTATTCTGAGAAAATGAATAGGTATGCTGTACTATAAAAGTTGCAGGGGAGATTTGGGGGCCGAGGACCCTCAAACACCGTTGTCCGAACGTCAAGGGAAATATTTGAAGGTGTGTGCCTATAGAACAGTGGTTCTCGAACAATTTTTATTTTCCCTTAACCGTATGCTATTTATCCATAATTATGATTACCATTCACTCAAAATGTTATAAAAGTAACTCCATGTGGTCAGCCCGCATTCAGGCTATATCTACCGAGTGGCTACCAAACTGTTTGGTGGATTAGTGCCAACTCTAGTGGATAAAGGGTGTCATGGGGTCAGCACAACGACTTCAGCCTTTAAGCTCGGTTTCTATACCGGAGCCACTGCTTCCCAGATTATCTGGACGCGCCGGGAATCAAACCCGGGACCTCTGGGTCCTTAGCCAGAACCTATGACCACTAGACCACAAGGCACATTTCTGAAAGTATAAGAGAGACAGCTCCTATTCAATTATCCTAGTGTAATTAAAAGCACACATTTAGCAATACTCCAAGCAAACAATCATAAGAGTAAAATAAAGTGGTACACAGATCGAGCATCCATCAAAGATTGGTGGGAGGGTATTAGGTGGAGTGTCCAACACACGTTGGAATTAAAACTATTTATTAAAACCTAACTTATCTCTCACAATGCTGCTTGGAAACAAACGAGTCTCCCAACTTGAGAATTTATGCTCCAGAAGCTATTTAGATGAGTAAACTCTGACTAACATACGGGAGATTATCTTGGACTATTAATACTCTATCACTACGTCATTGGTTTATTGCTAGGATATGTACACATATATTTTGCTGTAAGCAGAGGTGCACCCAAGGGGGGAGGGGCAAACAGGGTATTTGACCCCCCCTTCCCCAATACCACAAATAATTTTAATATAAATTTACATAATATAAAGTATAACTAAATTATTTATCATTGAAGATGTGTCGAATGTATAGGCTACATTTTAAGACCAGACTTCAGACTTAAGCCTAATATTCGAAAGGTTTGCCGGTACACACGAAATTAACAATTGAAAAAAACATATAAATAATAGCTTCGATACCATTTCCATTATTTAAATCTCTTAATTACTATATTATTATTATTATTGTTTTTTTAATTATTATCGCGTCTTACTACCCGTTCGGGTTATACGCACTTACGCTCATGTGTAATGGTAGGGTAATTGTGAGATGAAATGGAGGACCCTACAGTTTAACGTGGAATCCGAACCACGATGAAGGCCTGGCATTCCACACATTCACAAGTTGTGATTAATACACGTTTTGCCAGAGGTGCTTAGTTACTATAATCTATTCCAAATCATTTATAAAAGCATTTAATATTCATAAATATTCTTGACCTTCAGGGCTTAAGAGGCTGTGCAACACCAAACCCGCTCTCTCCATCAAAATCTCATTCTTGCTACAGCCTTGATTGAATGCCTCCCCTCAAAGTAAATGGCTGGGTGCGCCACTGATTAAGTAACTTATATGAAAATATATTTTATTTTATCTTTTCCTTCTAAATCATCTTGAAATGGTGAAATCACACTCCTGACTTTTGGGATTCTTTGATGTATAATTATATAAAATCACAATGACTAATAAGTTATTAATGTAAAACAAAAACTAAAAGAACACTATTAAAACTACACGATTTTTCTACTAAAGAAAAACAATAATTACCATCAACTACGATTAAAGTAGCCTGGTCACCCCTCCCCCCCCCCCTTTTCCCCACTCTATCAGTGCTGAGACGCCTAAATTTGAAAGAGAGGTTAAATGTGTTTGCCAAATACTTGATAATACATGTAACTATAATACCTAAACATAAATCAATGTATTTAATTAGGGTATAATTTAAAGCTTGTTACGTATACTAACTATTATTTTACAATTAATTTTATATATATTTTATGTAAATTTACTTAAACTATACTAAATTAGCTTAATAAATAAACATTGGGATCTTGAATCTTTTTTCAATAGTTGGCACAATGCTTAGCTCGCTATACATGAACCTAGGGTGTAAAAGCCGAACTCATTGACCAATGAAATGACTTGTGGGCTAGTTGGGCAAGGTCATTAGAGCCTCCCTAGCTTGTCTTGCGGTTTTCAAGCAGCAGGCCCTGGGTTTCCTATTGTGTTAAGTAGAACCTTTTGGAAGGAGAATTACTTAAAACATAGTGGTCTTGGAATATTAATCAATATTAGTTTTAAAATTAATTACATGTATATTTATTCACAATTTAAACATTAGTATTCACAGAGAAAAGACAACATTGAATTTAAAACAAACCAGTCCATATCATTACGGGTATGCGGCGCAGGACTAGCATACCCGGAGAATACGCCACTGATGAATTTTGGAAATTATACTCTTTTAAAAGCTATTTAGAATAGTGGACTTATCTCTCCAGAACTGTTTTGAAATTTGTCTACTTCTAGTACCTATTTGGAGTAGTCCTCCCTCAGAAATTTTTTGAAAATAGGATGCCTTTAAAAACCATTTTAAGAAGTGTTCATCAGATATTTTTTTTATAAATTAGATTCCTCTAGAAGCTATTAGAAGTTGTCTTCCCCAAACACATTTTAAAAATTGAATGCTTTTAAAAGTTATTGGGAGTTACCCCTTTATTTTAAACATAGGATGCCTCCAGAAGCCTTTCTAGTGTGATATTCACCTGGAAATTTTTGAGAATAAAATGCCTCTAGAAAATATTTTGGAGTGGTCTTTTCTTGGCAAATTTTTTAAAGGTGTATGCCTGTCTAAGTTTTTTGAAGTTTGATACAAGGCCATCTTTAAGCCTTATAGAAAAAAAAACTCCAGGAAATTTCCAAAGAGAACCCGACCCCCTGAACCCCCCATCCCCAATACCAGCAATAAAGAGCGCAAGCTTTGATTAATTTGGAATTACACCTCCCTGGAGAGTATATATTGCCTATAATATATTTAAAATAATAAGCCCTATGTATCTTAAGTAATTTTCATAGTAAAAATAAAATATATTCTCACTTAAACGGTCTTGAGTCTGATTTAGTTTTTCTATAATTAGTTGGGTAAAACCACTCATTAGCAGTACAAGATTTCTAAAAATAATTCTGTTACAAAATTGAATTGGCTTGTTGGTTAAAAATGTAAATCGGGGTATTTTGAAAAGTGTCTCCGCTTAGTGCTGCCTCTGGTGGAAAATGATGTAACTATTTGAAACAGTCTCTTTTGCTCAGTAAGCAAACTAACCTACTAATAATTCTAGGTCGAATGCAAACAACAAATGTTGATTTTTAATCAAATATTTTGTGCTTGTTTTTAAAGTCAGTGTTTTTGCAGTGCTTATAGCAAAACTTATTTATTTTGGTCAAAATAAATAAAATCTTTCTCCAGTAGAAACATGGAGTTTAATTTTAAGTTGTAGTTAAATTCCGGGACAACCTTGACACATACTCAAGCTGTTGAGGTCCCCACGTGAATAAAATTAAACTCTATGTCCATTCTGAAGCGATATTTTATTTTTATTTTGACCAAAAAATGTTTTAACACAAAAACTCCAAACAAAAATTGACTTTCTCTCTTGTTCCCTACATTCCCACCTTAAGTTTTTGGGCGGGCAGTAAGAGACGTGGCACATAAATAGTAGAAAATCAAGCTTATGTTGTTGTCTTTTTTTAAAGAAAGACGCCGCGTACACAAACTACCATTTAAAACCATTCAAATTGTTTCTAGGAGACAATCAATTTCATCTTAGTTCCTGGATCATTGGATCAAAAATCACGTAAGATGCAACTGTAAATTATATTTAATTGCAGGGTTAGTTTGAGAGGTAAATTTTGTCGTTAGTATTTAATCAGTTAGGAATCGACCGTTAATTTGGCTTATTTCTCTGTGGTGACGAAACAGTCGCCAGCCTAACCGACAGGAGGAAGAAACTAAGAAGATTCGAGTGCCTTGTTCACAGTTTAAATTTGTCATTTACGAGCTAAGTTTACCTGGATGACAGCTCAAAATGTTACTAGAAGTAATCCCTAATATATCACTACTCCAACAGCTGACATCTATCACTTTGGATCACTGTAATGAAAACAGATGTGATAGTTAACCACAGTAATTTAGGCCAATATTATTTATATATTTATTTGAGGTCGGACAAAAAGTTTATTTATAGTTAAATTCCCCTTAAAAAAATACTAACACCACTTCCACAAAAACTTCTAACGAACATAGCTTCAAAATGGCGACTGACGAATTTAAACCATATGATTGAACATAACGGTAAACAAGTTTTTTACAATGATGCAGACACGCAGTTGATGAAAATATTTTATTCAGTTAAATATTTCAAAATACGATAAAATAATCATAAAATCATTTATTGTATGTTAAAAAATGACAACAATTTTCTCTTTTCCAAGTAAATACGATGCCTGTATTAAAATATATTGATGTGTGCACTATATTACACAAAATCAGTAACGTTCCAAAACGAAGAATAAGTACTTTTAATTATGTTAAAAATATTGTTTCGAGTTGGATAAAAAGAAATTATTTAAAAAAAATTAAATAGTATGAGAAAACTTAAGTTTACGTTATTTTAAATGTAATATATAACAGGTAATTAAAGATCTTTTACATTTATAACAAAACTGTGATCTTTTACAAGTGTTGGCAACCCAAAACCTAAAGATATGATTTTCGAACTGTCATCCAGGTAAAAACCTATCGTGAACGGAATATATGTCACGTTCCTATCGTTGCAAATTCAAACAAGGTGAAGGGAAGGGGTGTAATGGCAGGTAAGACGCAGTCCACACAGGGTAATTAGGCGAGGAAAATAATCAGTTTTTTAACGCAGCCGGACTCAAGTATAAAGTGTACACACTGTTTTAAGAGGTAGGCCACGTCGATCCAATTGTAGCATCGGTCGGTGTCCAATTTAGTAAGATTCTGTTCTTGTGTTATGTAATCAATCAGATTATAGTTAAAAGTGATACAATCACATTCAATATTAATTATTAAATAAAATCAGCGCAATGGAATTTCACTATAAAGCCAAAGTGTGGTTCAAAATTCCCTGTAACCCGCTTAGATGGCCACATGGTCTAACGCGCTACTCTAGTGGTAGACTAGACTGCTGATGACGAGGAGATCGAGGTTCGAATCTCGTTCAGGGTACAAAGGTTGTGTTTCAAAAATAGCTTTTCACTCTCCATTCACGAAAATATGGGTACACTTCTTATAAATATAGCCTATCGTGTCCCTGAAACCATCAGCGTAATTAGTAACTAAATGAATAGCCCGAACGGGTAAAAAGATCTCGTTAGCTGTGTGTTGAGTGAAGTAGTGTGATTTATTTCAAAGGAGAATACGGTGATTGCCGTAAGTAAAAGTAAGTGATTTAGAAACAATAATTATTCTACGTAAAAATACCAGAATCAATAAGTTATTAGTAAAAAAAAAAACAAAAAAAAATTGAAAGTGGAGAAGTGTCATCACTCATCAGTGAGTCCGAAAACAACTTTACAGACACAGGACGAAACTCCTGCACGAACGTCAGCAGCTTAAGTTGGTAGGCCTCCCTCTGAACCAGAGACTACTGAAGGACAAGGACATGGTAAACGAAATGTACAGCCTCACTGGATGAAAACTTACCCTTGGTTGGAATATGACGCAGTTTTCTCTAAGATACAAACCAAAATCAGAAAATCTAAGTGTTGCATAGCTGAGGCTGCCAGGCTCCAGTGAACATTTTAGAGATGATATATATGGAGAAATAGTGGTTTTGCACAAATATATGTTAATTGATACCTTGAAAACTAGGAAGCAAGACCCGCAAATGAAGGACGTACTTCTAGAGCTGGTGAAGTATTCCATATTCCTCCTGATGATCCTTGTCTCATGTTCTACAGCAGAGAGATAATCTGCAGGCCTGAGAAGACTGAAAATCTACCTGAGATCAACAATGGTCCAGAAACACCTGAACTATCTTGTTATTCTGAATCAATCCATACCTAGAATAGATATCTGTAAGTCAATCTTCGCGTCAAAGATCTGAAGGGTCTTGAATATTTACTGTCACATTAGTTACCAAGGAATTAAAATAGTTTTTTTTACTATTAAACTATTTATTTACAAACCTTGCTTCCAATCATAGTATTATTCAAAATCGGATCATTATGGCCACTATTCTTTAACATCGATTAACGCTAATAAATGATTAAATTGAGCTATTACCAGATATTAGTACTAACCGAAGTTATATACTGTTATACCTAGAAGTTCTGTGAAGATACGTGGAAATTTATTGCCCCTATCCCCTCGCCCCCCAAATATTTTTTTTAGTTTGCCCCTCTGCAGTACAGTATCTTCCACAATCTATGTTTTACTTTTCTAAAATTATGATAATTGGCGAATCAATTTTGAAACAATATTTTTAAATGTATGTTGTACATAATAAAAATGCATTCAACTGAAAGTACTTTTTTGAATACATGCCACAAAACAAATAAAACATATTGCTCTTAGAGTAAGTATTTTTTTATTCGTTACTTTATGGATCAAATCTAAGAAAGCAGTAAGGTAATTTATCATAATTATCGTGAACAGAGGATAATAAGACTATCTTGTGGTACTGATTACTCAGCTCCAACATACAAGGTGTGAATCCATCTCAGAGACTGTCAGTCCAACTTGTCACACAGGAGCTACAGGTGAAGCTGTGAATAACTCTCCTATCTTTATTATTTAGTGTACGGGGGCAATTAGGGACGTGTTCGTTCTCATTTGGGGCTCTGACTGCAGACTTGCTGTTGGATAGAAGTGTGACAGTTGCAGAAATATCTGGACGGTCTAAGACGACGAACGTACAGCTCATCTGCGAGTCTATTCACATCCTGGATCACCTTCTCGTCGTATCGGATCCCCTTCTCCCGACGAACTCTTCTCTGGAACAGTCGCTCGGAGTCTCCCGGGACCAGCACAGGGAGGTGGGGCTCTACGGGCTCCAGATGACGGAGAGAGTTCAGATACTCTGAGAGGAGCACTTGGAACTCAGGAGTGAAGCGCTCGGGGTTCAGGACTATGAAACAAGCGGAGTCGCCCCTCGTGCTCGCCAACACGGCCCCCAAGATCTCTGTCAGGAGAGCGAGTCCGCTGCCCTGCGTAACATGTTTGGAGTGAGTAGTGTACTACGTAACAAACTCGGGGTGAGTGTTATGTAACTAGCTAGGAGTGAGTGTTATGTAACTAGCTAGGAGTGAGTATTATGTAACTAGCTAGGAGTGAGTGTTATTGTAAACTAGCTAGGAGTGAGTGTTATGTAACAAGCCTGGAGTGAGTACTATGTAACAAGCTTCAGTGTTACCAATGAGATAAACAGCCAATGACCGGTATCTCACGGTTCCTGGTACTAGATGAGAGTGTTCCTCACAAAACACGGGATAACACGTGTGTCACATGCTATACAGGATGAGTAGTAATTCACGGATATGGACACTACTACATGATAAGGTGGGTAAAAAAAGGTCAAAAACACTCTTTGAAAAAGGTCCGTTCTTTCCATACCTTTTGGAAAAAAGACATTAAAGTTAGAAAGGGATGATGTGGCAGCACTGTGCCTGAAATGTCATAGTCAAGGCCGTCTAGCCCGAAATTTTGTGTGTGTGCAAAACTCACATTTTGCGATTCCCCTCTCCCCCTACCACCACCTAAAACTACTGTGGAGAATACTATATAAGGCCATCTTAAAACTATATATGCCATTTTGAATGTTCTTTCCCAAATATGTTACACATCTGAGATTGTCTTTCCCAGAATTCGGAAATATGTTCCTTCATAACAGGATTGAATTTTGCAATCAACTCTACGAGCCCGAGAAAATTCCCATTGTTTTTGCTGTAGAGGGTTTCATGAGTTCCCCGAAAAGTCATGTTATGTAGGACAAGGAACTGTATGATGGCAAGATCTTTCATGAGGACATTTTTCTGTTGCTCTTTTTCCTGAGCAATAAGTCTTTAACTTTCGTCATCAATCGCCTTGCCAATATTAAACTTAATTTCTGCTTCAACCTATTTTTCTTAGCACTTTAAGTGGTTAGAGGACGTTTCATGTTGGGAAAGAGTTTTCCCGATGTGCCTTCAATCATTGTTTCTATTTCCATCAGATAATGTAGTGCTGGTTATTGCCGTGTTAAATACACCTTGCAGAAAAACAGCATACACTTCCATTAGACTGGGCATACATTAGCCATCGTCTTCTAATTTTCTCGCCGTTGGAAACAAGCCGATAGTAAAAAACGTAGGGAAATGATTTTTTGTGCCGTCTCTAGGGAAGCTGTCTAATACTATTGTAGCAAATTTAGCTACAAGTTAAATAAAATGGGCAAGTCAACAACCACAACACTTACCCAATCTCACCGTCCAGGCTATGCACCATTAATAACAACACGTCTGGTCACATTAACAGCCCACGAACAACTACTAGCTCCGAGACAAGAATCAAACCTCACTCGCTAGAGACCGCCACCATGCTCTATGCCACCCAACGACTATGACAAGAGTAGAAGAGGCCAGTAAAAGCAACGTTTCCAGTGTCACGCACATCCCCCCTTCTTTGTGTTAAACTCTGTGATCCCCACCCCTTTTGATCCCGTCTCTCCTGTCCTACGAGTTTTGTGCACCATATAAAAGACCGGCCATGAAAATATACTGCACTCGAGGGTGCTAAGACTTCGAGTAGGAAGGACATGCCCCACTAAGAGCAAATTGTCGTGACAAAACACACTACGGGGAACCCGCATATACTCACAGACTGAACTCGGGACAGACTGCCGGTGGTGATTGCTGTAACGGAAAACCTTACGGTGCCAACAAGTTATAGTAGACCGTAAAGCGGAACCGGCTGCGAAGCAATACCTCGCAGCCGGAGTCTGTCCTCCGGGACACCACACAACAGGACAATCCCCCCACCACTGCACAGAGGGAGGCCCAGTAGCCCCTCCACACTGGCCACTAGCCTGCCCTTTTCAGGGCCGCGCGAAATGGCCACCACCACTGCCACACACAAATCCAAATCACCAATGACAACAGAACTCTCGACAAGTGACTACTCAGAGATGGAATCGGACACAGACGGACAAGGGACATTTACACTAGCCAGCAAACTCAACCGGAAAAGGAAGTGCAAAGCGGACCAAAAACAAAACTCCAAAAAACCCATCACGACCACAAACCAATTTGACGCCCTGAAAAGGGCCGAAAATGAAAACGACGTGACTATGACTGACGACACACCAGCCGAGACACCCAAAATAAGACTGCCACCTATTGTAACAAGAGGGTCACAACACTACATGAAGATCACGAAATACGCTAAGGAACTGGGAAACAATACCAACGTGTACTTCCTGAAGGACGGACTTATGATTCACACCACCACTAAGCAGAATTATGACTTAATGCAACATCTGCTTAAGGACCTGAAACAAGAGTCCCACACTTACTTACTCCCGAGAGACAAGCCGGTCCACGTGGTTGTAAAGGGGCTACCTCCCAACATGCTCACGGAGGACCTGCAACATGAACT
Source organism: Timema cristinae (assembly GCA_039000515.1). NCBI lineage: Eukaryota > Metazoa > Arthropoda > Insecta > Phasmatodea > Timematidae > Timema > Timema cristinae. The sequence goes on along the minus strand of JBCFYV010001001.1, from coordinate 34,163,816 downwards.
TGTGGGGCTAGGCTACCCCGTTACTCGCGTCAGGCAGTTCACCACCAAAACACCGGCGACAGGCACTACACAGACGGTCACACTTCTCCCGACATTCCAGGTAACACTTGCAAAAAACAACCAGGTTACGGACATATACAAGACAAAGTTCATCAACAACACAAGAGTGAGAGTCAAACCATACATCCCCCACCTCCCCTAAACAAAATTGCTTAGTGAAATAAATGTCAGAGATTCGGACATACCCGCAACAACTGCCAAAACAACCCTCTTTGTGTCAAATGCCTGTCAGCGCACGACACAAAGGACTGCCAAATAAAAGACACCACCACCCCGGCAAGATATGTAAACTTCAGAGGTGACCACTCTGCAAACTACAGCAAATGCCCCGTCTACAGGAAACTCTTAGATGAGAAACTATCACTACACACAGCTAAACAAGAAGCCCTCACCAACAAGACGGATCCCCCCACCCCCTAAAGCCACCGGCAGAGACTTCCCCACTCTCCCCCAACGACCAAAGACAGTGGCCGAAACGCGCCAATCCGAGGTCGCGTCCACAAGCCGGCAATACAACCAGGTGTTGCGGCAAGCAACACGCCCCCCACAGCAATCAACCCATGATCAAACCTCCACGGCCTCCGACATCAAGGAGTTATTTAATTTTTTTAAAGACTTAAACATAATTAAACTGATAACCCACTTTAAACCATACCTTATACAGCTAAGGCAAACAAAAGACACAACAGAAAAATTAATGATTATCATAGAAGGGCTGACTAACTATTTCTCTACTGACTAATGATGGACACAAGGAAGACACGGACTAAGGACATACTGCGCGTTTTTGTGTGGAACGCGAATGGAATACTCCAGCAAGCAAAAAATTAGAAGATCTACTTAACACTTTTGCGATAGACAGAGCTCTTATAAATGAAACACACTTAACTCCCACAAAAAATGTTTATTTTTACGGCTATGAAATCTACAGGTCAGACAGAGCAAATAAAACAGGAGGGGGGACAGCTGTCTTTATCAAAAGAAACCTCCCACACTATCAACACCATTTTAACGATTTAATAACAATAGAAGCTACAGCTGTTAATGTCAACACACGCAGGGGGAGTATTCTTTTCGCGGCCATATACAAACCACCGCAGGCGACGCTACAGACGCAAGACTTGGACGAACTCACACGGACAGGGAGCATAGTACTGGCAGGGGACTTAAACTCCAAACACATAAACTGGAACAGTAGAACAACGACAAGAAACGGGCGCACACTAAACGAACACGCAGACAATAACGACTACCTAGTTATCGCACCAAAAGGACCGACATTTTACCCTTCAAATTACCTACAACAACCAGATATAATAGATGTAGTTCTAACAGATATAGGAATCACACCAGAAGACCTCACGGTATTACACGAACTAGACTCAGACCACAACCCAATATTCTGCGAGATAAGCATTACCGCAGATATTGAGATAAGAGGGCTCACCAACAACAAAATCACATGTAATTGTGACACTTTTAAAAAAACACTGGAGGACACACTTCCGGAGGCACACCACATACGAGACACGGAGGAAGCCGAAGCATCGCTTCGCTTGTTCACGTCGACCGTACAACAGGCCTACAAACAGAGCTCAGTGAAGGAACCCATTACACATGACCTCCGGAAGACAAACCCACAATTAGATTTCCTCATAGCCCAAAAAAGGGAAGCTAGGAAGGACTGGCAGACTTTCAGAACCCCCCAACACAGGGCAGCCTACAATAGATTAAAAGCAAAGGTTAGAAGAGCAGTTAAAGGTATCAGGTTGAAAAATGGAACACTTATGTCACAGAGGCAGCCACAGACAATAGCAAAACATGGAAAATAACAAAACAACTAAGGGGTGATAAAAAAATCAGAACTGTACCAGCCATACACGGGGAAAACGGGGTGGCCTATAAAAGCTCGGAGAAAGCGGAGGCCATAGCCACCACACTAGAAAAACAGTTTAAACCCAACCAACGACCACAGAAAACTAACTTCACCAGGGAAGCCACCATGTCAGTAAGGGAGTACTTATTTAAACCAAACAACACACAGGCAGATGACATCACACTGGAAGAACTAACATCTACTATACAGGAACTTCCCAGAAATAAAGCCCCAGGACACGACTACATTACAAACGAGATAGTACAACACTTACCACCAAGGGCAGTACGGTACTCTTGACAATACTGAATACACTACTTTACCTATGTCATTTCCCGGACGACTGGAAGCTGGCTAAGGTTATAACAATTCACAAACCAGGTAAAGACCCCATGTTTCCCCAAAATAGAAGACCAATCAGTCTCCTCCCCACGTTCAGTAAATTATTTGAAAAATTGATACTTAGAAGACTAAAACAAATCACTGATAAATTAAAAATTATCTCAGAACTTCAATTCGGCTTCAATAATAAGCACTCCACCGCCCACCCAATAATTAATCTAGTAGAAGACGCCACTCTGGCGTTCGAAGAAAAACAGTATTTAATAGCAATATTTCTAGATATAGAGAAGGCTTTCGATAAAGTGTGGCATATCGGCCTACTCCACAAACTAATCATACTCGACTTCCCCTCATGGTTCATTCACACAATCGCCAGCTTCCTTAGTCTGAGAACATTCAAGGTAACAATGGAGGGTAAAATGTCCCCATCACACCCAATCAGGGCGGGAGTCCCCCAAGGTTCCACGCTATCACCACACCTATACAACATTTACGTTTCAGAGATACCCTCCGACCCTAGAGTCAAAGTTAGGCAATTTGCAGACGACACCATGGTTTACGCGCAAAACAGAAACATAAACTTCTCAAGTCTAGGAATTCAAAGATATTTGGTAACACTACAGGAATGGTTCACTAAATGGAGAATTAAAGTAAATCCAGACAAGTCAGCAGCACTGGTAATATCTAAAAGATTTCAAAACCCACCAGCTCCTTTCATACTATTTAATACAGAAATACCAATACAGACATGCGTAAAATATCTAGGCATAACAATAGACAAGAGATTAACTTGGAGAAAGCACATAGAACAAACAAACTCAAAAGCGCTAGGCAGATTCGTGCAACTTTATCCACTATTAAAAGGTAACCAGCTAACAGAACACACCAAACTAATTATCTACAGATCAGTCATTCAGCCAATCATAGTATACAACTGCGTAGCCTGGAGCTACGCATCAGCAACCTTACTAAGTAAACTACAAACTACTCAAAACAAAATACTCAGAACTATAACCGGCACAAACCGCTACACCAGAATAGATGATCTACACACCATGACAAAGAGCAGACTCTTACAAGAAATTACAGGGCCAGAAACAAGAAGTTTTACGAACAAAGCGACACGCACACAAACACAATCATAAGATCACTAGGACGCTACGACCCAGAAGACACCAGGAAATACAAAAAACCTAGACTGGCATAGTGACAACAACAAAACACATTAAAAAACAAAAAAAAATATTAAAAATATATAAAACAAAAAAAACATTAAAAAACAAAAAAATTATTAAAAATATATAAAACAAAAAATCAAAAAATCATTAGTTTTAGTTAAACATCACTAGTTCTTAGTTAATCACCACAAGTTATAAGCATATAATATTAAGTAAAAAAAAAAGTCACTATGCCAAAATGCCCGGTGGACACGGACTACCTTCTCGAAGGCGCACGGTACAACTTTCATGCACAATCGCTCATTTCACGCCATTACTACCTTAGTCACGGCCGGACGCCACTGGGATAAACGTCTAGGTTGTCTACTAGCCAGAGAATAACGCTGGCGCCGGGGGCGGCCCCAGATGGTGAATGGAAATGTATCCACCTCACTCCTAATCCCAAGAAAATAAAATCCTACCCCAACAAGCAACTCTTTATTACCTTTGCCACCGCCGGACTCCACAGAGATAACCGACTAGGTTTTCTACGAATCAGAGAATAACGCTGGCGCCGTGGTCGGCCCCTGATGGGGAATGGAAATGTAACCATCCTCTTCAAACCAACTCCTAAAACAGTTAAGCCTACCAACCCATTCCTGGAAATCACATTACGCCATCACTCACAAATCGATCATTCCTAATAAACCAACCTTCCTCATCCTAAGAAAAGAAAATCCTTCCAACCCTCTACCACAGCGAGAGCATTCACAATCACCACTATTTTCACTCAAAGGGTACTAATTTATAACTTTGTATTTTATTGCAGCATCATTCAACGGTTTCACCTATTCATTGTTTTCACCCTCATACCATGAGGATAAGGGCCAGCGACTGCTGCCTGTAACGCACAAAACAAATCAGCCCTTTCTAGGATGACCTAGCTTGGCGTAACTGTCAAGGTGGATATTCTTAGTCGGGCAACAGCCGTACGGCATACTGCACTCGTGGACTGGGCGTAGCTGTAGTAAGACGAAGCAGAGGCTTCAAATACTTATATAAAATGTAAGGAGAAATTCACTTTCGGCGTAATAATATCTTGTAACTATTCAAAATTCTTTTTCGGCCCTTCTTTTAATTTAAAATATAAATGATTGAAGTCTAGTATTATTCTTCGTTCTTTTTAACATTGATTTAACTCTAAACTACCTAACTTGCGAATTATATTTCATTATTAGTTTGTTAAAGATTTACTTGGGAGAGTTCGTTAATGACATTATGTCAGATCATTCAAAATTTAGTAATGTTATGCGTTATACCTTATATTTATAAATATGGAATTTACTTTAAACTACCTAACTTGTGAATTATATTTCATAATTATTTTGTTAAGGATTTACTTGGGAGAGTTCATGAATAACATTATGTCTGAACATTTACAAATTAGTAATGTTATGCGGTATGTTTGGTATTCATAAATAGATAATTAACTTTAAATTATTTAACTTGTGAAATGTGTTACATATTTAATTCGGTAATGTCTTATTTGGGAGAAATTATCTATATTATTATATATAGTAATATTCAAATTTAATAATGCTATGCATTATGAATTAATTTTGTTTTGCGTGATTTTTCTATGATAATTAACTAAAAAAACAGTTAAATTTGTATGAAATAATTTCCTTTTGGGAAATGTCGATATTTATTGTTGCGCATATTCAAGGTCATTGCTGTTATTGTATCTATGAGGAACAAATTTAAATTTCTGCATGTTGTTAAGATTTGGCATACATTTAATAAACTTGTTATTTAAACGAGTAATACTTCGAAGTAAATGGATTTTAAGTTTTGTAAATTAAAATGGACAGCATTTACTAGCTAGAAATACGTGACAGTAAGTAGGTAATTAAAAACTGTTTAGGTATGAATAAATGAAATAAAGCACTAAGAAATGATCAAGACCTATTTAATATCACATACTTCATGTTTTCTTAAGGATATTTTGGGGACGATTATGTTTGGCTTGATTTGTTGTGTAAATATTAGGACTAATTAAAATAAGTACCAATCTTGACTAACAATAAAATTATAAAGCTCATTTTCCGTTGATTTACAGTATATGTACAGTAGCCCCATGACTTCTTTGGTGCTGACTGACAGTTCACAGCTGACTTCTGACAGTCAACATTTAGGTATAATACAAAAATTTTGACTGTCAGAAGTGACAGCCGCTAAACACATGTTTTTGCATATCATATGGTTCGGCGTAGGGATATATAATTTGGTCTGGTAACTTTTCAACGCTTTTAGCTGTCAGCTGTGAGCTGTCAGTCAGCACCAAAGAAGCCATGGGGCTACTCTAGTAGAATTACACTAATTCCTCTACCAGTTGTTAGATATACTCCACCCCATATTTTAAAAAAGAAAATCATCTTAAAATCGTTTTCGCGCTCCATCTAGGTCAGAACAACTTGGTCGTAAGCCCTCGATACCAAGACGTAGCTAAGCCAATAGCGAGCGAGAACTTGACTATTGTGGCACCAATCCATGAGGCTGTTACGACAGTTGATGTAAACATGTTTAGTCGCGTGCACGCCGAAACCATGCGCCGTTTGGTGCAATCAACCTTCGAAAACCTACTCTGAACTTACATACGAGTCTACGTTTGAATAAGTTTCAGGCACAGCATTGCCACATCACCCTCTCTCTCTTATTATTATTATTATTATTATTATTATTATTATTATTATTATTATTATTATCACCGCGTCTTACTACCCGTTTGGGTTGTCCGCACTTACGCTAATGTGTAATGGTAGGGTGATTGTGAGATGAAATGAAGGACCTACAGTTTAACGTGGAATCCGAACCACGGTGGAGGCCTGGCATTCCAAACATTCACAGGTTGTGATTAATACACATCTCGTCAGAGGTGAAGGAAGGGTTTTGTAATCAGATAAATCTGTGCCGAGACCGAGGATCGAACCCCGGCCGCCAGCATAGAAGTCTGACACCTTACCCCTAGACCACCAGGTCACCCCCCTCTCTCTAGCTTTGGTGTCGTTTTTCTCAAAAGGCATGGAAAGAACCAATGGTGGCTCGTGTATAAGCAATGCGGAACTGCAGCACCCCCTATTTCCACTTGATATTATCGATAACATTTAATATAATGAGTCCTTTTTTCTTTAATTATTTCTTTATTTTTGTAGTACAAGATATATTCCTTAAGCTTAATGTCAGTACTTCAGTAGCCATCCCCCAGTTTATGAAAAAAATACAAAAATCTTTGTATGGAACTGTGCGCTTCACAGTGCCAGTGACGTGGTGTTTGTTGTGCGCATGCGTTCATAAGAGGGGTCTGCGGAGGAAGGCGGGACTGCCAAGTAGAGAGACGAGAGAGCACTGTTGATCTCACAGTGCCGGCTCTGGCGTGATGGTGGAAGGAAGTTTTTTTTACTCAGCGTGTGTTGTGCTTAAAAACCGTGTACCATATTCTTGAATGTGATAAAGTGTAGACGAGTGTAGAGTTAGATTATTATTCTGCTTCCAGCTATTCTATTTGTTTCATTTTTTTTCGGTCCTTTTTTTAATAGAAAGACTAAATGAGCTTGCAGTACTTTCAATGGAGAAAAATTTCCTCAATTGTCATCCAGAGATCAAGGAGAACATTATTGAACTTTTTGCGCAAATTAAGACAAGAAGAATGGATTTCATTTTTAAATGAATAGATCAAGCTTGAACTGTAACAATTTAAATTAAAGTAAGTAAAAAGGTTTTTTTTTTGTTAAGATTTTATCAAGTTCCCGAATACATTTTCTTTTTATACATTTTTTTTTCTTTTTACACAATTTTAAAACAAAGGCTAAAAAAATTCTGGAGCAGCACCCCCACTAATTTTAGCGACGAGCCGCCACTGAAAAGAACATATTTCTTGAAAAAAGTATATTCTCTCAGGAAGAAGTTGTCAGCCTGCTAAACTTTAACCACATTGCATGCCATTCGGTAATGAAGGGTAGTGAGGAAATATATTCACCAGAGAGGACATTGTTACTAATAGCAGCAATTGTTCAAGTCGTGACTCACGCCTCCTAGTGGTAGCAGCTTGCCGGGCTCAACGTCACAAACACTCCCCAGTTGATCAGGGCCCGGAGGGATTCCTCTCGTCACCTGCGTCTGGACCCTGATCTTGCGTGTTGAGACCTCACAGGTCCCAATGTCCAGCTCCAGACTGTCCCCTTGCTGTGCAGGTGCAGATATGCACAGCCTGTTATCACCCAGTCCTGCCTGGCGCGATCTGCACTTTTGAAATTATGACCAATGGCACGGGTCATATTAGTGTTCTTCCCCTCATATCAATAACACCAAGGTGCTTGGTTGATAACACATATTAGTGTTCATCCCCTCATATCAATAACACCAATGTGCTTGGTTATAACACATATTAGTGTTCATCCCCTTATGTCAACTACAGCAAGGTGCTTGGTTATAACACATATTACTTTTCATCCCCTTATATCAATACCAGCAAGGTGCTTGGTTATAACACATATTACTGTTCAGCCCCTTATATCAATACCAGCAAGGTGCTTGGTTATAACACATATTACTGTTCATCCCCTTATATCAATACCAGCAAGGTGCTTGGTTATAACACATATTACTGTTCATCCCCTCATATCAATAGCAGCAAGGTGCTTTGTTATAATACATATTACTGTTCATCCCCTCATATCAATACCAGCATGGTGCTTGGTTATAACACATATTAGTGTTCATACCCTTATATCAATACCAGCAAGGTTCTTGGTTATAACACATATTACTGTTCATCCCCTTATATCAATACCAGCAAGGTGCTTGGTAATAACACATATTAGTGTTCATCCCCTTATATCAATACCAGCAAGGTGCTTGGTTATAACACATATTACTGTTCATCCCCTCATATCAATACCAGCAAGGTGCTTGGTAATAACACATATTAGTGTTCATCCCCTTATATCAATACCAGCAAGGTGCTTGGTTATAACACATATTAGTGTTCATCCCCTTATGTCAACTACAGCAAGGTGCTTGGTTATAACACATATTAGTGTTCATCCCTCATATCAATACCAGCAAGGTGCTTGGTTATAACACATATTAGTGTTCATCCCCTTATATCAATACCAGCAAGGTGCTTGGTAATAACACATATTAGTGTTCATCCCCTTATATCAATACCAGCAAGGTGATTGGTTATAACACATATTAGTGTTCATCCCCTTATATCAATACCAGCAAGGTGCTTGGTTATAACACATATTACTGTTCATCCCCTCATATCAATACCAGCAAGGTGCTTGGTAATAACACATATTAGTGTTCATCCCCTTATATCAATACCAGCAAGGTGCTTGGTTATAACACATATTAGTGTTCATCCCCTTATGTCAACTACAGCAAGGTGCTTGGTTATAACACATATTAGTGTTCATCCCCTTATGTCAACTACAGCAAGGTGCTTGGTTATAACACATTATTGTTCATCCCCTCATATCAATACCACCAATGTGCTTGGTTATAACACATATTTGTGTTCATCCCCTCATATCAATACCAGCAAGGTGCTTGGTTATAACACATATTAGTGTTTATCCCCTTATATCAATACCAGCAAGGTGCTTGGTTATAACACATATTAGTGTTCATCCCCTTATATCAATACCAGCAAGGTGCTTGGTTATAGCACATATTAGTGTTCATCCCCTTATGTCAACTACAGCAAGGTGCTTGGTTAACACATATTAGTGTTCATCCCCTTATATCAATACCAGCAAGGTGCTTGGTTATAACACATATTACTGCTCATCCCCTCATATCAATAACACCAATGTGCTTAGTTATAACACATATTAGTGTTCATCCCCTTATGTCAACTACAGCAAGGTGCTTAGTTGATAACACATATTAGTGTTCATCCCCTCATATCAATACCAGCAAGGTGCTTAGTTGATAACACATATTAGTGTTCATCCCCTCATATCAATAACACCAATGTGCTTGGTTATAACACATATTACTGTTCATCCCCTTATATCAATACCAGCAAGGTGCTTGGTTATAACACATATTACTGTTCATCCCCTCATATCAATACCAGCAAGGTTCTTGGTTATAACACATATTAGTGTTCATTCCCTTATATCAACTACAGCAAGGTGCTTGGTTATAACACATATTAGTGTTCATCCCTCATATCAATACCAGCAAGGTGCTTGGTTATAAACATATTAGTGTTCATCCCCTTATATCAATACCAGCAAGGTGCTTGGTAATAACACATATTAGTGTTCATCCCCTTATATCAATACCAGCAAGGTGATTGGTTATAACACATATTAGTGTTCATCCCCTTATATCAATACAGCAAGGTGCTTGGTTATAACACATATTACTGTTCATCCCCTCATATCAATACCAGCAAGGTGCTTGGTAATAACACATATTAGTGTTCATCCCCTTATATCAATACCAGCAAGGTGCTTGGTTATAACACATATTAGTGTTCATCCCTTATGTCAACTACAGCAAGGTGCTTGGTTATAACACATATTAGTGTTCATCCCCTTATGTCAACTACAGCAAGGTGCTTGGTTATAACACATTATTGTTCATCCCCTCATATCAATACCACCAATGTGCTTGGTTATAACACATATTTGTGTTCATCCCTCATATCAATACCAGCAAGGTGCTTGGTTATAACACATATTAGTGTTTATCCCCTTATATCAATACCAGCAAGGTGCTTGGTTATAACACATATTAGTGTTCATCCCCTTATATCAATACCAGCAAGGTGCTTGGTTATAGCACATATTAGTGTTCATCCCCTTATGTCAACTACAGCAAGGTGCTTGGTTATAACACATATTAGTGTTCATCCCCTTATATCAATACCAGCAAGGTGCTTGGTTATAACACATATTACTGCTCATCCCTCATATCAATAACACCAATGTGCTTAGTTATAACACATATTAGTGTTCATCCCCTTATGTCAACTACAGCAAGGTGCTTAGTTGATAACACATATTAGTGTTCATCCCCTCATATCAATACCAGCAAGGTGCTTAGTTGATAACACATATTAGTGTTCATCCCCTCATATCAATAACACCAATGTGCTTGGTTATAACACATATTACTGTTCATCCCCTTATATCAATACCAGCAAGGTGCTTGGTTATAACACATATTACTGTTCATCCCCTCATATCAATACCAGCAAGGTTCTTGGTTATAACACATATTAGTGTTCATTCCCTTATATCAATACCAGCAAGGTGCTTGGTTATAACACATATTAGTGTTCATCCCCTTATATCAATACCAGCAAGGTGCTTGGTTATAACACATATTACTGTTCATCCCCTCATATCAATAACACCAATGTGCTTGGTTATAACACATATTAGTGTTCATCCCCTCATATCAATACCAGCAAGGTGCTTGGTAATAACACATATTAGTGTTCATCCACTTATATCAATACCAGCAAGGTGCTTGGTAATAACACATATTAGTGTTCATCCCCTTATATCAATACCAGCAAGGTGCTTGGTTATAACACATATTAGTGTTCATCCCCTTATATATCAATACCAGCAAGGTGCTTGGTTATAACACATATTAGTGTTCATCCCTTATATCAATACCAGCAAGGTGCTTGGTTATAACACATATTAGTGTTCATCCCCTTATACCAATACCAGCAAGGTGCTTAGTTGATAACACATATTAGTGTTCATCCCCTCATATCAATAACACCAATGTGCTTGGTTATAACACATATTAGTGTTCATCCCTTATATCAATACCAGCAAGGTGCTTGGTAATAACACATATTAGTGTTCATCCCCTTATATCAATACCAGCAAGGTGCTTGGTTATAACACATATTAGTGTTCATCCCCTTATGTCAACTACAGCAAGGTGCTTGGTTATAACACATATTAGTGTTCATCCCCTTATGTCAACTACAGCAAGGTGCTTGGTTATAACACATATTAGTGTTCATCCCTTATATTAATACCAGCAAGGTGCTTGGTTATAACACATATTAGTGTTCATCCCCTTATATCAATACCAGCAAGGTGCTTGGTTATAACACATATTACTGTTCATCCCCTTATATCAATACCAGCAAGGTGCTTGGTTATAACACATATTAGTGTTCATCCCCTTATATCAATACCAGCAAGGTGCTTGGTTATAACACATATTAGTGTTCATCCCCTTATACCAATACCAGCAAGGTTCTTAGTTGATAACACATATTAGTGTTCTTCCCCTCATATCAATACCAGCAAGGTGCTTAGTTGATAACACATATTAGTGTTCATCCCCTCATATCAATAACACCAATGTGCTTGGTTATAACACATATTAGTGTTCATCCCCTTATATCAATACCAGCAAAGTGCTTGGTTATAACACATATTAGTGTTCATCCCCTTATACCAATACCAGCAAGGTGCTTAGTTGATAACGCATATTAGTGTTCTTCCCCTCATATCAATAACACCAAGGTGCTTAGTTGATAACACATATTAGTGTTCATCCCCTCATATCAATACCAGCAAGGTGCTTAGTTGATAACACATATTAGTGTTCATCCCCTCATATCAATAACACCAATGTGCTTGGTTATAACACATATTAGTGTTCATCCCCTTATATCAATACCAGCAAGGTGCTTGGTTATAAAACACATATTAGTGTTCATCCCTTATACCAATACCAGCAAGGTGCTTAGTTGATAACACATATTAGTGTTCTTCCCCTCATATCAATAACACCAAGGTGCTTAGTTGATAACACATATTAGTGTTCATCCCCTCATATCAATAACACCAATGTGCTTGGTTATAACACATATTAGTGTCCATCCTCTCTTTTTTACTGGTCAATAACAGTAAGGCTATAACATATGTTGGTGTTTTTTCTAACACTTTGGTTATTAACGTCTTAATCAAAGAGACAGCAATCAGAAAGGTAGTTTAAGAATTTAAAAAAATGATCTACAAAGTTTCGAATTAACTTAATTTTCAATTATAACTCCCATACCATTGCGTTTAGTTAAATTGGAAGTGGTTAAAAACAAGTTCATAAGTTTAACATTTTCGCCAAGGACTCCAGTCATACAACCTCTTGTTCACATCCTAAACATCAAGGACTCCAGTCAGACAACTTCTTGTTCACATCCTAAACAACAAGGACTCCAGTCATACAACTACTTGTTCACATCCTAAACATCAAGGACTCCAGTCAGACAACCTCTTGTTCACATCCTAAACATCAAGGTCTCCAGTCATACAACTACTTGTTCACATCCTACACATCAAGGACTCCAGTCATACAACTTCTTGTTCACATCCTACATATCAAGGACTCCAGTCATACAACTTCTTGTTCACAACCTACACATCAAGGACTCCAGTCATACGACTACTTGTTCACATCCTACACATCAAGGACTCCAGTCATACAACTACTTGTTCACATCCTACACATCAAGGACTCCAGTCATACAACCTCTTGTTCACATCCTACAAATCAAGGTCTCCAGTCATACAACCTCTTGTTCACATCCTACACATCAAGGACTCCAGTCATACAACTACTTGTTCACATCCTACACATCAAGGACTCCAGTCAGACAACCTCTTGTTCACATCCTACACATCAAGACCTCCAGTCATACAACTACTTGTTCACATCCTACACATCAAGGACTCCAGTCATACAACTTCTTCTTCACATCCTACACATCAAGGACTCCAGTCAGACAACTTCTTGTTCACATCCTAAACAACAAGGACTCCAGTCATACAACTACTTGTTCACATCCTAAACATCAAGGACTCCATTCATACAACTTCTTGTTCACATCCTACTCATCAAGGACTCCAGTCATACAACTTCTTGTTCACATCCTACATATCAAGGACTCCAGTCATACAACTTCTTGTTCACATCCTACACATCAAGGACTCCATTCATACAACTTCTTGTTCACATCCTACACATCAAGGACTCCAGTCATACAACTTCTTGTTCACATCCTACACATCAAGGACTCCAGTCATACAACTACTTGTTCACATCCTACACATCAAGGACTCCAGTCATACAACTACTTGTTCACATCCTAAACATCAAGGACTCCAGTCATACAACTTCTTGTTCACATCCTACACATCAAGGACTCCAGTCATACAACTACTTGTTCACATCCTAAACATCAAGGACTCCAGTCAGACAACTTCTTGTTCACATCCTAAACAACAAGGACTCCAGTCATACAACTACTTGTTCACATCCTAAACATCAAGGACTCCAATCATACAACTACTTGTTCACATCCTACACATCAAGGACTCCAGTCAGACAACCTCTTGTTCACATCCTACACATCAAGGACTCCAGTCATACAACTACTTGTTCACATCCTAAACATCAAGGACTCCAGTCATACAACTACTTGTTCACATCCTACACATCAAGGACTCCAGTCAGACAACCTCTTGTTCACATCCTACACATCAAGACCTCCAGTCATACAACTACTTGTTCACATCCTACACATCAAGGACTCCAGTCAGACAACTTCTTCTTCACATCCTACACATCAAGGACTCCAGTCATACAACTACTTGTTCACATCCTAAACATCAAGGACTCCAGTCATACAACTTCTTGTTCACATCCTAAACATCAAGGACTCCATTCAGACAACCTCTTGTTCACATCCTACACATCAAGGACTCCATTCATACAACTTCTTGTTCACATCCTACACATCAAGGACTCCAGTCAGACAACCTCTTGTTCACATCCTACACATCAAGGACTCCATTCATACAACTTCTTGTTCACATCCTACACATCAAGGACTCCAGTCAGACAACCTCTTGTTCACATCCTACACATCAAGGACTCCAGTCAGACAACTTCTTCTTCACATCCTACACATCAAGGACTCCAGTCATACAACTACTTGTTCACATCCTAAACATCAAGGACTCCAGTCATACAACTTCTTGTTCACATCATACACATCAAGGACTCCAGTCATACAACCTCTTGTTCACATCCTAAACATCAAGGACTCCAGTCATACAACTTCTTGTTCACATCCTAAACATCAAGGACTCCAGTCATACAACTTCTTGTTCACATCCTACACATCAAGGACTCCAGTCATACAACCTCTTGTTCACATCCTACATATCAAGGACTCCAGTCATACAACCTCTTGTTCACATCCTACACATCAAGGACTCCAGTCATACAACCTCTTGTTCACATCCTAAACATCAAGGACTCCAGAAGGTCTAACACCCACCCAGATGGCACGATTGTCCGACGCAGACTGCTACTGAACATGAGCCCGATCATCCCGCTTTCTAGCGCCTGAGCGGTGTACCAGGCTCCTGGACCCAAGTGGCCGGTCCTTTTGACAGCCACCAGAGCTGCGCCACTGTCCCGCGCCCTCTGCACGGCGAGGTGCATGCAGTAGACGCCCACTGAGGCGCCGGGGCCAAGTTACCGTCAACCCAGGCCGTTGATTCTGTTGATCTGATCATCTTGGGTGTTGCCCTCCCGTCACAAGCCCCACTCATCAGCTCCTCTGCGTACTTCTGAAATCAACAATCCGGTTGAAGAGAAGACTCTTAACATTCGGTTATACATCAAAATTGTAAATTATTTGACTAACATTTAGTAAACGAAACTAAGACAAAGACTGCTTATTATTGTACCAATATTTCTGATCGCGGGGCTTGGGGATTTTAAGTGTATTATCGTGGAGGAGATGAGAAAACCACAGCAATATATCACATTTTCTACAACACCACCAGTGCTCCGGTATTCTAGTGTATTGCGGATATAATTATCGTACCACGTGACATATAGGAACGGCACCATTCTCACTTTCCTCAAATAATATCGAGGAACATGCTCCACGAACAATCCTCGTATTATTATGGTCCTTGTTCCGTTATCCACCAAAGGTCGACTCCACAGTAATAGATTGTCCTGTCCATAGAGCCTTGATCCGTAAGCTCAGTCCCCCCCATTACCCCCCCGTAAGCCTGTTGGATCTGATTCTACGTTCCAAGGACTACCGTAAGGCAGTGGCAGCGAGTGATATTTATTCTTGGTGGGGGCCAGGTCAAAGCTCACCGGTAATTATTTTTTCTCACCACGTGTTAACATATTATATTAAATTCATTAACGTTTTATTATTTTTTTAAAATCATTAAACAAATCTACAAACAGAAAGAATAAAATAATACATGTTTTGAATTAAACTTACCAAGACGTGGTGACATTACTTGTAGGCCTACAAAGCAAATAATAAACAATAAAAACAAAATAAGCTCTGTTTTTCTTCATTCATAGTTAACCACAATTATTGTTTACCAAACCACGCATTAGAAAAAGTTTTTTTTTTCCTTACCATCCACCTGCATAAATGTAAAGTAACTTGGTTGATTGCGTATAGCCCGAACGGGTAGTAAGACGCGGTGCTAATAATAATAACTTGGTTGATATGTTCCTAACCATTTAAATTCAAGTTTTTATTGCTGTTTTGAGGAAAAAACGTAGTTTTTAATAAATAAACTAATTTATTCATTTTTCTTAATCACTTTCACTCGTCACCTAACTTATTGGGTCTTTAACACATAAATACACGCTAAAACAAAATAGAAACCATATTTATCGAATCGTGGGCCCACCAAGAATGGCCCAAAAAACTGCTCTTTAGCTCACAGTGGAATGACCTTGAGCGATATCTCACACTGGACGACGGGGCTGATCTGAGAGGGGCAGGCCCATGTCAGTTTCTCCAATATAAGTCATTGAGTTCTGAGCTCTAGTACAGTCGCGTGACGATTGAAGCGCGTAATGAATCCTCTTGTGAATGAAATACTGTGTAACGAATCGAATAATTCACTGTGTGTAGTGAATGGTGCTCCATTTCATGTTGACGTTTAATATAAAATAGGTTATAAATATATATATATATATATATATATATATATATATTTCAAAAAGTGTGGGTGGGTCCGTGCCCCTGTGACCTCTGCGTACGTAGACACAATCATACGTAGACCAATAGATAAACATCGAATTGCGAATCTAATTGAAACAACATTGATAGTAAAGGAAATGGTTGATATTTTTGAAACATATAGCATTTATATTTTTATATTTTAAATTAATATATGGCTACACAGAACATACGCTACATACATTCCTAATCACGCCGTTCCCTCTGGCCAAAACTGTGCATAAAGCGCTAAAAAACAACTCCGTACTTAATCCATCATAACTAATTTTCTCCACACTTCCCTATTCCTGCATACTCACTTCAACAACATCCATACACTGAGACATTTGTTCTTTTATTCTTAAAACTCTTATTGATTATCTTTTTCACACATTCGTCTACAACATTTAACCAACATGGCCTACCCCTTCCTTTTAATCCGCACATATTTTTGCCTCGTCACTCGATCCACACTCGTCCTTTAAAGATGCCCAAACCAACGAAAGACGCTTGTATTTCTTTCAAACCACACCCCTCCAGCACCCATTCATTACTAACTGTCCATATAGTTTTTCCACATACATTTCTTAGATATATCATTCCAACCGCATTCACCATGTTCTTGTGTTTTTCATGACAAACCCGCGCTTCCCATTCATACACAAATGTTGGCGTTAACACATTCTTATGTACCGCCATCTTTACCTCTTTCGATACTTCAAAAACGGTTATAATTGTTTTAACAAAAAACATCAAATAAAAGATAAATTTATGAAAATGTTGATTTTATCTATCGAATTTGCCTGGCTAACCCGTGGCCGAAATGTCCTCTCTAGATAGTACATACTTACCTACCTCTAACCTGGCTAACCCGTGGCCGAAATGTCCCCTCATGTCCGCGTTGACTATCATGTCGGCCATGTTGGTCACATGGTCGTCGGCCACCTTCAGTCGCACCAAAGTGTCGTGCACGAAAATCCTCATTTCGTGCGGGCACACTAGAAAGTCTTTGGACATGTTTAGGATGTTTGGACGGTAAAACTGAGGAAACGATCTATGACATTGTTGGAGAGTTTTATTGTTAAGAGAGATTTCAAACAAAGTGGCTCCCTACAGCTATGTTCATATGTGTCCGGAAAAGAAATATAGTCAGACAAAGGTGTGGAGCTAGACTTTCCACGAGGACTGTGCAGAGTAGCTGGGAGCAAGACTTTCCTCAATTTACTAATGCATCTTAAAGACGTTGAAGAAAAATGTATGTATGCTTATACACATGCCACTCTTGTAAATGTTTAGTGTTAATACATAGTTGTATCCGTTATCATCCGTTATCATTATTCATGTGGTCGTAAATAGCCATAAGACATGTTTCGGGTTTTCTCTATTTATGGTTTCTTATTTCTATATATACGAATGCTGGTGCAGATAATTATTATCCCTCATCATGTTATTCGTTGAAATGACATGATTTGAGGCCCTCTAGTCAATACAAAGCAACAAACAATCTCCTCATGTGCCAAGTCGTGTGGGCCGAAAGTTTCCTCGTCTTGCAGGTCCACAAATACGTCTGAACATCTGCCAGGCGACGTTGGACCATTGCGCTCTTTTACACCAGAACAAAAAAGAACTCTAGTTTTTTACTCTTGGGCTCGTAAAAGGTGTAATTTTGTAGTAAATGTTCATGTAAATAGATTGCTTCTCCTCAGCTAGTTTTTGAACTACGAAAATGTCGAGGCTCAACAATTTTTCAGGGTAATATTCCGTAAATCTACAGTTCACGTACAAGGATCACATATCCAGTTTTGCTCTCGGGTTGGAATTTATTTACCCAGTGTTTTTTTTTTTTAAGATGTTTATAGCTATTTCTAAATAAAGTTTCTTTGTCTCTATTACTGTTCTTTGAACAAACACTTGGTTTTCCTCGGTGGTTCCAATAACCCGGAAATAGAAGTACGACGATCTCGTTTGTTGACGTTATCGTGGTCGCTATGGTTTTGTACAAACGATTGCCGACAAGTTTGAGAAATAGAACAGGCAAACAAATAACGGTCATCCGTTCAAGTAAACGCTGAGAACCGAGAAGTGACGAGAATCAATTTCAGTAACTAAGCTGTTGGCTACTTTATAGGATCCCTGAGGAATGTAATGTGAGCTGCAGCTCATTCAGAGCGGACAGGGTGTTAGTGTTATCTTACTCCTGCTCACCATTCTAAACACACATATAGGGCACTAGGACATTGTCAGCTAGTAGTGTTATCTTACTCCTGCTCACCATTCTAAACACACACATACGACACTAGGACATTGTCAGCTAGTAGTGTTATATTACTCCTACTCACCATTCTAAACACAAATATAGGACACTAGGACGTTGTCAGCTAGTAGTGTTATCTTACTCCTGCTCACCATTCTAAACACACATATAGCGCACTAGGACTTTTCAGCTAGTAGTGTTATCTTACTCCTGCTCACCATTCTAAACACACATATAGGGCACTAGGACATTGTCAGCTAGTAGTGTTATCTTACTCCTGCTCACCATTCTAAACACACACATACGACACTAGGACATTGTCAGCTAGTAGTGTTATATTACTCCTACTCACCATTCTAAACACAAATATAGGACACTAGGACGTTGTCAGCTAGTAGTGTTATCTTACTCCTGCTCACCATTCTAAACACACATATAGCGCACTAGGACTTTTCAGCTAGTAGTGTTATCTTACTCCTGCTCACCATTCTAAACACACACATACGACACTAGGACATTGTCAGCTAGTAGTGTTATCTTACTCCTAATCACCATTCTAAACACACATATAGGGCACTAGGACATTTTCAGCTAGTAGTGTTGTCTTACTCCTGCTCACCATTCTAAACACACACATACGACACTAGGACATTGTCAGCTAGTAGTGTTATCTTACTCCTGCTCACCATTCTAAACACACACATACGATACT
Source organism: Timema cristinae (assembly GCA_039000515.1). Taxonomy (NCBI): domain Eukaryota; kingdom Metazoa; phylum Arthropoda; class Insecta; order Phasmatodea; family Timematidae; genus Timema; species Timema cristinae. The sequence goes on along the minus strand of JBCFYV010001001.1, from coordinate 34,144,310 downwards.
AGGACATTGTCAGCTAGTAGTGTTATCTTACTCCTGCTCACCATTCTAAACACACACATACGACACTAGGACATTATCGGCTAGTAGTGTTATCTTACTCCTGCTCACCATTCTAAACATACACATACGACACTAGGACATTGTCAGCTAGTAGTGTTATCTTACTCCTGCTCACCATTCTAAACACACATATAGGACACTAGGACGTTGTCACCTAATTGTGTTATCTTAATCTTGCTCACCATTCTAAACACACACATACGACGACACTAGTACATTGTCAGCTAGTAGTGTTATATTACTCCTACTCACCATTCTAAACACACATATAGGACACTAGGACGTTGTCCGCTAGTAGTGTTATCTTACTCCTGCTCACCATTCTAAACACACACATACGACACTAGGACATTGTCAGCTAGTAGTGTTATCTTACTCCTGCTCACCATTCTAACCACACATATAGGACACTAGGACGTTGTCCACTAGTAATGTTATCTTACTCCTGCTCACCATTCTAAACACACACATACGACACTAGGACATTGTCAGCTAGTAGTGTTATCTTACTCCTGCTCACCATTCTAAACACACACATACGACGACACTAGTACATTGTCAGCTAGTAGTGTTATATTACTCCTACTCACCATTCTAAACACACACATACGACACTAGGACGTTGTCAGCTAGTAGTGTTATCTTACTCCTGCTCACCATTCTAAACACACACATACGACACTAGGACATTGTCAGCTAGTAGTGTTATATTACTCCTGCTCACCATTCTAAACTCTCATATAGGAAACTAGGACATTGTCAGCTAGTAGTGTTATCTTACTCCTGCTCACCATTCTAAACACACATATAGGGCACTAGGACATTTTCAGCTAGTAGTGTTATCTTACTCCTGCTCACCATTCTAAACACACACATACGACACTAGGACATTGTCAGCTAGTAGTGTTATCTTACTCCTGCTCACCATTCTAAACACAAATATAGGGCACTAGGACATTGTCAGCTAGTAGTGTTATCTTACTCCTGCTCACCGTTCTAAACACACATATAGGACACTAGGACGTTGTCGGTTAGTAGTGTTATCTTACTCCTGCTCACCGTTCTAAACACACATATAGGACACTAGGACATTGTCAGCTAGTAGTGTTATATTACTCCTACTCACCATTCTAAACACACATATAGGGCACTAGGACATTGTCAGCTAGTAGTGTTATCTTACTCCAGCTCACCATTCTAAACACACATATAGGACACTAGGACGTTGTCGGCTAGTAGTGTTATCTTACTCCTGCTCACCATTCTAAACACACATATAGGACACTAGGACGTTGTCAGCTAGTAGTGTTATCTTACTCCTGCTCACCATTCTAAACACACATATAGGACACTAGGACATTGTTGGCTAGTAGTGTTAGCTTTCTCCTGCCTGCTCACCATTCTGAACACACATATAGGACACTAGGACATTGTCACCTAATTATATTATCTTACTCCAGCTCACCGTTCTAAACACACATATAGGACACTAGGACATTGTCAGCTAGTAGTGTTATATTACTCCTACTCACCATTCTAAACACACATATAGGACACTAGGACATGGTCGGCTAGTAGTGTTATCTTACCTCTGCTCACCATTCTAAACACACATATAGGACACTAGGACATTGTAAGCTAGTAGTTTTATATTACTCCTACTCACCATTTTAAACACACATATAGGACACTAGGACGTTGTCAGCTAGTAGTGTTATCTTACTCCTGCTCACCATTCTAAACACACATATAGGACACTAGGACATTGTCGGCTAGTAGTGTTATCTTACTCCTGCTCACTATTCTAAACACACACATACGACACTAGGACATTGTCAGCTAATAGTGTTATCTTACTCTTGCTCACCATTCTAAACACACATATAGGACACTAGGACATTGTCAGCTAGTAGTGTTATCTTACTCCTGCTCACCATTCTAAACACACACATACGACACTATGACATTGTCGGCTAGTAGTGTTATCTTACTCCTGCTCACCATTCTAAACACACATATAGGACATTAGGACATTGTTGGCTAGTAGTGTTAGCTTACTCCTGCCTGCTCACCATTCTAAACACACATATAGGACACTAGGACATTGTCACCTAATTGTATTATCTTACTCCTGCTCACCGTTCTAAACACACATATAGGACACTAGAACATTGTCAGCTAGTAGTGTTATATTACTCCTACTCACCATTCTAAACACACATATAGGACACTAGGACATGGTCGGCTAGTAGTGTTATCTTACCTCTGCTCACCATTCTAAACACACATATAGGACACTAGGACATTGTCAGCTAGTAGTGTTATATTACTCCTACTCACCATTCTAAACACACATATAGGGCACTAGGACATTGTCAGCTAGTAGTGTTATATTACTCCTTCTCACCATTCTAAACACACATATAGGACACTAGGACATTGTCAGCTAGTAGTTTTATATTACTCCTACTCACCATTTTAAACACACATATAGGACACTAGGACGTTGTCAGCTAGTAGTGTTATCTTACCTCTGCTCACCATTCTAAACACACATATAGGACACTAGGACATTGTCGGCTAGTAGTGTTATATTACTCCTACTCAATATTCTAAACACACATATAGGACACTAGGACATTGTCAGCTAGTAGTGTTATCTTACTCCTGCTCACCATTCTAAACACACATATACGACACTAGGACATTGTCGGCTAGTAGTGTTATCTTACTCCTGCTCACCATTCTAAACACACACATACGACACTAGGACATTGTCGGCTAGTAGTGTTATCTTACTCCTGCTCACCGTTCTAAACACACATATAGGACACTAGGACATTGTCAGCTAGTAGTGTTATCTTACTCCTGCTCACCATTCTAAACACACATATAGGACACTAGGACGTTGTCGGCTAGTAGTGTTATCTTACTCCTGCTCACCATTCTAAACACAAATATAGGGCACTAGGACATTGTCGGCTAGTAGTGTTATCTTACTCCTGCTCACCATTCTAAACACACATATAGGACACTAGGACGTTGTCGGCTAGTAGTGTTATCTTACTCCTGCTCACCATTCTAAACACACATATAGGACACTAGGACGTTGTCAGCTAGTAGTGTTATCTTACTCCTGCTCACCATTCTAAACACACATATACGACACTAGGACATTGTCGGCTAGTAGTGTTATCTTACTCCTGCTCACCATTCTAAATACAAATATAGGGCACTAGGACATTGTCAGCTAGTAGTGTTATCTTACTCCTGCTCACCGTTCTAAACACACATATAGGACACTAGGACATTGTCAGCTAGTAGTGTTATCTTACTCCTGCTCACCATTCTAAACACATATAGGACACTAGGACGTTGTCGGCTAGTAGTGTTATCTTACTCCTGCTCACCATTCTAAACACAAATATAGGGCACTAGGACATTGTCGGCTAGTAGTGTTATCTTACTCCTGCTCACCATTCTAAACACACATATAGGACACTAGGACGTTGTCGGCTAGTAGTGTTATCTTACTCCTGCTCACCATTCTAAACACACATATAGGACACTAGGACGTTGTCAGCTAGTAGTGTTATCTTACTCCTGCTCACCATTCTAAACACACACATACGACACTAGGACATTGTCAGCTAGTAGTGTTATCTTACTCCTGCTCACCATTCTAAACACAAATATAGGGCACTAGGACATTGTCAGCTAGTAGTGTTATCTTACTCCTGCTCACCATTCTAAACACAAATATAGGGCACTAGGACATTGTCAGCTAGTAGTGTTATCTTACTCCTGCTCACCGTTCTAAACACACATATAGGACACTAGGACGTTGTCGGTTAGTAGTGTTATCTTACTCCTGCTCACCGTTCTAAACACACATATAGGACACTAGGACATTGTCAGCTAGTAGTGTTATATTACTCCTACTCACCATTCTAAACACACAATAGGGCACTAGGACATTGTCAGCTAGTAGTGTTATCTTACTCCAGCTCACCATTCTAAACACACATATAGGACACTAGGACGTTGTCGGCTAGTAGTGTTATCTTACTCCTGCTCACCATTCTAAACACACATATAGGACACTAGGACGTTGTCAGCTAGTAGTGTTATCTTACTCCTGCTCACCATTCTAAACACACATATAGGACACTAGGACGTTGTCGGCTAGTAGTGTTATCTTACTCCTGCTCACCATTCTAAACACACATATAGGACACTAGGACGTTGTCGGCTAGTAGTGTTATCTTACTCCTGCTCACCATTCTAAACACACATATAGGGCACTAGGACATTGTCAGCTAGTAGTGTTATCTTACTCCTGCTCACCATTCTAAACACACATATAGGACACTAGGACGTTGTCGGCTAGTAGTGTTATCTTACTCCTGCTCACCATTCTAAACACACATATAGGACACTAGGACGTTGTCAGCTAGTAGTGTTATCTTACTCCTGCTCACCATTCTAAACACACATATAGGACACTAGGACGTTGTCGGCTAGTAGTGTTATCTTACTCCTGCTCACCATTCTAAACACACATATAGGACACTAGGACGTTGTCGGCTAGTAGTGTTATCTTACTCCTGCTCACCATTCTAAACACACATATAGGGCACTAGGACATTGTCAGCTAGTAGTGTTATCTTACTCCTGCTCACCATTCTAAACACACATATAGGACACTAGGACGTTGTCGGCTAGTAGTGTTATCTTACTCCTGCTCACCATTCTAAACACACATATAGGACACTAGGACGTTGTCGGCTAGTAGTGTTATCTTACTCCTGCTCACCATTCTAAACACACATATAGGACACTAGGACGTTGTCGGCTAGTAGTGTTATCTTACTCCTGCTCACCGTTCTAAACACACATATAGGACACTAGGACGTTGTCGGCTAGTAGTTTTATATTACTCCTACTCACCATTTTAAACACACATATAGGACACTAGGACGTTGTCAGCTAGTAGTGTTATCTTACTCCTGCTCACCATTCTAAACACACACATACGACACTAGGACATTGTCAGCTAATAGTGTTATCTTACTCCTGCTCACCATTCTAAACTCTCATATAGGACACTAGGACATTGTCAGCTAGTAGTGTTATCTTACTCCTGCTTACCATTCTAAACACACATATAGGGCACTAGGACATTTTCAGCTAGTAGTGTTATCTTACTCCTGCTCACCATTCTAAACACACATATAGGACACTAGGACATTGTTGGCTAGTAGTGTTAGCTTTCTCCTGCCTGCTCACCATTCTGAACACACATATAGGACACTAGGACATTGTCACCTAATTATATTATCTTACTCCAGCTCACCGTTCTAAACACACATATAGGACACTAGGACATTGTCAGCTAGTAGTGTTATATTACTCCTACTCACCATTCTAAACACACATATAGGACACTAGGACATGGTCGGCTAGTAGTGTTATCTTACCTCTGCTCACCATTCTAAACACACATATAGGACACTAGGACATTGTAAGCTAGTAGTTTTATATTACTCCTACTCACCATTTTAAACACACATATAGGACACTAGGACGTTGTCAGCTAGTAGTGTTATCTTACTCCTGCTCACCATTCTAAACACACACATACGACACTAGGACATTGTCAGCTAATAGTGTTATCTTACTCCTGCTCACCATTCTAAACACACATATAGGACACTAGGACATTGTCGGCTAGTAGTGTTATCTTACTCCTGCTCACTATTCTAAACACACACATACGACACTAGGACATTGTCAGCTAATAGTGTTATCTTACTCTTGCTCACCATTCTAAACACACATATAGGACACTAGGACATTGTCAGCTAGTAGTGTTATTTTACTCCTGCTCACCATTCTAAACACACACATACGACACTATGACATTGTCGGCTAGTAGTGTTATCTTACTCCTGCTCACCATTCTAAACACACATATAGGACTAGACATTGTCGGCTAGTGAGTGTTACAGATAATAGTTTTGTCAAAATGTGTTAGTAGAGCAGCAAAGAGGGAGAAGGACAGTGAAGGGAGAAGACAGGAAGTCTTCGTGACCGAAGTTGAGTATGTCTCTATCGTCTAGTTGTCATTCACAGCGTTCCTGAACACAACACATAGTGGATTCGCACCTGGCGGTAGTCACTAGTACATTAATCCTTATCCTAGTCACAATCGATACTACAAACCGGTATTAGTCGTACACTAGGGACTTACCACCAGCTGATTTTGATCTTTTAGTATCCCTCTGATACGGTTTTAACACACATATTAAAAATCAACAATTGTGACTATAGTTTTAATGTGATTATAGCTCAAATTATTTAAAGCCTAATTTAAGACGGAAATTAGGTTCTTTGGTCAGTTGTATTAACCGAATCCTGTACACCGCTTCTATAAAACACATATGGACATAGGGCCGATTTGGTGACCTGTCGTATTTTTTGGTACATCACATACAATGCTCATGTTTATATAATCTTTGTTCATAATCCCCTGGTTATAGGAATGTATATTTACATGTCATTTTTTGGTCAATATTTTCAATTTTGGAATTTTAGGTCATATGTTCTTGGTTTATGTCATTTTTGAGTAATTTATAGGCATTACATTAAATAAATAGTCTATTAAGAGAAAGTATTGTGACTGCGAAAATTTTTTATTTCGAAATTATGATGAATCCTTACGTTATATTATTATTATTAGCACCGCGTCTTACTACCCGTTCGGGTTATACGCACTTACGTTAATGTGTAATGGTAGGGTGATTATGAGATGAAATGAAGGACCTACAGTTTAACGTGGAATCCGAACCACGGTGGAGGCCTGGCATTCCCACATTCACAAGATGTCTTGTCAGAGGTGAAGGAAGGGTTTGGTAATCAGATAAATCTGTGCCGGGACCGAGGATTGAACCCCGGCCGCCAGCACAGAAGTGTGACACCCTACCGCTAGACCGCCAGGTCACCTCTTACGTTATAATGTGTCCAAAACCAGAAAGGTTTATTTTACAATTGTCTGTCCCCATGTCTGTCTGTCTGTCCCTGATCACAAATCTGAAACGGTTTGATTGATTTGTACAAACCTGATATTTAGATGTTCAGTACAATTGTTTATTTGGGTCCTAGTCCTTAAATTAAAGGTAGATTACTATTAAGTTATTTCTTGAACTTCAATTTTTTCACACGATTTTGTTTAATATTGATATTTAGGATTGTTTTACCTGGAAAACATTGTATCCTTGTATTGCTGGTAAAAATTAGTTTTCTCTAGCACCACTTCTTACTACCCGCTCGGATTGTACACCAATGTAGGCTACTAACTGCGCTAATGTACTAGGGATTAGAAAGGTTTAATTTTGAGGAAGTGAAACCACATTTACGTGGAGAGAGAGTGGAAAAATATTGAGGGGGAAAAACCTCAATGCACCCGACCGGGTTGAGCCCTTATCTTCCCGTCTTCGGCAGTCTAATATAACACTAGAGTAACTCCTTAGACCATGAGGCCACTAAATTCTTACAGATTCATTAAGGGGTAGTTTACTGAAAAACGATTTTCAAAAATTCAAAATATTTTGAAAATTGCTTTAATGATTTTATTTAAAATGTATAAATGGCGAATGTTTGACACAACGAACAAAACTCTGAAGCAAATTTTTCTTTGGGGGGTAACGAGGGGGGAGGAGGGGAGGAGGAATTTGATTAAGGATAGTTTTCTGATGACTGTTTTGTTTTAATTGGAATATTTTAAGAAATATCCCTAGCGATTTGATTCAAAATAGATAAATATTGAGTGTTATTACATTATAAAGAATAATATATAGTCTACATGTTTTTCTTTAAAAATGCATTTACTAGTATTATACTGATGTATGATTAGTGAAAAAATCTTGATTTTTTGAAAATAGCTTTACCGGGTTTGTTTGTAGAGACTATTTTACATGATAATAAATAATGTTTGTTGGTTTTCCTAAAATAGTGAATTTAAGGGCAGTTTACCTAAGACATATTTTAGAAAATTTTAAAATATTTCGAAAGTGGGCTTTAAGATTGAGATCAAATTAATTATTTGTGAATAATTTTTCATGATAAATAAGAAAATACTTTTATTTCTACAAATGTAAGTCATCGGATTATTTATTTTAAATACAATCGATATTTTGTAAAATGAATGCATAAATACTCAGATATTTTTACTTTTTTTTACATCCATAACTGTTTCCAACCTGTGGTCCGGGTCAGTTTTTTATGCAAGTCATATATTTTCTGTTATCGGTTGGCAAGGCCTGTCGTAGCTTCATATGTCTTATAATATAACTAAAGACTAGGCCAGGTGCAGCATCCAGTCCTCCGGCCATTTATTCATCACTTTGGAAGGGTAAACCCCGATTTCACCAATCATACATTTTTTTGGCCAAGCTGAGAAGCGAACGCGGGACCCTAGCTCAATAGAAAGACGCGCTACCGGCTGAGCTAAGCTGTCGGATTCTCTTTGCTTGTCTTGTTTTAAAATACACATTCCTGGTGAGACGCAGGTTGCGTTGGAAGGGGGTAGCTATTACTCCTGAAGCAGATATTTACTAATAAATGTTATATTTAGCAGAATGCAAGAGTTAAGTTGCTAGAGGATTTTAATTTATTACATATTTCTTAGTTTCCATGTAAAGCAGGTGTTTGATTTATTCACGTGCATTTATTACAAATTTTTGTTCATATTTTCAGGTCAATTTTTTTTGTTAATTTGGAGTAATTTTTACTTTCTCAAATTAATAGGTCACGAAAGATTTTGACCTCGAAATTATTACGAATCTTTATGTCTGCCCGAACTAAAAAAAAATAGAGTTTACAATTTGTCTGTCTGTCTGTCCCTGGACACAGATGGATTTCGTTGAAACTTGATAACTAGATGTCATAAGGAAATATCTTGGGAAGTTTTATTGATTTTGACCCCAGTAGAATGACAAGTCTTCTATACACTACTATTGTATTAGGCCATTCCCGTCCATTGTATGAGGAGATAAAGGGGCGTGGAGTGTTGGAAATTGTGTGTCGATGAGCGTAGGTACAGCCTTGAATCAAAGGAATATGCCAAAATGAGAGGACAGCTATAGGCGTTATTGCTGTGTGCATTTCTTAGCCACCCTTTCAGTCAGGTGGAACTCAGAACTTGTCTGCAACAGTCTCTCCATAAGCTGTAACCACAAGTCACAAGGGCTAGACGATTGTGGCTGTTGCAAAGAAAAAATGCCACAACACTGTTCACAGACATCATGTCAGGTCATTCAGTTTCAGTCATGCGTGTTACCAACAAGGTCCAAGTGAAGTTGCCCCACCTGAGAGTTGTTTCCTTCTCGTCGGGTCCTGCTGTGGTGCTGGAAGCAAGCCACCCATACTGTAATACACATTGCACGTCAGTATGAAGTTGCCTTCTGACAATTCCTTCATCCTGAAAGAAGTGATTTGGAAGCAACAGTTATATTTTCTGATGATATTCACGAAGTGCCTGGAGTGAGGATGCTGTCAGTTAACAGTGTGTGGATGGCCTCAGGTATAAGGTATAAGGGAGGGAGTTGAGCCTTGCCAATGCTGCAGAACATGCCGGGGTTCTCTTCTCGTTCTTCCATTTCTTCGCTTTCTACCACTGACAGATGGTATCCAACGCGTCTAACTCAACGGTCTTATCTGACCTGTAACTGATGTCAGGGCTGTAACTGAGAGCGGGGTTTATTTTACTAGACCATGGGACATTCCTGCCTTACTGTTTCTTTCTATGAGAAGGATCATTTTCCACTGCAGCTCGATGACCCTCGGATGCTTGATATACAGCACTACGATGAACCTCCGGATGCTTTTGGGAATATACAGCACGTGACTGATAACTCGGATGCTTTTGAATCGCAAAGGATGGATGAACCTCCGGATGCTTTTGGGAATATGCAGCAACAGGGACTGGATGAACCTCCGATGTTTGGATATGAGCACGGACGAGACTCGATGTTTTTGGGAATATGCAGCAACAGGACTGGACCTCCGTTTTTGGAATATGCAGCAACGGACTATGACCGGATGTTATTTTAGCGTAAGCAGCATCTTCAGACATTTGCTTCTTTCCTATTGTGTTTTCTCCCTGACACGGTACTTTTTGCCACCTCACTTTTTTGGAATACTATCGGGAATTGCTATGGAGTAGTAGTGGGTTGATTCGGAATAAACCGGGGGGAAGATGTCAGCTCTTCAATTGTCTGGTACACATAAAAGTGACCTCCGGACAGTTCAACAATAAACCTGTGCTTGCTTACATCTTACCAGGCTTTCCGAAACCATCTAGAACCGTACACCTCGAACCTCCAGGTGAACAACTGCCCTGCCGCCTCCAGCTCACAGGTGGTACCGTAGGTGCTAAGCTCTGACTTTCAGTACAGTACGCCTGACAAAGTTGTCCCCCTCACTGTTCATAGTAAACTTCTAACATCTGTCCCAGTTCTCGGCTATAAACTCAGCTATCTTGTACGGCGCCCCACGGCCTAGACCGACATTCTCCATCACCATCCATACACACAGCACGTTGAAGCACCTCAATACCATCTTCATTACACCACAATGTACAAACGGTCAAAATACCTAGAGTACAAATCTGAAATTGCATACAAAATCAATCCAACTTTTCAAAACTTTCCAATCCAAAAATCAATACAATATGAAATAAACTGTAAGTTGCACCACACAAACTTTTTCACTCGTCTATCTAAATGAAACAAAATAATAGACATTGTTGCTGAAATATCATGGCTAAAAGAGTATAATAGTCCATCAAAGAACATAAATGAAATAATATAGCTACAGAAACATGTTGATAAATAAACGGTACGGCGCACCGCACATACTTTCACCCGCTTTTATTTTAAAATAGATATTTTACTAAAAACTCGTAAGATTTGTGAAACGAACTAATAGGTATGCACATTGTTGTAGAAACGCTACACCGAGGATCATAAATTAAATAACATACCCTGTTACATACTTACTCTATGGCACTAGGAACAAGGAACACTTTAGAAAAATTGAGCAAAGAGAAATATCTTTGTCCACCAAAGAGCATGAGAATCAAATACATTTTCAAAGACCTGAATTAAAAAGTAAAATATTTTCTTATAGCTCAGAAATTATAGGTTTTATAAAAATATATTTCAAATAAAAGATTTTTATCTTTAATAGTACTACAACTTTACAATGATAAGTTATTTTGTATCTCAAATAGTTGCGGAGATATGAAACGTGAGATGTACCATAATTTGTTATTTGGAGTGATACCTCTATATTTGTTATTTAGAGTGATACCTCTATAATTGTTATTTGGAGTGATACCTCTATATTTGCTATTTGGAGTGATACCTCTATATTTGTTATTTGGAGTGATACCTTATATTTGTTATTTGGGACAGTTATACCTCTATATTTGTTATTTGGAGTGATACCTCTATATTTGTTATTTGGAGTGATACCTCTATATTTGCTATTTGAGTTACCATTGTATTGATGATACCTCTATATTTGCTATTTGGAGTGATACCTTTATATATGTCATTGGAGTGATACCTCTATATTTTTATTTGGAGTGATACCTCTATATTTGTTATTTAGAGTGATACCTCTATATTTGTTATTTGGAGTGATACCTCTATATTTGCTATTTGGAGTGATACCTCTATATTTGTATTTGGAGTGATACCTCTATATTTGTTATTTGGAGTTATACCTCTATATTTGTTATTTGGAGTGATACCTCTATATTTGTTATTTGGAGTGATACCTCTATATTTGTTATTTGGAGTGATACCTCTATATTTGTTATTTGGAGTGATACCTCTATATTTGTTATTTGGAGTGATACCTTATATATTTGTTCTATATTTGGAGTGATACCTCTATATTTGTTATTTGGAGTGATACCTCTATATTTGTTATTTGGAGTTATACTCTATATTGCATTTGAGTATACCTCATATTTGTTATTTGGAGTGATACCTCTATATTTGTTATTTGGAGTTATACCTCTATATATTGATGCCTATATTTGAGAGTGATACCTCTATATTTGTTATTTGGAGTCATACCTCTATATTTGTTATTTGGAGTGATACCTCTATACTTATTGAGAGTTTGATTTCATACCTCACCTAAAACGTATTTTTACTTTCTCTCTACAAATCTTGGATCCCGATTAAATTTCTCTTTTTTAGATTTTTTTCAGTTATGTGGTACACTCCCTCTAGCTTTCTGCCAAATTTCAGCTTTTCGCACAATGTTTTGGGAGAAACTCAATGTTCCAAACATGTTTTCACCCTATCGGATGCCTACGGCCTGACAGAAATATCCCTGCCCAATTTCAATATTTCAGATGCAGCAGTGGTGTAGTCGTAAATTTAGCAGTGCCGGAACGCAAGGCCGTAGACGCCACAAAGTTGAAGGGATGGTGGTTCGGGGAGGGGTGGGAGGGGGTGTGGGGGGGGGGGGGCAGATGGAAAAGTTTCACAAACATAAACGCCTCTAGAAAATTTTTGGCGCCTTTTTTACGAGTAATGGTTACTAAGGCAGAAACTTACTTAGCGCAATTCCCCTAAAATTCCAAGAATTCACATAGAGCACAGTATATTTCATCAGAATTTATTAATCCATGTATGAAAAAAAGCTTTAACAAAATATTGATATAAAATTAAATAGTTAACTAGTAGTAAAAACTTTACTAAAAAAGTATGTTAAATATATTTAACACAAGAACATTTTAATACTCGTCTTGGCATAGTGACATTTAATATTTTTCCACAAAAAGCAGTGCCGGAACGGCGTTCCCGCTTCGCTACACCCCTGAGGGGTAGGGGTTCGGAAAATACGGTGATAGCAGGTTTGTGAGCCACTGCTTTCGTATAGATACATTATAATGTAAAAAACTTAACATATACCTATTTTGAACCAAATCAATGGAAACCTTTTAAAATATTTAAAACTATTAAACACTAATCATGAGTAAACTACCCTTAAACCAATTTTCTTCCAAATAGCAAGTCTACAGTTTTGTTTATTATGTCCAACGATTCCCGGATATACTTTTTAAACAAAATCGTTAGAGCAATAATTGTATTTTTTTGAATTTTTGAAAATGCCCATCAATAAATTACACTTTACAGAATTTTTACCCAAAAACCAGGTACACAATGTTATTTGGGAGGTCAAGCCCTCCCTAAATAGCGAATTTAAACAAAATAGTTAGAGGCTTTTTGAAAAATGTAAAATTTAAAAAAAATCACTAATCAGTAAACTATACTTAATTTGATGTCTAGAGTCAAAATCATAAAAGTCCCATAATATTGTCTTGTAGCATCTTAAGTTTGAACAAAATCCTTCAAACCATTTCAGATATGTGGCCAGAGACAGACAGACAGACAGACATACAAAATTGTAAAATCCACCTTTTTGGGCTTGGACAGACATAAAACGTAAAGATTCCTCATAACACCGAGGTAGAAAATTTTCACAGTATTTGTAGATCTTATTCTTTTAGTTCAGTATATTGTCCATCTATATACCCACATTGGTGGCCACATGGTCTAAGGAGTTACTCTCGTGTTAGACTAGACTGCCAATGACAGAGAGATTGGAGTTTGAATCGGAATCGAGTGTACTGAGTCTTTTCATAAACGGTTTTCCACTTTCCGCAATGGAAATGCGGATACATTTTGCAATAATTCAACCCTACACATCCCTAACGTATTAGTGTAATTAGTATATATGTGTACATCCTGAACAGATAGTAAGACGCGGGGCTTTTGAAAATATTCATATAAATATAATTAACTAAAAGGCAAAGCCCACTCGCGCGCTGACTCACTAATCACTGTATTTACCAAACCCCTGGGCCTAAGAACTTGACATTAATTAGAAAAATCAAAAATTGAGAACTTTCAAAATTAGGTTTCAAGAAATGGGGAGGGGGAGTTATAATTAGAAAAAAAGCTTTTAGATGAGGTAGAAAATTAAAATTTGGCAAAATAGAATGACAACTCCAAATAACCAAATAAAACTTAAAATTTGAAATTTCTAAAAGAGTGAATTGGTAGTAGGGAGTAAGGGTGGAGGTTCAAAATTTTCAAAAAATTGGTAGTACTAGTAGCCTAAGCAATTTCTTCTAGTGTTGCAGAAAACTTAAATTTGGCAGGAAGGTAAAAATACTGCTACAAATAAATATAAAGGGCTGAAATTTTTTGAGAGTTTGGGAAACAGGGGGAAATAAACAGAAAAAAAAATACTTTTAAGTGTGGTAGAAAATTTAAATTTGACAGGCAGGTAAAAGGACAACTACAGATAGCCATATTAGCCTTAAAATTAGACATTTCTAAGTAGGAGCTGTTTAAATGGTGGCGGGGGAGTGTGGGGGAGGATAAAATGCTACAATTTCCAAAATTAACAGAAACTACTACTTTTCGGTGTGGTAGAAAACTTAAACTCAGCAAGAATGTATGAAACCCTTTTCCTCTACGCCATGGAAGAAAATTCATATTTGCCAAATTTGTAAATTATCACTCCACAATATCCATAAAAGCGATAAAATTTTGAACTGGATAATAGAAAAAAGAAACTGCTCAATATGGTAGAAAACTTGAATTTTGTATAAGCAGAAGAAAAAAAATCTTAAAATTAATGAATACAAAAACTAAATATTATCGTATAGGGGAATTTGTTAGCATTGCAAAGATAAAATTCCAAGGATGAATAAACGCCTGTATTCTAGAAGCGACAAAATAATTAAAATAGAGAAATTCTGAGGACAGCTCGGTTAACCCTGATGCTCTTTGGAAAATCCTGATGCGTATTATTATGAAATATGTTTCTGTGACAGAGTATATGATTTATTTATGCTCTTTTGTGAATTATGATGCCCTTTTAGCCAAGATGTTTATGTAACAATGTCTATTAGTTCGTTTATCTTATTTTATATTCGTTCTTACGTGAAGATTATGTTGTTTATTGTTTGCGTTTGTTTGTTCACTGAGTTTATGAGTAAGGTAGAATTTTGTCGAAAATATTTAATTTAATTTATTAATTACCATGATTGATTTGTGATTTCCATAGTTATCTAAGAATTGTACAACGATGATGAACTATCAAAAACTGGGCAGCTGGATGTTTAAAGCTCTAATTTGATATAGTTTTGGTGCTTAACCGCACGAAGAACGGGTCAAACTGCTGTTTTTTTTATAAAATTTACACAATACTGTATGTCTCGTTTCTCTACTTAATAGACCCAAACTTCACAAGAATTGTTAATGTAAACTACCAATATTAGTTTTCTTAGAGTATTTGCCACTGAATTTGTTCCTAGAAGTGACATGTTTTCACACATGACACACGTCTGCTAGTAAGGATACTAGAAGTGACATGTTTTCCCATATTACACACGTCTGCTAGTAAGTATACAAGAAGTGACATGTTTCACACATGAACACGTTGCTAATAAGGATACTAGAAGTGACATGTTTTCACACATGACACACGTCTGCTAGTAAGTATACTAGAAGTGACATGTTTTCACACATGACACACGTCTGCTAATAAGGATACTAGAAGTGACATGTTTTCACACATGACACACGTCTGCTAGTAAGGATACTAGAAGTGACATGTTTTCACACATGACACACGTCTGCTAAAAGGATAATAGAAGTGACATGTTTTCACACATGACACACGTCTGCTAGTAAGGATACTAGAAGTGACATGTTTTCACACATGACACACGTCTGCTAGTAAGTATACTAGAAGTGACATGTTTTCACACATGACACACGTCTGCTAATAAGGATACTAGAAGTGACATGTTTTCACACATGACACACGTCTGCTAGTAAGGATACTAGAAGTGACATGTTTTCACACATGACACACGTCTGCTAATAAGGATACTAGAAGTGACATGTTTTCCATATTACACACGTCTGCTAATAAGGATAATAGAAGTGACATGTTTTCACAAATGACACACACCTGCTAGTAAGGATATTAGAAATGACATTTTTTCACACATGGCACACGTCAGCAATCTGCATTACTTGTTCAAACACTGGCGGATCTAATTCAACATGCCTGGCGGTTTCCATCATTTTCTCTACATGTTAATGTAGGTCCATTTTCCCTCCAAGCAATCCACCAAATCCCTAAACCATTAAATTAAGTTGTTAATAGCATTGTTGTTGTACATACTAATTACCAGTTAGGTTGTTCTAAGCCATCTTTTAAAAAATACGTGCAAAAAACTATTTTATTAGTAAGCCTACGCTATAATTTATAATTAATAATTTTTATAAATATTCCATCTATTTAAAATATTATTTCACTAAATTATGCGTATGTTAATATGAATATATAATCATTTACCCTTCATAAAACGAAAATGAAATTTACAGATAACATTTACTAATCTAAAAGAAAAAAAATCCAAATGTAATAACAATTTTGTTTTTTTTAGAAAATATGTTGATAATTTTATACTGAAAAAACCTTTGGCTAAAACATGAATTAATTTCAAACCCTTAGGGTCTAACTGCCCAGATAGGTGAGCGTTTACCACACCTGTCTTTCCCTTGATCAATAATTCTTGGTCTTTTCCAAACGATTGAACTAAGGATGGTTTTCCAATACTCTGGTTCGAGGGGTTGGGGGCAAAGGGAATGGGATTTCAATCAAATTGGCCTTCCTCATTGGTTCTCCAGCTTGAGTAGTTAATATTTGAATGTAATCCAAAACATCGCTCGGTGCTATGCCCTTTTTGCTGCGAAGCTATATTTAGCAAATGGCAGTGACCAGACGTTACTGATATATAGTGGGCTGTTACCAGGACGAGACTCACTGGCACTCATCGAGACTCACTTGCACTCACTGAGACTTACTGGCACTCACTGGCAATTATTGATACTGACACTCACTGAGACTCACTGGCACTCATTGAAACTCACTGGCACTCACTGAGACTTACTGGAACTCACTTGTGCTCATTGAGACTCACTGACACTTACTGAGACTCGCTGGCACTCAATGAAACTCACTGGCACTCACTGAGACTTACTGGCACTCACTGGTGCTCATTGAGACTCACGTACACTTACTGAGACTCGCTGGCACTCAATGAAACTCACTGGCACTCACTGAGACTTACTGGAACTCACTGGTGCTCATTGAGACTCACGTACACTTACTGAGACTCGTTGGCACTCAATGAAACTCACTGAGTATTACTGGAACTCACTGGTGCACATTGAGACTCACTGGTAATCAGTGAAACTCAACCCACCTTTGTGGTGTAGTTAGCTAACGCGTTAGTTTCATGTTGAGCTAGGCTGCCGAGGACAGGGAGATCAGGTTCGAATCTCACTCGGGTGACGGGTGGTTTTCCTAAATGGTTTTCCACCAAACGTGAGTTCACTTTCTCTAAATTCAGCCTCCTTCCACATATTACTATATCCCAAAGCGTAATTAGACTTAGTCGTATAACAAAACAATAGTAGGCTACTGATATGTGCTAATTAGAAAATCAAAATGAGCTCATTGGACACTTAATGGTCTCATGGTACTCATTAAGTCTCATTGACCATTATGAGACTCACTGAGACCATAAGTCTCACATGTGGTACTCATGACACTCAGAGCCTCACTCATAATCAACTGGCACTCACTGACACTCAGTAGCATTCATTAAGTCTAACTGGCACTCACTGACACTCAGTAGCATTCATTAAGTCTAACTGGCACTCACTGAGACTCACTGGCACTCATTGAGACCCACACTCACTGACACACTTGCTGGCACTCTGTGCAACTTGCCCCATCTGACCTTCTTTCAGAACATCCGTTCTTGGACCTTGGTGACTCCTTGATTTCACTCACACACACACATACAGTGCTGTACTCTCATTGGTCGTCTTAGAATCTTTAGCTGGATGTTGGGAGGGAACTCTATCAGGATGTTGGGAGGCTAATGTTCCAGATCTTGTCAAAGTTTTTTTAATGGCTAATAACCGATTTTTCATTGGAAACTCTCGGTGGCTTCTTTCATGAGATCAACTCTAGGGTGAAGTGTCGAGTGTCGACATCTGAATCTGAGCTGTGGGTCGGGTATATTACTGTTGTGATGAAAATAATGTATCTTTCATTAAGTTTGTTTGTAATAAATAAAAGGATTATAGGATGGGGATTTTGTGGAAACTTTGGTCCTTTACTAATTTTCGTAACGGTGTTTCTGTGGCCAGTTTTCACTTTGTTCAGGATAATTAATAAGAAAGCTATAGTTTTTGGTAGTAATCCTTTCAACATTTTATTAGTAACCTGGTCATGTCCAGGTTCTTTATTCATAGGAAACTATTTGGTGGTATTTTAAAGTTATTCAGCCTGATCTTATATTTTTCTGTGAAATGTAACGTCCACACCACGTCTCTCTTTTGAAGTCCTCGTTCTCAGGTTTTTTGTTGAGTTTTAAATGGTCTGATAACTTTTCCACGATGGCCTTAGCGTCCTCTTCACTGTAGTAAGCTATCCCCCGGGAACCATGGATTGCCTGAGTAGTGTTATTTTTGCTATCCCCTCGTAATTGCTTCGTCACTTTGTAGCTGCTTCTGTTACGTACGTGCTTCAATTTGTTATTCTAACGTGGATTACCTTCCTCATAATCTGGGATCCCCGAATTTCCAAACTGAGGAGGTGGGTACGGTAAACCTCCTAATCCCTTCTCTCTTCTTGTTTACAAGCAATCATGAATTCCAGATTGGGTGATTTACCCTCAAGTCGTATTATAAAGGCATCTTTGTGGTGGTAGTCTGATATATTTGGTTCATATTTATACCAATCATGCTCTTGTATTGTTGGTTGGAGGCTTCTGATTTTGAATTATTAGGTAGAAGCATTTTATCTCCCAAACTAGAGGATTATGATCCGAGTGCGTATTCCTCAGCGCAGTTATACTGTCCCTTGTTATTTGGATGATATTATCACGTTTAATACTCCCAGTTGTAGTTTGTTCTTTGAGGGATATAAAATGGGTTCGTCTGTTCCCACCCCCACATGTAGAAGTATAACGCGTCCATTTCATGCAGAAAACCTACTATTCTAGGCAGTATGTTTACTATCGAGGTCATCTCTCAAGCATATATTGTCATCAGTTATGAAGAGCACCGATTTCATGGGATGTTTAATTAATACGGCGCTTCTTCAATCGCTGTTCAGATGAATGACTGTTTCCTTTTATGCTCTGTAAGTTTATAAAGGTTTTTTTGGGATTGAGGTAAATAATGCTTCACCCAAAGGGCCAGGCCATTCCCTCCTTCAAGCTATCACTACGATAAAATCAAAAGCGAAAATAGTGTATTTTCTTGTTAGGTTGCGTTGATGACAGCAACATCAGTGGCGCATGTGCTAAGGAAGTCTTCAAATTCCTTCGCTTGCGGCAGCGCATTCCACACACGTACTCGCAGTTGTCATCTTGTCTTGTTATTAAAAGTCATTGTTGATCGTAGTTAATATTGCTCTCTCCAATAGTATAATTTTTTCTCAGCATTGTCCTAATTTCATTAAAATTAATTGTATTCAGGCATGCCTGATGTCCTTAGACATTTTAGTGAGGCTATCAGTAGTTGACGATGTTGATATTTCCTGCAATGTGGTCAAATTTGTTGTTTATTTTAAGTTAATTTGACCATAAAGATGTTGTTGCACAAGTATGGTATTATTGAAGAGACGCTGGGATTCAAAACTGGAAACCAGGGGCTGTGAAGCCATAAAGCAGTTCAAGTACCTGGGAGATCTGCTGACAAAAGATGCCTACTGCACTAAATAAATTAGGTCGAGGATCACCATAGCCAAGGAAGTTTTCAATAAGAAGAGGTTACTGCTGACCAGCAAGTTGCGTTAGGAACTAAGGAAGAAACTGATGATATGCTACATTTGGGGCATCGCGCTGTATGGAGCAGAAACTTGTACTCTCAGGAAGGTGGAAAAGAAATACTTGAAGAGCTTTGAAATGTTCTGCTGGAGAAGACTTGAGAAGATTAGGTAGACAAACAGGGCAACAAATGAAGAAGTCCTAAGAAGATTGGGTGAGAAGAGAACCATTATGGGTGTGATTATTCGGCACAAAGTAAACTGGACCAGACAAATCCTTTGGAGGAACTGTCATTTGTATGACGTCATAGAAGAAAAGGTTGAGGGAAAGAGAAGCTTAGGAAGAAAGAGGATTCAAATACTAGATGACTTGAAGGAAAGAAGAAAATTCTGGGAGCTGAAGGAGGAGGCAAATGACAGGGTGCAGTGGTGGTCTAGGTTCACAGACAAAAGGAATGGACCCAGGGCTGCGTCTGGGGGGGGGGGGGATTCAAAGGGGGCAATTGCCCGGGGTATCACATTCCAGGGGGCCACATGTTCCCAAAAAATTATTAAATAAATTACAGTTATTCTAAATTTCGCATCAAATAGTGTACAGTAATCAACAGCAATAAGTATTCACTCAGTATTAGAATTCCATTCCAGATTCCTGAATATTCTAACGTTATGTAATTTAAGAATTAAGTTATTCGAGTGCTACAGTATAGTAGAATACGTCACCATTGTGCTACCGCTGTCGGTCCACAGACAACTAACAGTGCATTGGTGCAAAGAATAATTTACCTTTGTTAACTTGATTCGTTTGCATTTAATAAAGTACAATCATTTAATGGGTTGATCAATATTCCATAAAATAAAATAAATTATTAAGTAATCTAAGACCCTTCCTTCACCTCTGACAAGACATCTTGTGAATGTGGGGAATGCCAGGCCTCCACCGTGGTTCGGATTCCACGTTAAACTGTATGTCCTCCATTTCATCTCTCAATCACCCTCCCATTACACATTAGCGTAAGTGCGTATAACCCGAATGGGTAGTAAGACGCGGTGCTAATAATAATAATAAGTAATCTAAGTACCGAGTACGTATAAATATATTATATCGGCTTAGTGCTAAAATTGAAAAACTGACGTAAAGAGAAGGGGGCTCCTCAGATTTTTTTTTTGCCCCGGGCCTCAAATTTTCTTAAAACGACCCTGAATGGACCTTTCGCAAGATAGAATACTAACTACTACTACTACTACTACTACTACTACTACAACTACTACTACTACCACACTACTACACTACTACCCACTACTACTAACTACCACTACACTATCCAACTACTATTACCACTACTACCACACTACTACTACTACCACTACTACTACTACACTACTACTACTACTACTCTACTATACTACTACACACTACCACTACTACTACTACTACTACTACTACTACTACTACTACTACTACCACACCACTACTATACTATCCACACTACTACCACTACTACCACTACTACTACTACCACCACTACACTACTACCACTACTACTACTACCACCACTACTACTACTACCACTACTACTACTACTACCACTATTACTACTTCTATTACTACTTCTATTAATAATAATCTAATAGCTATAAATAGTTATTCAATAATTTCACATTATTACAGTTCATGAGCGATAAGGGGTCAAACTTGTTATTTTATGCTTTTCATGTACCATTGTTAAAGTAAAGTAATTTAATGTTTGGGGCTGAAATTTAGTATAGCTAGAATTTCAAATGAGGTTTACAAAATGAAATATTTATAATATTAGTATTATCATCTTTATTAATATTATTACTAAATTTCAGTCTCACACATTAATTACTTTACCTTAACAATGGTCCACAAAAAGACTAAAATAGCAAGTCTGATTCCCGCGATTTGTAACGATTTTAAATCATTGAATTACTATTTATAGCTTATTATACACGTGTTAAAATTTTGCAATAAATTTGTTATTGTTGAATGACCTTAATCGATTTTTGTGGTCTTGTATGTTTCATTTTCCATTTGTGTTTTCGATTTAGGTTTAACACGTTGGTGAAGTCCATTACTGATCTAGAATAGTCTTCACTTTTATCTTTAAGATTTATATTGTTTTTATTGTAAATATTATAAATTTATCATCGTAGTTAGAAATCTGAAAGCAGCCTATCTGTGTGGTGTAATTATTTTTGAGTTCTTATCCTAAATTAATTCTTAAATGCTGGTTAATCCTGAAAAGAGCCGCGATTTAGTAGGTTCATCTTGGGAAATATTAGTTAGTTGTTTCGAAATGGTATGATGTGGTATCGACCACCAGCGTGTAGGCAGTAGCTTCACTAGGCTTCCACGCATACAAGCTTGCGATAGAGCAGTTCGATAGCCACTTGTTAGGGAGTCCCTTGCCACGACAGTGAATTTTCTTCTAACATCTCTTAGTAAATCTTAAATCACAAATTCTTTTCTGCCTCCTGTAGCTAAAAATTATAGCTATTTCAAGTTTAAGTTAACTCACTCAGTTATTCTGCTAAGTATTGGAAGTTGGGCCTTAAGGTGCAGTAGAAGAAAGCGTAATTATTTTTACAGTTTTTTTTAAAATATAAATTTGTTGGCCAAAGTAAATCAAATATTTTTCCAGTGGAAACTTATAGTTTAGTTTTCTGCACATGCTAATATCAACAGATCTTGAATATCTGTCAAGGGTGTCCTGGAATGTTGTCATAACATTTTAAATAAAGATAAAAAGTGATGACAACATTCCAGGACACCTTGACAGATATTCAAGATCTGTTGATATTAGCTTGTGCAGAAAACTACACTCTACGTTGCTACTGGAGAAATATTTGATTTATTTTGGCAAAAAAAATACAATGTTATAAAAACTGTAAAATTACTTGTGCTCCCTTTTGCCGTACCTTAAGCAGCTTCAACTGTCAAATTGGAGACATGTTCCCTATTGATAAGTAATTAATTCCATCCAGTGTTAATTGAAAATAAGTAAATCCCGGGTTGAAACCCATCAAGTCACAATTTACTTAACTCTAAACTGGCTTCTGTTAGGAAACTAAAGCGAGAGTGTCATTTTCACTACCTACTACTTGCGATTTAGTCACAATAATAAGGTGACCTGGTGGTCTAGGGGTAAGGTGTCAGACTTCTATGCGGCGGCCGGGGTTCAATCCTCGGTCCCGGCACAGATTTATCTGATTACCAAACCCTTCCTTCACCTCTGACAAGACATCTTGTGAATGTGTGGAATGCCAGGCCTCCACCGTGGTTCGGATTCCACGTTAAACTGTAAGTCCTTCATTTCATCTCACAATCACCCTCCCATTACACATTAGCGTAAGTGCGTATAACCCGAACGGGTAGTAAGACGCGGTGCTAATAATAATAAATAATAATAATAATAAATAATTAATATAATAATAATAATAACACAATAATAAAAAATATTATATTAGAGACTGGAGTTATCTAATAATGCATAATTTAAAAGCGGTATTATACTCGTTACATACAAGATGTGCGCTACCGTTTTTTTTAGTAAATTAAAAGTTAAAATGAAGCTCATCCATTGATATGCGTTCTTAATCCATACACAAAATTAATATAGATTATTTTCCGAACCCCCCGAATCGAGCTTAGGTTCACCGAGACAGTTTATTACCTAGGTTCAGTATTGACTATGAGTTGCTGGTCGACACCTGCATGGTAGAGACCGGGAGTAGAGAAAGAACGATATACCGCCGAGCCAAGTGAAGGCCAGTGAGCTCTTGAAGAGAATATGCTCGACGCTGGCGTGGAATGGGCGTCCTGCCCAGACGTCGGACCTAAATTTAACATCTCACCACTTGGGCAGTCCCCCCTCCCCTCCCCCATGGTCTTAGGGCAACAGCCGGATATTTGCCTTGTCACGTGGTGCTCGTTTAGTCAGGAACACGGTTTAAAATTATAACTGTGCCCATTTTTATCTAGTCAAATACGGGCGTTAGCACCACATCGGGCGCAAGGTTAGTGTACCTGACTACCAACAATGTATTTATCTAGTCAAATAGGGGTGTTAGCACCACATCTGGCGCAAGGTTAGTGTACCTGACTACTAACAATGTATTTATCTAGTCAAATAGGGGCGTTAGCACCACATCGGGCGCAAGGTTAGTGTACCTGACTACCAACAATGTATTTATCTAGTCAAATAGGGGTGTTAGCACCACATCGGGTGCAAGGTTAGTGTATATGACAACCAACAATCTATTTATCTAGTCAAATAGGGCGTTAGCACCACATCGGCGCAAGGTTAGTGTACCTGACTACCAACAATGTATTTATCTAGTCAAATAGGGGTGTTAGCACCACATCGGTGCAAGGTTAGTGTATATGACAACCAACAATCTATTTATCTAGTCAAATACGGGTGTTAGCACCACATCGGATGCAAGGTTATTCTACCTGACTACCGACAATGTATTTATCTAGTCAAATAGGGGTTTAGCACCACATCTGGTGCAAGGTTAGTGTACCTGACTACTAACAATGTATTTATCTAGTCAAATAAGGGTGTTAGCACCACTTCGGGTGCAAGGTTAGTGTATATGACAACCAACAATCTATTTATCTAGTCAAATAGAGGTGTTAGCACCAAATCGGGTGAAAGGTTAATGTACCTGACTTTCACCAATGTATTTATCTAGTCAAATACGGCGTTAGCACCACATCGGGCGCTAGGTTAGTGTACCTGACTCCAACAATGTATTTATCTAGTTAAATAGGGCGTTAGCACCACATCGGGCGCTAGGTTAGTGTACCTGACTCCAACAATGTATTTATCTAGTTAAATAGAGTGTTAGCACCACATCGGGTGCAAGGTTAGTGTACCTTAATACAAACATTGTTTGTACTGCATCATTAGACAAGGATTGAAAGACAATCCCACATTGTTAGTGCTGTATCAAGTTAAAAGGATTGAGAGACAATCCCACATTGTTAGTTCTGTATCAAGTTAAAAGGATTGAGAGACAATCCCACATTGTTAGTGCTGTATCAAGTTAAAAGGATTGAGAGACAATCCCACATTGTTAGTGCTGTATCAAGTTAAAAGGATTGAGAGACAATCCCACATTGTTAGTGCTGTATCAAGTTAAAAGGATTGAGAGACAATCCCACATTGTTAGTGCTGTATCAAGTTAAAAGGATTGAAAGACAATCCCACATTGTTAGTGCTGTATCAAGTTAAAAGGATTGAGAGACAATCCCACATTGTTAGTGCTGTATCAAGTTAAAAGGATTGAGAGACAATCCCACATTGTTAGTGCTGTATCAAGTTAAAAGGATTGAGAGACAATCCCACTTTTTCCCCGTAATATTTATATTTCGTGTCAAGCCCAGATTATTTCACAGCAAGCCTAATTTTTGTATGTTGATATCAATAAATGTGACCTCTTATCTTTTTGGATTCTAAAGTTCTTATTACTAAATTGATTAGGTATTTAGTTAAAATATAATTTTACATATGGGCACACAAACAAATAAAAACCAAAGTAAATAACCCAAACACAAAATGGATGTGTCTTACTCTCACGAATATAAACTTGTTTAACTCCAAATAACCAAAGCCAATTTAATGGTAACTATCTATTAACATAATTCCTTCTCAACTTAAAGAAATAATAATAATTTAGCGCTGAATATCTAAGATCCATGTGGACACAACTAAATATTAACTTAATCTAACGCGCACCATTATCTCCTGACATTAGTCAACATACCTTACATACTAGTAACATGTGTTGCCTTGATACAGGGGTAAGTGTATTCATGTGATTGTGCGTCCTAATGTCCTTTTGAGTTATCCACAACCTACACACATTTTATAACATAATTATCTTGAGGAAGTTGAACTAAATTAGTTTCAGCTGAGAATGAACATTTTAAAACTAATTTTCTCTGAATCAGACAGAGACGACACGTTTCGGTTCCTTGCTAGAGATGGTCTCAATAAGTATCTTTCAATTAACATACCTTACATACTAGTAACATGTGTTGCCTTGATACAGGGTAAGTGTATTCATGTGATTGTGCGTCCTAATGTCCTTTTGAGTTATCCACAACCTACACACATTTTATAACATAATTATCTTGAGGAAGTTGAACTAAATTAGTTTCAGCTGAGAATGAACATTTTAAAACTAATTTTCTCTGAATCAGACAGAGACGACACGTTTCGGTTCCTTGCTAGAGATGGTCTCAATAAGTATCTTTCAATTAACGAGAATTCTCTTAATTGATTATTACGACAGTGACCCTGGGAGACTGACCCGGACATTAATAGCCTTAAGAACAATAAATTAAGATAGTTATGCCGGTAATGTTGGTAGTAAGTCAATTACATGGTCAGAGAGATAGTTGTGACAGTTATGAAGGTTGTGAGCCAATTACACGGTCAGAGAGATAGTTGTGACTGTTATGAAGGTAGTAAGTCAATTACACGGTCAGAGAGATAGTTGTGACAGTTATGAAAGTAGTAGGTCAATTACACGGTCAGAGAGATAGTTGTGACAGTTATGAAGATAGTAGGTCAATTACACGGTCAGAGAGATAGTTGTGACAGTTATGAAGGTTGTGAGCCAATTACACGGTCAGAGAGATAGTTGTGACAGTTATGAAGGTAGTGAGTCAATTACACGGTCAAAGAGATAGCTGTGACAGTTATGAAGGTATTTAGTCAATTACACGGTCAGAGGGATAGTTGTAACAGTTATGAAGGTAGTTAGTCAATTACACGGTCAGAGGGATAGTTGTGACAGTTATGAAGTTTGTGAGCCAATTACACGGTCAGAGAGTTAGTTGTGACAGTTATGAAGGTATTAGGTCAATTACACGGTCAGATTGATAGTTGTGACAGTTATGAAGGTAGTAGGTCAATTACACGGTCAGAGAGATAGTTGTGACAGTTATGAAGGTAGTAGGTCAATTACACGTCAGAGAGATAGTTGTGACAGTTATGAAGGTAGTAGGTCAATTACACGGTCAGAGAGATAGTTGTGACAGTTATGAAGGTAGTAGGTCAATTACACGGTCAGAGAAATAGTGGTGACAGTTATGAAGGTAGTAGGTCAATTACACGGTCAAAGGGGTAGTTGTGACACTTATGAAGGTAGTAGGTCAATTACACGGTCAGAGAAATAGTGGTGACAGTTATGAAGGTAGTAGGTCAATTACACGGTCAGAGGGATAGTTGTGACAGTTATGAAGGTATTTAGTCAATTACACGGTCAGAGGGATAGTTGTGACAGTTATGAAGGTAGTAGGTCAATTACACGGTCAGAGGGAGAGTTGTGACAGTTATGAAGTTTGTGAGCCAATTACACGGTCAGAGAGTTAGTTGTGACAGTTATGAAGGTATTAGGTCAATTACACGTTCAGAGGGATAGTTGTGACACTTATGAAGGTATTAGGTCAATTACACGGTCAGAGGGATAGTTGTGACACTTATGAAGGTAGTAAGTCAATTACACGGTCAGAGAGTTAGTTGTGACAGTTATGAAGGTAGTAGGTCAATTACACGGTCAGATGGATAGTTGTGACAGTTATGAAGGTAGTAGGTCAATTACACGGTCAGAGGGATAGTTGTGACACTTATGAAGGTAGTAAGTCAATTACACGGTAAGAGAGTTAGTTGTGACAGTTATGAAGGTAGTAGGTCAATTACACGGTCAGATGGATAGTTGTGACAGTTATGAAGGTAGTAGGTCAATTACACGGTCAGAGGGATAGTTGTGACACTTATGAAGGTAGTAAGTCAATTACACGGTCAGAGAGTTAGTTGTGACAGTTATGAAGGTAGTAGGTCAATTACACGGTCAGATGGATAGTTGTGACAGTTATGAAGGTAGTAGGTCAATTACACGGTCAGATGGATAGTTGTGACAGTTATGAAGGTCAATTACACGGTCAGAGAAATAGTGGTGACAGTTATGAAGGTAGTTAGTCAATTACACGGTCAGAGGGATAGTTGTGACAGTTATGAAGGTAGTAAGTCAATTACACGGTCAGAGGGATAGTTGTGACAGTTATGAAGGTAGTAGGTCAATTACACGGTCAGAGAGATAGTTGTGACAGTTATGAAGGTAGTAGGTCAATTACACGGTCAGAGGGATAGTTGTGACAGTTATGAAGGTAGTAAGTCAATTACACGGTCAGAGAGTTAGTTGTGACAGTTATGATGATAGTAGGTCAATTACACGGTCAGATGGATAGTTGTGACAGTTATGAAGGTAGTAGGTCAATTACACGGTCAGAGGGATAGTTGTGACAGTTATGAAGGTAGTAGGTCAATTACACGGTCAGAGAGATAGTTGTGACAGTTATGAAGGTAGTAGGTCAATTACACGGTCAGAGGGATAGTTGTGACACTTATGAAGGTAGTAAGTCAATTACACGGTCAGAGAGTTAGTTGTGACAGTTATGAAGGTAGTAGGTCAATTACACGGTCAGAGGGATAGTTGTGACAGGAAGTAGGTCAATTACACGGTCAGAGAGATAGTTGTGACAGTTATGAAGGTAGTAGGTCAATTACACGGTCAGAGGGTTAGTTGTGACAGTTATGAAGGTAGTAAGTCAATTACACGGTCAGAGAGTTAGTTGTGACAGTTATGAAGGTAGTAGGTCAATTACACGGTCAGATGGATAGTTGTGACAGTTATGAAGGTCAATTACACGGTCAGAGAAATAGTGGTGACAGTTATGAAGGTAGTTAGTCAATTACACGGTCAGAGGGATAGTTGTGACAGTTATGAAGGTAGTAGGTCAATTACACGGTCAGAGGGATAGTTGTGACAGTTATGAAGGTAGTAGGTCAATTACACGGTCAGAGAGATAGTTGTGACAGTTATGAAGGTAGTAGGTCAATTACACGGTCAGAGGGATAGTTGTGACAGTTATGAAGGTAGTAAGTCAATTACACGGTCAGAGAGTTAGTTGTGACAGTTATGAAGGTAGTAGGTCAATTACACGGTCAGAGGGATAGTTGTGACAGTTATGAAGGTCAATTACACGGTCAGAGAAATAGTGGTGACAGTTATGAAGGTAGTAGGTCAATTACACGGTCAGAGAGTTAGTTGTGACAGTTATGAAGGTAGTAGGTCAATTACACGGTCAGAGGTATAGTTGTGACAGTTATGAAGGTAGTAAGTCAATTACACGGTCAGAGAGTTAGTTGTGACAGTTATGAAGGTAGTAGGTCAATTACACGGTCAGAGGGATAGTTGTGACAGTTATGAAGGTATTAGGTCAATTACACGGTCAGAGAGAGATAGTTGTGACAGTTATGAAGGTAGTAGGTCAATTACACGGTCAGAGGGATAGTTGTGACAGTTATGAAGGTAGTAAGTCAATTACACGGTCAGAGAGTTAGTTGTGACAGTTATGAAGGTAGTAGGTCAATTACACGGTCAGAGGGATAGTTGTGACAGTTATGAAGGTAGTAGGTCAATTACACGGTCAGAGAGAGATAGTTGTGACAGTTATGAAGGTAGTAGGTCAATTACACGGTCAGAGGGATAGTTGTGACAGTTATGAAGGTAGTAAGTCAATTACACGGTCAGAGAGTTAGTTGTGACAGTTATGAAGGTAGTAGGTCAATTACACGGTCAGAGGGATAGTTGTGACAGTTATGAAGGTAGTAGGTCAATTACACGGTCAGAGGGATAGTTGTGACAGTTATGAAGGTAGTAAGTCAATTACACGGTCAGAGAGTTAGTTGTGACAGTTATGAAGGTAGTAGGTCAATTACACGGTCAGAGGGATAGTTGTGACAGTTATGAAGGTAGTAGGTCAATTACACGGTCAGAGAGAGATAGTCACCACCACTGGCTACAAACACAGGCGATATTCTTAAGACAATAAATAAATTATGTACATTGTCTTGTAAGTTGCACTTACAGATGTAATCTAAAACGTCCTGTGGTGTTGCTTTCTAAAGTACCCTTCTTGCAACCGCTTGCAACTGTTCAGTAGGATCAATCTTCATGAGTCTCTCCAGCTATACACACTCTTCTAATACATACTGGGTAGGTTTGTGCGTTAAGGTAGTGGCTCTCGTACTTCTTTGGCACGTGTACCCTCTCTAAGGGACAGCTGATTCGTAGACCCCTCGATGTGGGATAAATTATTTAAAAAAAATACTCATATTGAATTAAATATCTAAGAAATTATGATAAATTAAATATCAAATTAAACATTAAAATAAATGGCACGGGAATCCGCAAGGACTTTCTCGCTCTATTGTTTAAAAATAGAGATATTTACTCATAGCTCGTAATATATTATGTAAAACGAATTAATATATACTAGCAAACTCAAGCATAAATTGCATTATATTTATGTAAAACATTTTTTTAGTCCTGGTTTAAAATGTTATAATTTTTAATTATTTTTTAATTAATGTCCTCATTTGTATGTTTGGACCGATAAATAAGATCAATGTTGGGTCCAAAAGGGTCAACACTTTGTATTAAAATTTCAACTTTCGGTTAAAATTTTCGACATTTAATTAGCTGTTGCAAATCTTCATGCCATCGCATTGCTATTAAATTCCTTATTTATAAATTTTGAGTAATAAAAATGTAAATATTGAATAGTGGGTCGAAAATGAAGGAGATAGATCATTGTTGTACAAACATTTCGCCTAAGAGGTTTAAGGAAAAATAACATAAACTTTTAACTTATATTTAATTACTCTATGGCATTGGAGAATTATTGCGTTAAAACTTAAGTAGTATCTCTTTACAACTAAAGCTCACAAAATTGTATTAATATATTTGCCAATATCTCAGAAACTGTTGGTTTTATAAAAATATATTTCACATAAAAGTTTTTATTTTTAATAGTACGACAATTTTGCAATGACAAGTTATTTAGTATCTCAAATAGTTGCGGAGATACGGAAGTTTCTGCTTCTGTAAAGTACCCTAAAAGTCATTTTCATGGAAAAATGAAAATATCCAGTTTATTTATAATCTTAATCAACACCTAGATACGAATTTTAATCAAAATCGTTAGAGCCGATTTTGAAAAAATAGATTTTTTAAAATCTTTTCGCCCTTTATTAAACTACTCTTAATTTGAAGTCTAAACAGATACACAGACAGACGGTATTGCAAAAAGACTACTTTTTAGGGTTTGGGGGTCCTTGAGACGTCAACAGCCATCAACATTTTAGGTTAGTTTTTTTACGGTCGCAATACTTTACCTTTAGTGTTAAAAAAAGTGTATATATATATATAATATATATATTTTGCACATAGCTTGAAAGTTATTGGTTTTATAAAAATATGCTTCAAATAAAATATTTGTTTTATAAATAGACCTACATATTTGTAATCATAAGTAATTTCATATCTTAAATAGTTTAGGAGATATTATTTAAAAAAAATATAATTTACGCTTCAGACCGGAGCCCTTAAAGTTATTTTGCTGAAATATTGAGAGCAGCATTTTGTTTATAATATTTATAAATGTTTAGAAATTAAATTTAATCAAAAAACCCCTTAATTTTAGGGTTAAATATCCAATTACAAAAACTCCTCGGGGCAACCCTATGAGAACTTTAGATATCAAGATTTAGCCCGATCGATAAAATAGTTTAGGCTCTAGTTGGAGGTACAGACAGACAGACGGAAATTCAATAACCACTTTTTAGGATTTGGGGGATCATGAAACGTCGAGATTCATCAAAAATATGAGTTAGATTTTTTTGACTATCACAATACTTTCTCTACCTGTAAGCTAGCGAGAAAGTAAAAATGATAGTGACATATTTATAGTATATTATACGAGTAAATTAGTCATAATATATTTTTAATGTAAATATAATTTAAAATATAAATTAAAATAAAATAAACGTTGGTATTATATTTGTACATTTTAAGACAATTTTTGTAAAATATATGTAAAAAGCTATTACAATTAAAATGAAGAAAAAAATAATACCTATATTATATTTATACACTGATAATCATTGATAAGTGATAATTTATGTGAAGAATGGAACTGGTTGTGTGACTTTAAAATATCATTTAAATCTTTAGCAATTTCATTAACCATTTCTGACTATGGGGGAAGGGCAGGCATAACGGCCAGGCTAAGGTTTTCTGAAGTTTTTAACTGACTTTCAAGCGATACAGAACCTTCAAAATCATAGAATATACACATCAACCATCCTAGTACATGTAAGCATTTTTTGGTTGTGGTTGGAAAAAGGGAAAGTACCTAAATAATCAATTTTTCAAAATGTACCTAAGTGGCCACTATGCCCGCAGGGGTAGGGAATAATGGATACATAGCTAAAAAGTGGCAAAGAAATTGAGAAAATGGGTTTAAAATTAGAAAAAAATATTTATTATAAGGAAATGTTTACCCATTTAAAGTCAAAAAATATAATTTTAAACATGTTCAATACAAAATATGTGTGTGTTTCTTCTCCAAAAATACCTATTATAAAAGAAGTTTTTTTAAAAGGGAAAGTCATTTTTAGTTAATTTAGCTACAAGTTTCGCATAAATACCCAATGTCCTCTTCCCCGACACCAGCACATAGTTCATGGGCCCACAAACCACATCCTTGGCACTTGATACAACGCTCATTGGAAGTTGAAGCTGAACATTTTTCACAACAATATAAACATTCTGAATCGTAGTCATCATCGATGTCTTCAAACAGGTTTCTTTTACCAGTATTGACCCGGGGTTTCTTAGCTTTTTTTATTTGGATTTTTATTAATAGTCTTAGCATTCTTTTTTTCTTCAGCTATTTTCCGTTTAATAGCTTTTTCTTTTGCTTTCTTACCAGCTTTCTCGGCTAACAGATCATTTTTAATTACTTCCTGACAACAACGCTGCTTAATCTTTCTTCCGCGCATTGCTTTTACGTTTTGCTTCAGATACACGAGGCACAGGGGGAACATCCTCAGGGCAGATGTAAGATGATGACCCCGGTTGTGAATCATAAGTTTTATCTAGGACGGAGGTATTACTGCTCGACGATCCATCTTGCAATGAAGGAGCGGCAGTCCTGTCGGTGGGTGGTGGCTCAATAGCATTTACTGCTGATGCCATGGCAGCTGGTGGAAGTGGTATTTCCGTTACTTCTGCTGCAGCAAAGTCTTCTTCTGAGAGAATGTGTTCATTGAGTGGTTCAATGCCATATTTGCTAAATCCATTCACTGCATTAAGTGCAACAGCAGCCTTCATGTAGGGTTTCCCCAAAAAGATGATTCACCTGAAATTACGTCACTGTCCACCCGTGGTTGTTCCTTAAAAACAGTTCGATTGCTTGAACGTAAAAAGTGTTCAGGGGCCTCATGAAAGAAACGTCCAAGGTCTGCAGTGAGGTGGTATGCACACCACAGCTGTATGATTAGCCCTGACCAGCTTAATGAACTCAATGTTTTTAGTATGAGTGCTATGCCCATCTAATATCAACAATACTGGATCATCTTCTGTGGGTTTAGCATGCATTATAAAATGCATAAACCATTGTACAAAAATCTATGTCTGCATCCATCCAGTAAGTTGGCAAGTAAATGCAGTCCCAGGAGGAGCTCCTTCCGTCAATTCAGCCTTCATCCGAACCCGGGGAAAGATAATGAAAGGGGGGGTGTAGATGCCCCCAACTGACATACACATTACCAAAGAAGACAAAGCCCCTCTTTCGGCTGAGGTGAGAGACCCAACCTGTCGTCTACTCCTTAAAGATATAACTTTTGAACTTTTAAACTGGACTGTAATGAGCCTAATCTCGTCAACATTGAAAATTCTATGGGCTGGGTAGTTGTGTTTGTCTCTTTCCTCGATCAGGATGCTAAAAAATTTCTTAACGGCAACCTTGTTAAAACCACTAGCTCTTGCTGAAGAAGTTGGCTCAGGCGACCTTATCGATAACTTTGGATGGCGTTTCCGGAAACAAGCGATCCACCCTTTTCCAGCCATTCTGATATCTTTATTAAAATTATGAGGAAGGTTGTTCTTCTCAGCAAGTTCAAATGCTGAACTTTGCAGATCCTTAATAGTCATACCGAAAAATCTCGTCTCCAACGTTAGTAGATGGCTGTAGATTTCCTGTTCTTGTTCCCTAGTAAATACGGACTTAAAACCTCCAAATTTCTTTTTTTTGTCTGTAGCGCGCATATTTTGGTTCAACACTCTCCTCTTCGAAGTATTCCTAGGAACATTATATGCGGTTGCAGCGTTAAGAGGATATTAGACCTGTACCGCCATTGCTCCCAAATGTGGCAAAGCAGACCGTGCAGACTCTTAGGGAAATCATGTTTACGAAACAATAAAAAATGCTATAATATATTATTTTGCATTTTTGAAGAGCGTAAGAATATGGCAACGTACCTATGTATTAATCTATTTCATTATATGTTTGAAAAGCTCATAAATCCTTAATAGATTCGTTTAAAATAAATCGTGATTCAGAAGTAAATAATAAAAATCTAAAAGCAATATATATACAAAATTATCTAACTAAGACGTTTCCATAAAAAAAAATCCATAGTCACAACAGAAAAAACGGAATAAATATTATTTTAAAACGATTATTTTTTTAACGGTTGTTCTGATATCTGGAGGAAAGACTCTGAACTACCCGAACGGGCGACGAGGAAATGGTTTTGGGGAGGGGTAAGGGGAGGTTGGTTGAAGGAAGTAAACACAAAAGGAATGTGGATAGTGTCCGCCTGACCCACGCCTGGTGCTTTGGGCTAAAGGCAGATAAGAGAAGTCAGAAATAACTCATTAGCACATTTGTCTGTTCACGGTAGGAATTGACTTCTGAAAGGCCTTTTTCCCTACCATAAATCTATTAAATAGTAGGATATTGGTAGGAAAAAAGACCTTTCAGAGAGTAATTCCTACCGTGAATGGATATTATGCTACAGTAGTATTGACGTTTGTCTTGAGAAGTCACAATGAATACTTTGGGATTTGACAGAAGAAGAGGCTATATATAAATCACATCTAAATTTCTGCGCCCCACATAAGAAAAGACGAGGGATAGAATTAAAATAATATTGGAAACAAAGGTAGTCTACAAATTTATTAATTTAGAACATGTAATTCCAATTTAATTATCTATTTTTCAAGTAAAATATGTAAAGCTGAATTTTATATATTAATCTATAAAATGATAATTTACAGCTAGAGAAAATATCAAATACCTTCCTAATAAATTGGTATTTTTTAAACGATGCCCGATTGAAATATTCCAATAAACTAAATTTAGGATTTGGGATATATTAAAGGTGATATCGAAACAAATATGCCAGCGTTTGCCTGTAGTGTGTATGGGAACACCTCAGTGAAAACAATAAATGTGTTAAAAAACATTCATAAAGAACCATTCTTTGACAGGTTTAAAAATATTTTTATATCTTGCAACTTTGTTTTTGATAAATCCTATCAATGACAATTTAAAAAAATCCTATATAAATAAAGATATAAATACTGTATCTTTCTTTATTTGTTCTAAACATATCTTTCTTCCAAGACTACTATAGGCTGTCGCGAATCCTAACTGTATATTACAAACTTGTGAAAAAACCTAAACTGTAATGACGTACACGCTAAGTTCATTTAACGTGGTTTCCCGTTTACATAGTCATCGGGGTTCAAATCCCGGCCGGGTGTAGCTATGGTATTTTTTAAAATGTTTTCCATACACTTCTTCCTTGAAAATTTGGGTACATTTTAACTAAGTTTTACTTTACCCATTCCAACTCTATTAGCTTTATTAAAATGCATGTTTCCCGGATAGGTATTAAGACCCCGAGAAAAAATAAGGTAATTTATATTAATTACAAAATTATTGGACCTTAGGGAATTAATTGTAGTGCCTACAAAAATCACTAAGAGACTTTTTTATTTTTATACACCCACTTTGGTGGCCGCGTGACCTAAAGCTCTACTCTCGCAATAGACTATAGACTGTCGATGACGGGAGTTTAAGGTTCGAATCTAGGTCGGGTGTACTGAGGGTGGTTTTCCAAAATGGTTTACTACTCTCCCTCCACGTAAATGAGGGCATACTTAATATTGATATAACCTTCATCATCCCAAAACCCTTAGCTTAATTAGTACATAAGCATAACACCCGAACGGGTAGTAAGACGCGGTGTTAAAGAAAATACTTTTTACCGTATTTATCAATTTTAATTTTTCATACCATTAAAGAGCATTTTGGAGACAATTGCAAACTGATTTTAATTGTAATAGAAAAAAACAAAAGTTGCTGGAGGCAGATACCGGTGATCTGAGTCTCCACAAATCACATCTATTGAGACTGTAGTTGTGAATGATGTTAGGAATGCCGTTCCATCAGTACATTACTTTGATATGGATAATGATAGCGCTTTTACAGAACCACAAAGGTAAGCGGATCCAAAAGACACATTTTAATATAGTTCATTTAGACCGGTTTTTATGTTTATCAGACTATTCATATTATAGGCCTGCTTATAAACTAACACTGGTAATAAATTAAAATGTTATCAATGTTGACCAACAAAAAATTGGTGTATTTTATATAAAACCCTTCTTACCAGAATCTACCATTGCAAATCATAAAACCAAGCTCAGAATGAGCAAGCTTTAAATAAGCTCAATGACTATTTAAAAAAAAACGTTTGTAATCAGATCAATATTTTTACAAAAGGAAAATAAGTTTATTTGTATATTAAATAGATTGCAATAAAACCTTGTAATAAAATAAAAAGTCTTCCTTTGCACAAAAGTGATGTACAGTATAGGCTCTTTGTTTAAACGACGGGGCTAGTATTATTCCGGGGCAAGGTGGCCCAGATATAATAAATATATACGTACATAATATGTAGTGCTTAAAAATAGCATCTTCACGATCATCAACATATCTTAAACAGTGGTGGATTCAGGAGGGGGTGATAGGGTTGATCTCCCCCCCCCCCCCCCGGAAAGAAAAAATCGAAAATATTGAAAATAATGTCTTACTTTAATTTTGTAAAGAATGACGCTACCATTTCCCTTGCCCAAACTCCTTCATAACCTAACATCAAAATAAGAGTTTGGGAAATATCTTTAATAGGAATTTGTCACAATTTAAATCACAAATCTTCTCTGAAAGTTCCCTGGATTCGACTGATGTGCCCAGCATACTTCTAGCTGGAATAAATTTCATGTGAGGGAAACATTTCTTTACAGCGCAGAAATTAGTACATTTTTAACTTTAAATTATAATAATCTTAGTTTTGCCTGGAATACTGATACATTGTTTGCTAAATCTGAGATGTAATTATTTTTCTCTTGATTTCCTCTGAAAGTTTTAAAAACCTTGCCTCTGCTGCAGTAAACACGGTCACCATATTTGGCCTCGGTTTCCATTGAGAAATCCTTTGAATTGTCGGTGATTGAGTCCTCTGATTTAATGAAGTTCTCTGTTTGCACTAATGTCCGTATCAGATTTCTTTAGCCCAGATCTTTTACAACCAAATTTTACTGGTGTAAGCCTATAATGCAGTGATATGCAATAAGTGTGTTGGCGTGGCAAAGTTATCACATATGCTTTGTGAGGAGAGACACTATTCCATTGTTTGCTCCAATCATTGTAGACAAATTTAGACAAATACCTTTTTGATGCCTTGCAGCCTTGATCTGTCCATCCATGGAGTACAGAAAGACGAGTTATTAATAAATTTAGAACTCTTACGTCACACCTGGAGCAAATATGCTCATTTGAACGGTTGATGTTATGTCAGAGAACTCATATATGGCTAGTGAAAAAATAAATGCCAATTTTTTGAAATTTTCAAAAATTTCGATGCAATAATATGTGCAATATCTGTGACACTGCGTTACATAGATATTCAATCAAGACATATTCCCTCAAACTTCTTCACGCAATTAACATAAGGTTTTTAAGATACGGCTACCAAACAATTATTCACAAAGCCCCCATAAATAAACGGACTCGATGTCATAGCTGCTGTTGAAGTATCGGTAGACTTACTAAGTATAAACTTTAAATGCTTTCGTCCCTTAATAAAACTTTTAATCATATTTCGCTGACAACCTAGTCTAAGTAATATGAGAATATGCTAGGAATTTATTTTGCAAATTTCATTTAGTTGGTTGGCCGCAATAAATGGCATGGCGGGCCATGGGTTGTGCACCACTGTCATACCTTATCGGTGAGAAAAGGGCTAATTTTTGCCTTAAGATGTCCTACTCTTCTAGAAGTCATGCTCCTGTAGTTTCTTACAATACTAAAACTCCTCTATATAAAATACACAAAGTAATGTACCAAGCTAGTCCCGGGAAGTTTACTAAGAAGATGGAGACGTGAAGACTTCGTCAAATTGAAATAACAAGAAGTCTGCCTGCAAAAGTGAAGAAAAAGAACCCATTTAGACCTAGGTTGACTAATAATGACAAATACTATGGTCCTTGTGCTCAGAAGCCTGATATGGTTACGGAAAAATTTGATAGAGAGAAAATTAGATTTATTGCTACTCTACCAAGCACATCAGAGCAACGTGAGGAGCTTGAAAGAGGGACACTTCTCCAAATAAATAGTGGTCGATGGAAAGAAGTACGGCGAAAGCTGCTCACTGCCTCTAACTTTGGACCCGTTTGTCGAAGACTTCCTCACACATCTTGTGAAAAGGCTGTTCAAGGAATGCTCTATGATTATTTTGACACAGATGCAATGCTGTACGGTAGAGATGATGAGAAGAATGGTATATTGGCTCTTGAAAATAAAATGAATATTAAAGTTGAGCCTTGTGGGCTCTTTGTTGATCCAGAATTATCTTACTTGGGAGCAGCTCCCGATGGTCTAATAGGATCTGACACCATTATTGAAGTGAAGTGTCCACCCTCAGCAAGGAACATGACACCAGAAGAAGCTGTTTTAAAAAGAAAGTTTACTTTTTGGAACATAAGCAAGGACAAAAGAGAAATTACGTGCATTAACAAAAAACACACTACTATCAAGTGAAAGGCCAACTTCACGTGACCAGGAGAAGTTACTGCCTCTTGGTTTTATGGACAAATGTGGGTATAAAGGTCGAGAAGATTTTCAGAGACGATGCATTTTGGGCTAGCCACATGGAGAAAAAACTGAGCCAGTTCTATCTAGATTGTCTCCTGCCAGAGCTTGTAGATCCAAGACTCAGACGATCCATGCCGATTAGAAATCCACCTTACATAACAAAGGCTATTGAAGATAAACAAAAGGCTGACAAATGTAAGGCGATGGCCCTTGAGAATTCCAATTCAAAACCTAAAGTGAGGCAAAAGCTTTAGTTATTAGGCTTCCAAACGCAAATATAGAGCTAAACTCCCCTTACCTCAATTTTGACTTATTTTTTAATTGTTTTGTGATTATGTGCTAAAAACAAAATATATAATCTCTAAAATTATGAATAGTTATAAAATTAAAATTGTCGACTGTGTTTGTTGAAAAGTTACCTAAGCTCAAATGTCTTGTATTCTATTGTGATTGTGATCGTTTTATAGCGTTCTATATAAGGGTGTGTCAAATAAATTGCTATTTGCTTCCCATAAAATTATATAAAACAATTTTTTTAACTAATTAATAAAATAATCACAACATTTCTAAGTGGTCAAATGCGGGTAAATGATTGTTTTGGAGCGTATATTGACATTTCTAAAACTTTTATCCAACTATGTTTTTAAATTTCATATAATAACTATAGTATGAAGAGAAATATGTTGAATATATTAATGCGAGTGTGTTCAATTCATTATTTTATAAAATTACTGGTGAATGTATAGAATCACCAAAAGTAAAAGTAATTTACCAGTAATTTTTTTAATATACCTATTCACTTTGGTGAAAGTATGAAACACCAACGGTATTTTCTACATCTACCATTGATTTTATAAAACATATAAGTTATGCTGAATATATTATAAAACATAACTCAAAACTAATCAAACCTTTACTTAGCTTATTAACATTCACCAGTGACTGATGGTAATTTTATAAAATCACCGGTGACTTTATAAAATTTTCATCGATTGAAAGAGTGTTTTTTGTAGATTCACCCAATGTAAAAAATACGAAAAGTAGCAACAGATGAATAAAGGCATCTGATTGGCTGAGCGTTTGAGTCACTCAGTACACAAGCCAGCTCGTTAATTATATTCTCAAAGATAATGGAAGATAATCTCAGTTGTTAAAAATTAGGTAATATGTTGGAATTTGGAAGAATAAATAAACCTTAAAAATACACACCAATGTGCCATCAACATTGTTACTCTACTTATTAAAAATAAATGGTACGGACGACGGTGCACCGCACAGTCTTTCTCCATCTCTCATATTAAAATGGACTGATTTACTAAAAACTTGTAATAGTTGTGAAACGAAATAATAGATTCCCCATATTTTTACAGAAACACTCCACCAAAAGTCATAAAAAATAATATACACTGCTAGCTATTTAATTCCTTACTCCATGGCAATAGATTATTCAGAACACTTGCAGAAATGTAATAAAAGGGGAACATCTTTGTCCACCAAAGAGCATAATAAATTTCATATTTAAAAGATCTCCAAATTTATGTTTTTATATTTGCTTATATCTCAGAAACTATTGGTTTTTTGAAATATGTTTCGAATAAAATATTTGTTATTTTTAACAGTACAAAAAAAAAATACAGTTCTAAGTATTTTCGTATCTCAAATAGTAGCGGAGAAATGATCAAAATTGGAAATTAACGCTTATGTAAAGTAACCTTAAAGTCACTTTCATAGGAAATGGAAAAATGCCATTTTGTTTGTAATATTAAACAATACGTAAATCAAAAACATTAAACAAAACATTTGGCTCTTCACTAAATATTAAAATAAAATAAACATATGTTTGTAATAATTTTCAAAACAATTAGGAGTTTTAACTTTTATTTATTTATATTTTATCTCTAGAAAAAAATTATTTCAATAAATTTATTTTGTGTAAGTGAACTTATCTAAAACTATGCAAACTAATATAAACATCTTAGGCCAAACCTAAATACACTTTAATTGACTTGTACCAATTAGAATAAAACTCTGGTAGTCCGAGATTCCGGATAATCTAATCAGGGGGCCATTTATTGGCATTCCTTTACCCCTTTCTTGAGTTAGCCACAAAAAAAGTGCCCCATTAAACTTGGCAAACAATTACTATTTCAATGTTCGACGACTATTCAGATATTAAATTAATGTTGAGGAACCAAAAAATTACATTTTAGAATTAATTTCATTTCTGTCACTGATGCTTTTCCAACTACAAACTTCTTAGCTAGTTTAGTCGCAATTTTACAATTACCGAGACATTTTAAAACTTCCAGTTTTTTTCCCATAGACGTGTCCACAGAAGGGCACAGGTAGGCCCCCCTTTTGTTCTTTCAAATATTTTGTTCAATGAGGCAGGCACGCACGCACACACACACAACTGTAAGAAATCATTGCTTCGTGTGAGAAGGATGCATATAATTCTTATTACAATTTAAAAATAGCTCTAAATAACTTCCAGAGTCTTATGATTTGATCACTCTTAATAAAATATAAAGATATGGAATAAAAAAATCCAGGAATGGACTACTCTGAATAGCTTCCATAAAGAAAAGCTATATTTAAATATATTCTTATAAAAAACTTTGGGTCAGTGGCGGTGGAACTGACGGGTAAGGGGGGGGCACTGCTCATGGGACGAATTAGCCCCCCATGGAAAGAAGTTTCTCTCTCCTAGATACATTTCAAACACTTCGACAGTATTGAATATTAAACTAAAAGATTGCCTTAAATAGAACTCCAAATGATTTCTATGTGCATTAAATTTCCAAAAATTAACTGGAGAAGACCACACCCTATAACTTCTAGAATAATGTAACTGTAAGAAAAAAAATCAGTTTAGAAGCGCTCTTAATAGCTTCTAGGGTCATCTAAATAAATAAATAAATAAATAAATCTAGGCAAGGGCCACTCAAGATAAGTTTAAAATGGTTGTAATTTTGAAGAATTTTCTTGCTATAAATACTACTAATGGATTTTGAAAGCCTTTAATTTTTAAAAATTGGCCAGTGGAAGATCACTTCAAACATCTGCTAGAGGCATCTACTTAATTTTCGGTAATTAATATAAAAATATTGTTAGATATAGGACTCTTGAAAAAACTACATATAGTAGTCCATGAGTAAATACAGCATTTGACAAGTACAATCCAGCTCTTGGAAGCGTCTATCCCTTAGACATATTGATAGTCATTGCAAAAGCAACTTTATTTTAACTCACATTAAAAAAAACCATGTGTTTTAACGTAAACTGAGTATGCTATGACAGAAGTCGCAAAAAAAAAAAATCTATCCACTGAGACCTTATTCATCTCTGTAGGCTGTGTGTAAGTTGAGAAAAAGGAATGTTGACAACAGAAATAATATATACGATAACATTAAATATTATCAAATAAATAATATTTATTGAGTATAGAAAAACATGAATATGATTACGATCAAACATTCTATAACAATCTTGCCAAAACAACCAAACAACCTGCTTTGGTATCCGCATGGTCTAAACTTTAAGGCATCGATCTTGAAATAAACTGGACTGCCGCAGACGCAGAACTTGGGTTCGTATTTTGGCTGGTTGTACTGAGGGTGGTATTTCATAAACACTTTTTCACTCTCCCTTCACGCAAATGTGAGTCCACTTCCTCTAAATTGAACCATTCCTATCCCTAACTAGTTAGCACATTTAATACACATGCATGTACCCCTAAAGGGTAGTAAGGTGTGATGATAAACAAATAAAATAAAACAAACAACCCAAA
The DNA here is from genome assembly GCA_039000515.1 of Timema cristinae. NCBI lineage: Eukaryota > Metazoa > Arthropoda > Insecta > Phasmatodea > Timematidae > Timema > Timema cristinae. The sequence goes on along the minus strand of JBCFYV010001001.1, from coordinate 34,101,396 downwards.
CAGAATGTATGATTACACTAAAATAAAGAACACAACACAACACTAATAGCTAAAAGAGATCACCTTTGCTTTTTCAAGAAAAAGCCTACATCAGTTTTCATTCCTGACTGTTATCAGTAGTGTAATTCAATGGTGCTCAGCAAAGCTGGGCCTATCGTAAGTTTTTTTTTTTTGCGATATCAGTATCTTTCACAAATTTAAATCATTTCTATAATGGAGTAAGGGTGAGAAGGGTTTAAAGTGAAGGTGCACTAGCAATTGAATTAAAATATGGAAAAATTTTATTTTATAAATTACGACCACAGTATTTTTTATTTGAAGATTTTTTATCGTACATTTTATGAACACACTGATTTTTCTACAAACTAAACTAAGTCTAGAGCAAAAACATCACCCAGTTCTCCAGCCGATAATAACTAACCAATTATATACTTTCAATCATGCCTGGATTAGAACCCGTGATCCCTAGATCATTAGGCACACGCGTTACCTACCGGCTGTTCTAAAGTGTACAACTTCCCTAAAATAAATTTGACTGAAATTCAAATCTTAACTTGATTACCAATGAATACAAGATGTAATGAAGACTTGAAGACTGTTCCAGATTTTTAAAAAAAGTTATCCTTAGTAATAAATTATTATGTCATGGGAAAATGTTTTGTGGCTTGTGTCACACATAAAATATATTTCAAAATATTTAACATTGTCTGGCCTTTTAACCTAGAAAACTAAAATTGTTTTTGCTATTATATGAATGTAAAATTGAATACACTTTTTTGTACATGTACTATAAATTAGTGTTTGGACGAGATGTGGTGGCATTGCCCTAGTCTAGAGTACAGTTTTCAACGTTACCTACCAATTCAACTGTCTAAAATCACTCGAGATCATGCGGATCTAAAGTCGTGACATATGCTCTACCACTTCAAAATGCCACAACGTGTAAAGGGAAAGGGGCCTTCTAACCAATATATATATTTATTTATAGAAATAAATTTGAACGATTTTTGTAATCTAACATAATTAACCCTTGTTAACTCAAAATATATTTTTAAAAAATCATTAGTCGACTGTTTCATGTTTTGCTAAAAGTGTTTTAAGAGGTTTTACAATTTTAAATCTTTTTTTTTACTTCGTGTAAAACATGTCAATTTCAGACTTTACAAGCGTTTTAACTATTACTACAACGGCCATAAAATTATTGGTTTTTCCGCACGATTGAAACAAGACTTGTGACGTTAAATAGATGGTGCATCGTTACACGGGGGCATAGGGGCCTAATGTAGATTCTAACACTTTCATCAAAATAAAGTCTCAATCATTTTTTTTCTCAAGGTTATATTACTTTTACTAGATGGATTAGTGAATGGTATAAAATATAGTATTTTTATTTTCTGAAAATAGATATATTCGTTTATGAGCTACAAAATGGCAACTTTACTTAGGTGGTAGAAAAAGGACCACGCTTGGGCCGAGACCTTTGGTTAAACAAAGACGACCAGTCCAGCGCCTGTAAGAACCCGAAAGAACAAACGAAGAGTACAATGCCGTTTTACTACTCTTTTCTTTCTTTACACTGCTGTCCTCCCCAAGATAATTACACTTCCCTTCTGTGTGCTCGTGAGTGTTGTCTCTTGAAGAAAGAATGACAGAGTAAAAGAGGACTAGGCGATTGTCAGTTCACCGAGTATTTCCTCTCTATACTGGATGACTTGTCTCTGACGTATTCGTCTAAGCTCCACCTCCCTCGCACGCGCACGGGCTGCGAAACTTCTGAACTAGCATTGAGCTTTCGGATAATATCCTCTTAAGAAAGCCATGCTATCCTTCAACGCCTCTATTGCTTTTAGCATGCTACCGCAAACCCACTATTGCCTTTCTACCTTGCGCTTGTAATTGTAAACCATCGATCCTAAAACAAAACAAAATTAAAATTTAGTTAAAACAATCATAAAAAATTATGAAATTTAAAACTATTCTAATAGAATCAATTTTTTTACGTTCATACACTATTAGATAACATGAAGTGCTACAAATAATCGTCTACACACATAATTATATTTAAAACTTGTGTTAATTATAATATAATTGTATTAAAAACAAAGATAAATAGTGCAGATGGTCATAATGGCCACAGCGGCGGGAATATTAGCCACCTACTGGCCATTGTGCCCGTACAGACGCCATTAACAAAAGCTTGTTGTCAGACGTCAACAAACAGCGATGAACCATTTCTTAATATTGAATTTTGAAGCCAAGTTACCACTCTTTTAAAACAACTATGTTTCAAAAACCTAGTTTGTTTTACTAAGTTTGTAATCATTACATGAAGTGAGGACTTGCCTTAGATCAGAGAGTAAGAAAAACACAAAAATTGCAATAACTTGTTATCACGCACTTCTTTCTTCTTCTAGTGACTCAACACAACTAAGGGGACTGTGAGGGTAACATTCACGCGTTTACCGCAGGATAGCAGCACTGTGCAGCCTTACAAACCCGTCTGGTCGTTATGCCCGCTCTTCCCCTACACTAAAACAATTTCATTTCACTTTTTGTGTATCACAAAGAGCAGAAAAGGCGTGTACACACAATTAAGTTGTTGGAAAAGGCATAAAATGTTTCAGTGCTATTTCTTAAGGTTTTTTTGTGCTGGCTGACGAGAAAAAGGGAATTTCCAAAATCTCCTCTTATATAAAATGTTATAAGACCTATAAAATAAATAAAGATGTCACGGATTCCCTGGACGAGTCTTGGGGACCCCTGGGAATCCGCGGACCCCCCTTTGAGAATCTCTGCTGTAAGACATTAATGTCGTAAAGAAATCGGCAATGTCTTAGTATCTATATGTAAGGAAACAAATGATTGTAAACATTAGTTGTTAGATTTTGTGATCATGAAAAAAAATAGGACGTAACAAATAATCAATACAGTTAAAGAGTGGAATAACTTTTGGCTTGGACTGTACAGCGTCCAGTGTGGCTGTGACTCAGGTCTAGGTCGGGACGTAACCTTGAGTCACCCCGACAGAAATCATAACCAACTTCACCCTTTTTTTTACTCGCATACCGGTGTTTACTTAACTCGGTAATTAATTTCTATTACTAGGCCTACTTTAAAGGCAACAGACGTGATGGTAGTCTACATCGATGAGAAATAAACAAGTGTTGAGTTTGGGTTACAGATGTTAAGAGCGTTCATTATAGCAGGCCCAACTCGGCCCACGGCTCGCGTGAGGTATGGGAGTAAAAGAGAAAAGAAAAGACCAAGCAAGATAGGCCAGAAATGTGTGAAGTGTATTCGTAATTGAATGATTCTCGAAAATTTCCTGTGACGATGAGGGACAAAGCGACAAAGTTTCTTGTTAATAACTACATTATGTCCCTATTAAGACAAAATAAAGATTTGTGCACAGTACTTAGCTCCCGTTGTGGCAACTAGTGAAAACAATAAATCTTAGTCAAGTCCTAGTGGAGTCAACGAATATCGGAACAACCTCGATACTAGTCGATTGATACTATTTATTCGCAAACATGAGCAAAAGGAATTTAATTTTCCTGATTGATCGCAAATCGTCGGTGTTTATATGTAATAAATATATATTAATTTGTTTCCATTCATTACTGTTTCCCGCCATTGGCCTGGCTAGGTTTTTATTCAATATATAACATTATTCCACTACCGGCTCGTTAGGCCTGTCGTAGTTTCAAAATAAATATTTAAAATAATAATAATAATAATAATAATAATAATGGGCACCACGTCTTACTACCCGTTCGGGTTATATACTTAAGTACTAATTACGATAATACGTTAGGAATGGGAAAGGTTGAATATAAAGGAAGTGAAACCGCATTTAAGCTGAGCGAGAGTGGAAAACCATTAAGGGAAAACCACCCCCAGTTCACCCAAGTGAGATTCGAACCTCGATCTCCCCGTCCTCGGTGGTCTAGCTCAACACAAAACTAGCGCGTTAGCTAACTACGCCACCGAGATGGGTGATTTATAATAATCACCTATGTTAAAGTAATAATAATACGATTAGTACATTAATTTTTATTTTATTTACATTTTCCTAATCGAATTGTAAGGCATCTGAGGTCTGCCGGGGACCCTCGTGCCGCCTGCAGCTTCTGGCACCCTAGGCTGTCACCTAGTTCGTCAATATGGTTACAGTGGCCCTGCTTGTGTTTTGTTTTCACTTTGGCTTCTTCTCTACAAATCAGCGGGACCGTAGACACGAAGAGGTTCAGACCCCTCCCATTGAGAAATAAATTTACACTAGATAAAACAATATCAACATAATGAGACGAGAACAAAAGCTGTTCCATTAATAGATTCCATCGTGAAGCGATATTTGTAAGACTCCTATCATTTCTTCCTTGAGGTTTAATGCAGTTAATTAAACCTATTCATAAAAAAATGATTACTGACCCAATACCTTTAAAAAAACCTCCTACTTACGGCCCTGGTTTCATTACATTGTTTTTCACTCTGTATCTTAACTTCCCGGTCTATTCACACCGCACCGCATTTTTCCGATGGAATGCTACCCATGTTTTTAAATGCAAGGGGTTACACGAGTCCACACCGCACTGGCGTGGACGAATCGTCGAGAAAGCAGTGTTCCGCACTTTTGCGGTGCTGTTCGGACCTTGTATCCATCTACCACCGGAAATAAATGTTCGGGAGCTTCCGAGCTGCATTTCTATCACAGCCGTGTCACGTGTGACGGACGCTGTAGTCATTTGTTTCCAACATTACGTACAAGATAAATAATATTATATACAACAACTTAATGAACAACAAATATTCTTCTTTTTAATTATTAGCTAACTTAAAACTTTATTCTTCGTAATAAATAGCTAACTTAATTTTATGAAAATAAGTGAAAGACTATGCAAGTAGAAATAAAAATATAAACTTATTTTGTAATGGAACTCAGTCTATAAAGAATATAAACATCGTTAGAAAATGGTGTGCGGCTTGGCTCCGTGTGGCTATCTATACCTTTAGACTGACCGAGTATGAATTAGAAAGGTACAAGGAAATATACCTGTATTGAGAGTGCTCACACCTCTCTATATCTGTGTCGTGTGCGACTGTGAGCCGCCGCATGGAGACAAATATAAGCCAATGTTTCATTCTTGTGAGGGGAAATTACACACAACACTCACTTTGAATGTTACGTTAGGAGCAAGTGGAGGGAGTGTTCTTGTCTAGAAAGCAACAACTGGTGTCTATCCAATGAAGTACTAGATGATCTGTTCTCCGCCAATCAGGTTACTTCTTGTCCTTGGAACGGAGGTGACGTCACGGTTAACCGCCAGCTTGCCGCGGTAGGAAGGTTAGGCTAGTAACACTTTGACACCGTGTGAGCGAAGGTCGTGACTCGTATGTGGTGGCCGTGTGTGGTGATAGTGCACATGCTAGGTAGGGTTGGCTTACATTAGGTGTGAAGTGACATTGTACATACTAGACTTGGTTTACACTGGGTGTGAAGTGACATTGTGCGTAACTTACTAGGCTAGGTTTACATTGGGTGTGAAGTGACATTATACATAACTTACTAGGCTAGGTTTACATTGGGTGTGAAGTGACATTGTACATAACTTACAAGGCTAGGTTTACACTAGGTGTGAAGTGACATTGTCCATAACTTACTAGGCTATGTTTACATTAGGTGTGAAGTCACATTGTGCATAACTTACTATGCTAGGTTTACATTAGGTGTGAAGTGACATTGTGCATAACTTACTAGGCTAGGTTTACATTGGGTGTGAAGTGACATTGTACATAACTTACTAGGCTAGGTTTACATTAGGTGTGAAGTGACATTGTACATAACTTACAAGGCTAGGTTTACACAGGTGTGAAGTGACATTGTCCATAACTTACTAGGCTATGTTTACATTAGGTGTGAAGTCACATTGTGCATAACTTACTATGCTAGGTTTACATTAGGTGTGAAGTGACATTGTACATACTAGACTAGGTTTACACTGGGTGTGAAGTGACATTGTGCGTAACTTACTAGGCTAGGTTTACATTGGGTGTGAAGTGACATTATACATAACTTACTAGGCTAGGTTTACATTGGGTGTGAAGTGACACTGTACATAACTTAATAGGCTAGGTTTACATTGGGTGTGAAGTGATATTGTACATAACTTACTAGGCTAGGTTTACATTGGGTGTGAAGTGACATTGTACATAACTTACTAGGCTAGGTTTACATTGGGTGTGAAGTGACATTGTACATAACTTACTAGGCTAGGTTTACATTGGGTGTGAAGTGACATTGTACATAACTTACTAGGCTAGGTTTACATTGAGTGTGAAGTGACATTGTACATAACTTACTAGGCTAGGTTTACATTGGGTGTGAAGGGACATTGTACATAACTTACTAGGCTAGGTTTACACTGGGTGTGAAGTGACATTGTACATAACTTACTAGGCTAGGTTTACATTGGGTGTGAAGTGACATTGTACATAACTTACAAGGCTAGGTTTACACTAGGTGTGAAGTGACATTGTCCATAACTTACTAGGCTATGTTTACATTAGGTGTGAAGTCACATTGTGCATAACTTACTATGCTAGGTTTACATTAGGTGTGAAGTCACATTATGCATAACTTACTAGGCTATGTTTACATTAGGTGTGAAGTCACATTGTGCATAACTTACTATGCTAGGTTTACATTAGGTGTGAAGTGACATTGTACATAACTTACTAGGCTAGGTTTACATTGGGTGTGAAGTGACATTGTACATAACTTACTAGGCTAGGTTTACATTGAGTGTGAAGTGACATTGTACATAACTTACTAGGCTAGGTTTACATTGGGTGTGAAGGGACATTGTACATAACTTACTAGGCTAGGTTTACACTGGGTGTGAAGTGACATTGTACATAACTTACTAGGCTAGGTTTACATTGGGTGTGAAGTGACATTGTACATAACTTACAAGGCTAGGTTTACACTAGGTGTGAAGTGACATTGTCCATAACTTACTAGGCTATGTTTACATTAGGTGTGAAGTCACATTGTGCATAACTTACTATGCTAGGTTTACATTAGGTGTGAAGTCACATTGTGCATAACTTACTAGCTATGTTTACATTAGGTGTGAAGTCACATTGTGCATAACTTACTATGCTAGGTTTACATTAGGTGTGAAGTGACATTGTGCATAACTTACTAGGCTAGGTTTACACTGAAACATTTCGGGTCTAGTATCGATTATTCTAGTTAGTGTTATTCGGTCGCTAGTATCGACTATTCTAGTTGTTGTTGTATGGTCGTTAGTATCAGAATAAGTTCAACCATAACATCATATTAGCGTTCAATACCTCTTAAATTATTTTACTTAATGGATTTGATAAGTAATGATATGACGTCATAGCCTTTAACTATATTTGGAGCGTCATAGAAACAACATATTTCACCGCTCAAAACTTAACTGAATTTTCTTCATGTATTCGTACGCCAAACCATTAAAATATGTCACGTTTGGAAATTAGGACAGTTGAGAGAGACTATCCCTGAGATCTCGTGACAACCAGAACACAGTTGAGACTATCCCTGAGATCTCGTGACAACAGAACACAGTTGAGACTATCCCTGAGATCTCATAACAACCAGAACAAAGTTGAGACTATCCCTGAGATCTCATAACCAAACCAGAACACAGTTGAGACTATCCCTGAAATCTCGATGACAACCAGAATACAGTTGTGACTATCCCTGAGATCTCATAACAACCAGAACACAGTTGAGACTATCCCTGAGATATACTGACAACCATAACACAGTTGAGACTATCCCTGGGATATACTGACAACCAGAACACAGTTGTGACTATCCCTGAGCTCTCATAACAACCAGAACACAGTTGAGACTATCCCTGGGATCTCATAACAACCAGAACACAATTGAGACTATCCCTGGGATATACTGACAACCAGAACACAGTTGAGACTATCCCTGAGATATCATAACAACCAGAACACAGTTGAGACTATCCCTGATATCTCATAACAACCAGAACACAGTTGAGACTATCTCTGAGATATACTGACAACCATAACACAGTTGAGACTATCCCTGGGATATACTGACAACCATAACACAGTTGAGACTATCCCTGGGATATACTGACAACCATAACACAGTTGAGACTATCCCTGCGATATACTGACAACCATAACACAGTTGAGACTATCCCTGGGATATACTGACAACCAGAACACAGTTGAGACTATCCCTGAGATCTCATAACAACCAGAACACAGTTGAGACTATCCCTGGGATATACTGACAACCAGAACACAGTTGAGACTATCCCTGAGATCTCATAACAACCAGAACACAGTTGAGACTAACCCTGAGATCTCGTGACAACCAGAACACAGTTGAGACTATCCCTGAGATATACTGACAACCAGAACACAGTTGAGACTATCCCTGAGATATACTGACAACCATAACACAGTTGAGACTATCCCTGGGATATACTGACAACCAGAACACAGTTGAGACTATCCCTGGGATATACTGACAACCAGAACACCCCTGAGATCTCATAACAACCAGAACACAGTTGAGACTATCCCTGAGATCTCGTTACAACCATAACACAGTTGAGACTATCCCTGAGATCTCGTGACAACCAGAATACAGTTGAGACTATCCCTGAGATCTCGTGACAACCAGAACACAGTTGAGACTATCCCTGAGATCTCGTGACAACCAGAACACAGTTGAGACTATCCCTGAGATCTCGTGACAACCAGAACAAAGTTGAGACTATCCCTGAGATCTCGTGACAACCAGAACACAGTTGAGACTATCCCTGAGATCTCATAACAACCAGAACACAGTTGAGACTATCCCTGGTATATACTGACAACCAGAACAAAGTTGAGACTATCCCTGAGATCTCGTGACAACCAGAACACAGTTGAGACTATCCCTGATATCTCATAACAACCAGAACACAGTTGAGACTATCCCTGGTATATACTGACAACCAGAACACAGTTGAGACTATCCCTGGGATATGACAACATAACCTCTGACCTCTGAATCATGCGCCACATTCCTCAAAAATACGTAATATATTTCTAAGATGGTGGCGGGACCTTATTAGGAAGGGGGCGGGGATCATATCTTACCAATTTTTTTTCTCAGCGCCGCGTTTTACTACCTTTTCGGTATATATGCTTATGTACTGATTCCCCTAATATATATTAGAAATTAAGAGTTTTGAGGAAATGTAGCCTCATTTGTGTGGAGAGAAAGAGAGAGTGGAAAACCATATAGATATAACCACCCTCAGTATACCTGACAGGTATTCGAACCTTGATCTCCCTGTCATAAGCAGTCCAGTCTATTTCAAGCCTGACGCGTTAGACTATGCGTTCACCCGAGCGGATGTTTTAAAAGTAGATTTCACTAGAAGTTATTTGTAGTTTTGAGTCAAGGCCATCTTTCAGCTTCTTATTTGAGAATATGAGAGGGGAGTGAAATAAATCGAAAAGTAACATATTTATTCGAGGTGGGGGGCGGGGGGTGAATTCCCCCTCGCCCTTCAACCTGGTTTCCACGGCCACAACGTTCCTAGTTTATAAATGTATCACGTGACCAGAGAACTCCAAGTGTGTGATCTGCGTCCCATGCTTTGAGTAACGTCCGTGAGTCATACGTGTGTTGACGTAGCAATACTCAATAATGTGTCATAGAGATCTCTGTTTTGTAATCACACATGTATGGAGAGAAACACACTCATAGTAACATTTTAGTAAGGAGTGAATAAATATCATTTAAGATTTAGATATTGTTATTTAATGAATTGAGATATGATTTCAAATTTAAGAATTTATAAATGAGAATACTGATACAAAGATTCATATACAACAGAAATACCCTAGATAAGTTATTTATACTCTTGGAATATCAATTAGCATATACAATTTTTTTTTATAATATTAAAATATTCCATTGACTCAATAATTGGAGCATTTAAAAGAGTCAAATAGTCAAACTATCATTCATAACATAATACAAATTCAATACAAGCGTGACCCGCCTCGGTGGCGTAGTTGGCTAACGCGCTAGTCGTGTTGAGCTCGACTGCTGAGGATGGGGAGATCGAGGTTCGAATCTCGGTCGGGTGAACTGGGGGAGGGGGTTCTAAATAGTTTTCCACTCTCCCTCCACGCAAATGCCGGTTCACGTCCTCTAATTCTACCTTCCCAATTCCTAATCCATTAGCGTAATTAGTAGTTAAAGCGTATAACCAGAACGGTAGTAAGACGCTGTGCTAAATAATAATAATACAAGCGTAGTTTAATGCAAGAATTAAAGATATACAACATATTTAAAAACAAGTTAAAATAGGTTGACATCTCCAGTCAAAAGTTTTAGTTACAATATGGATGAATTGAAAAATAAGTTAATTTAATTAAAAATATTGAAATATGTCAAAGTGTTAGTTAAATCAACGACCCGTTACTCCTTTTTGGCAGTCCAGATAAGATGGAGAGTTCTGGAAGATTATTATCCAACATGTTTCTGTACTTAATTAACGTATCATAGTCATTGAAAACTGAAAAGTCGAAACTAAAGAATCTAGTAAGAAATGTTAAAGAATAATAAGGTTTAATAAGGATAACTTGAAAAAATTAGAAAATGTAAAAGATTATATCGGAAAACATTTAAACAAACATACTCATAGTAAGTATGACTGGAGCACTCCACAAGTATATTGAGAACTATTTCTTCTATCTCCCAGTAAGTATGACTGGAGCACTCCACAAGTATATTGAGAACTATTTCCTCTATCTCCCAGTAAGTATGACTGGAGCACTCCACAAGTATATTGAGAACTATTTCCTCTATCTCCCAGTAAGTATGACTGGAACACTCCACAGATATATTGAGAACTATTTCCTCTATCTCCCAGCAAGTATGACTGGAGCACTCCACAAGTATATTGAGAACTATTTCCTCTATCTCCCAGTAAGTATGACTGGAACACTCCACAGATATATTAGAACTATTTCCTCTATCTCCCAGTAAGTATGACTGGAGCACTCCACAAGTATATTGAGAATTATTTCCTCTATCTCCCAGCAAATATGACTGGAACACTCCAAAGATATATTGAGAACTATTTCCTCTATCTCCCAGCAAGTATGACTGGAGCACTCCACAGATATATTGAGAACTATTTCCTCTATCTCCCAGCAAGTATGACTGGAGCACTCCACAGATATATTGAGAACTATTTCCTCTATCTCCCAGCAAGTATGACTGGAGCACTCCACAAGTATATTGAGAATTATTTCCTCTATCTACCAGTAAGTATGACTGGAACACTCCACAGATATATTGAGAATTATTTCCTCTATCTCCCAGTAAGCATGACTGGAATACTCCACAGATATATTGAGAACTATTTCCTCTATCTCCCAGTAAGTATGACTGGAATACTCCACAGATATATTGAGAACTATTTCCTCTATCTCTCAGTAAGTATGACTGGAACACTCCACAGATATATTGAGAACTATTTCCTCTATCTCCCAGTAAGTATGACTGGAACACTCCACAGATATATTGATAACTATTTCCTCTATCTCCCAGTAAGTATGACTGGAACACTCCACAGAAATATTGAGAAGTATTTCCTCTTATCTCTCAGTAAGTATGACTGGAACACTCCACAAGTATATTGAGAATTATTTCCTCTATCTCCCAGCAAGTATGACTGGAGCACTCCACAAATATATTGAGAACTATTTCCTCTATCTCCCAGTAAGTATGACTGGAACACTCCACAGATATATTGAGAACTATTTCCTCTATCTCCCAGTAAGTATGACTGGAGCACTCCACAAGTATATTGAGAATTATATCCTCTATCTCCCAGCAAGTATGACTGTAACACTCCACAAGTATATTGAGAAGTATTTCCTCTATATCTTCCAGTAAGTATGATTGGAGCACTCCACGAGTATTATTAAGAACTATTTCCTCTATCTCCAAGCAAGAATGACTGGAGCACTCCACAAGTATATTGAAAACTATTTTCCTCTATCTCCCAGCAAGTATGACTGTAACACTCCACAGATATATTGAGAAGTATTTCTCTATCTCCCAGCAAGTATGACTGGAACACTCCACAGATATATTGAGAAGTATTTTTTCTATCTCTCCCATTAAGTATGACAGAAACACTCCACAGATATATTGAGTAGTATTTCCTCTATCTATCCCAGTAAGTATGACTGGAGCACTCCACAGATATATTGAGAAGTATTTCCTCTATCTCCCAGTAAGTATGACTGTAACACATCCACATATATATTGAGAAGTATTTCCTCTATCTCTCCCAGTAAGTATGACTGTAACACTCCACAGATATATTGATAAGTATCTCCTCTATCTCCAAGCAAGTATGACTGGAGCACTCCACAAGTATATTGAGAACTACTTCCTCTATCTCCCAGCAAGTATAACTGAAGCACTCCACAGATATATTGAGAAGTATTTCCTCTATCTCCCAGTAAGTATCACCTTTATCACTCCAAAGATATATTGATAATTATTTCCTCTATCTCCCAACAAGTATGACTGGAACACTCCACAGATATATTGAGAAGTATTTCCTCTATCTCCCAGTAAGTATGACTGGAGCACTCCACTAGTATATTGATAACTATTTCCTCTATCTCTCAGTAAGTATGACTGGAACACTCCACAGATATTTAGAAGTATTTCCTCTATCTCCCAGTAAGTATGACTGGAGCACTCCACAAGTATATTGAGAACTATTTCCTCTATCTCCCAGCAAGTATGACTGTAACACTCCACAGATATATTGAGAAGTATTTCCTCTATATCTCCCAGTAAGTATGACTGTAACACTCCACAGATATATTGATAAGTATCTCCTCTATCTCCAAGCAAGAATGACTGGAGCACTCCACTAGTATATTGATAACTATTTCCTCTATCTCCCAGTAAGTATGACTGTAACACTCCACAGATATATTGAGAAGTATTTCCTCTATCTCCCAGTAAGTATCACCTTAACACTCCAAAGATATATTGATAATTATTTCCTCTATCTCCCAACAAGTATGACCTGAGCACTCCACAGTTATATTGATAAGTATTTCCTCTATCTCTCCCAGCAAGTATGACTGGAGCATTCCACAGATATATTGATAACTATTTCCTCTATCTCCCAGCAAGTATGACTGTAACACTCCACAGATATATTGAGAAGTATTTCCTCTATCTCTCCCAGTAAGTATGACTGTAACACTCCACAGATATATTGATAAGTATCTCCTCTATCTCCAAGCAAGTATGATTGGAGCACTCCACTAGTATATTGATAACTATTTCCTCTATATCTCAGTAAGTATGACTGGAACACTCCACAGATATATTGAGAAGTTTTTCCTCTATCTCTCCCAGCCACTATGACTGTAGCACTCCACAAGTATATTGATAACTATTTCCTGTATCTCTCCCAGTAAGTATGACTGGAACACTCCACAGATATATTGAGAACAATTTCCTCTATCTAGTTTAGCCATGTAGTCGCTAGCTCGCGGGCTTGTCAGTCTGGCCAACCCCTCCCTTGTCCACACTATCCTCCATGAACAAACGACAACTCAAGGTTCAACGAACCATTATGTTCTCAGATCGGTTAACGGACAAACAAAATGTTATGTTGGTATTTTAAGTGAAAAGTGGTGTTATTTAAAATCTATTTTGGAACAAATGCATTGTAGTCTTGAAAGAGGAACATACATAATTCATTAATATTATTTTTATGGTCGGGTTTAGTTTAACTAAGTAAGAATAGGAGGTACTTTTTGGAATCGAACCTAGGGAAGACGACCTCTTATTGTTTTAATAGCCCTTCAAAATGAATTGCGTGACAGAGCCTACTTTTTGTTTGGTTGGTCTTTTTCCATCTGATTCTTTGAATTGTTCATTTGTTTCCTGGAAGTGATTAAACACACATCGCCCTTGTTGGGGGAGAAAAAAAAGTCTGTTTAGGTTTTGAGCTGGCAATACTTTTGAAAGATTACTGTTTTGTTATAAATGATAGTTCTTTTAATTGAGTGTTATATTTTACATTTAAAATAATGTATACTTACGTTTTCTCAAATTATTTCGTTACGTTTAATAATTTCTTTTATCCTATCCAAAACAATATTTTAAACACAATTAAAAGTACTTATTCTTCGTTTTGGAATGTTATCAATAACGTGTTATAGAGTGCATACATCAATACTTTTTAATAAAGGCATCGTATTTACTTGAAAAAGAGAAAATACTTGTCCTTTTTTTATTTTATGATTATTTTATTGTATTTCGAAATATTTAATCAAACAAAATATTTTTACAACTACTTGGTTGCACCAGTGTAAAAAACTTGTTTGCGTCATGGTCAATCACGTCGTTTAAATTCGTCGGTCGCCATTTTGAACCTATATTTTTGTTAGCTTTTTGAAAGAGCTGCGGATAGTAATATTATTAAGTGGAATAAAACGATAAATAAGATTTGTGCCCGACCTCAAATAAAATATAAATAATATTGGCCTAAATTACTGCGGTTAACTATCACATTCATACAGTATCATATGATTTCATTACAACTCTACAAAATGACAGATGTCAGCTGTTGGCGTAGGGATATATTAGGGACTATTTCTAACAACTTTTTGAGCTGTCTTCCAAGTAAACTCGGGTTGTGACTGTACTCTCTTTTATCAGACAAGCGACTTGACAGTTCTACTAAGATATGTCAACTGTTTATGTAAGCATATAACGCACATATTTCCTACTTACGTAAACATTGTTCTTCTGCTCTATTTCCGCCTGGCGGAGCTGCTCATTCTCGCGTCAACACATTTATTACCATTATAGTATCAACAATGTCGCTAAGTTGGCTCCATTTGAATGCAAAACATTTTCCAGCGTCCCTACACTCCATTCTTAATATACACAATTGCATACACAATGTCACGATATACACATCACACGTTGGAAATCACTCTTTGTTATTATTTAAGTAGATTAATGTTTATCAACATCAAATTATTTAGAACAAACATTATAAAATCACGTAAAATACTTTATTTATTTCAGTGAATTTGGATCTGACAAACAAGTATTCTGTTTTAACGCCCTCATTGTGTAGAGAGAGAAAAAAAACTTCCAGTGCAAGTGTGTTGAGGTTAGAGTTGTTTGCGAAAAAAAAAATGACTTCAAAGGTGGGATCCCCGTGGCCTCTACTGTGCGTCGCTTGTCTACCAATATGACCGCGGATGTTGCAGACGTATAACGACAAAGCCAACGATATCATCGACTCTTTGCCACAAGAGATGTATTGCAGGACCAAGGAGTGACATCACATATTGAGGACATGATGTAAGTACTTCTCTCTCTTTGCCACAAGAGATGGTATTGCAGGACCAAGGAGTGACATCACATATTGAGGACATGATCTAAGTATTATTTTCTTTGCCACAAGAGATGGTATTGAAGGACCAAGGAGTGACATCACATACTGAGGACATGATGTAAGTATTCTGTCTCTTTGCCACAAGAGATGGTAGTGATGGACCAAGGGGTGACATCACATATTGAGGACATGATGTAAGCATTCTGTCTCTTTGCCACAAGAGATGGTATTGCAGGACCAAGGAGTGACATCACATATTGAGGACATGATGTAAGTACTCTCTCTCTCTTTGCCACAAGAGATGGTATTGCAGGACCAAGGGTGACATCACATATTGAGGACATGATGTAAGTACTCTGTCTCTTTGCCACAAGAGATGGTATTGAAGGACCAAGGAGTGACATCACATACTGAGGACATGATGTAAGTATTCTGTCTCTTTGCCACAAGAGATGGTAGTGATGGACCAAGGGTTGACATCAAATATTAAGGACATGATGTAAGTACTCTGTCTCTTTGCCACAAGAGATGGTAGTGATGAACCAAGGGTGACATTACATATTGAGGACATGATGTAAGTATTCTGTCTCTTTTCCACAAGAGATGGTAGTGATGGACCAAGGGTGACATCACATATTGAGGACATGATGTAAGTATTCTGTCACTTTGCCACAAGAGATGGTATGAAGGACCAAGGAGTGACATCACATATAGAGGACATGATGTAAGTACTCTGTCTCTTTGCCACAAGAGATGGTAGTGATGGACCAAGGGGTGACATCACATATTGAGGACATGATGTAAGTATTATGTCTCTTTGCCACAGAGATGGTAGTGATGGACCAAGGGTGACATCACATATTGAGGACATGATATAAGTACTCTCTTTGCCATAAGAGATGGTATTGAAGGAACAAGGAGTGACATCACATATTGAGGACATGATGTAAGTATTCTGTCACTTTGCCACAAGAGATGGTAGTGATGGACCAAGGAGTGACATCACATATTGAGGACATGATGTAAGTATTCTGTCACTTTGCCACAAGAGATGGTAGTGATGGACCAAGGAGTGACATCAAATATTGAGGACATGATATAAGTACTCTCTTTGCCATAAGAGATGGTATTGAAGGAACAAGGAGTGACATCACATATTGAGGACATGATGTAAGTATTCTGTCACTTTGCCACAAGAGATGGTAGTGATGGACCAAGGAGTGACATCACATATTGAGGACATGATGTAAGTATTCTGTCTCTTTGCCACAAGAGATGGTATTGCAGGACCAAGGAGTGACATCACATATTGAGGACATGATGTAAGTATTCTGTCACTTTGCCACAAGAGATGGTAGTGATGGACCAAGGAGTGACATCAAATATTGAGGACATGATGTAAGTACTCTCTTTGCCATAAGAGATGGTATTGCAGGACCAAGGAGTGACATCACATATTGAGGACATGATGTAAGTACTCTTTTTGCCACAAGGACCACACTATTTTGTTTTTCTAATATTCGACATTCGGACAACAAACGTTATTTACAATTTTATTATTTTCACACGATATTGACAATAGTATCTCCACACAGTATTTACAATATTTTCTTTTAAATTAACCATTTGAGTACACGGTAAAGATTCTTCATGGTCTTCATCAGACTTTTCTCAGAGAAACAACACAAATGAAAATACTGTTTTGTATCCACTAGAATTATCTGCGTTATATCCACTAAATCCTGAATTGTATCCACTCTGAATTGTCTCCATTCAGATAGTTTTCAAATAAATCGCTTTACTAAAAAATTCTGAGTTGTTTCCACAGATGGTGGACAATAGTTCTCAAGTTTTAAGCCATAAAGATTTACACGTTTAGAAAGAAAATGTAGTAGATTATAGAGAAACTAATGTAAAATAAAACATGAAGAATAATCAATAAAATTCCTGTCCTTACAAGGAATATAATAGTTCATGAATAACCCACTAGTCTCAGTAGGGACCTACTGTCATTCGTCACAATTACATCTTCGGCTCGATCTAACCTTGTACTCCCTTTTAAAGTGTTTGGGAGTTTCACGAAGTCTATTATTCTTGTACTTAAATTAAATTTGACACGTGACTGAAGAGAGTCGGGTTGTGAAGTAAGTTCACTTGATATTAAAAGTATTATATAATATGCAGGAAATGTCTCAATTTTTGGATAAAGGGTAGAAAATCTGTGAGGTGCACACTTTTTTTTTTTTAATCAAACCACACTTCAAAAATTACATGTTTATAACGCTTTTGAGAAATACCTATTTTCAACCCCCTTTTATTTCAAAAAATCCTTTCTTAGATTGAGCTAGAAGTTTGCGTTTTTCGGCTCATCCTCAAGTTATGAGTAGCATCTTAATAAGTTAAGTTCGCCAGTCGCTGACAGGTTTACAATCTCTCTATATATTTTCCTAGTGTGTGTGTGTGTGTGTTATTTTCCACACCCTCCAGAAGCCCCAACAGGACCTAGAAACCTGAAACTTTACACTAGACCACGGGAAAGAGCCTAAAGTTGCCGAATTTCCGATTTTAATTTTTAAAATTCATTCTCACTTTTTACACTCTTACGTAATAACTGAACGAAATATACTTTTTTTTTACAAACAAATCCCAAACTTCTATGCGCCTATCACTTGAAAGTTAGGTTCTGTTAGGCAGGTTACTAACAAAATCAACCTGTCGTAGATGCCGAAAATATAATAATAATAATAATAATAATAATAATAATAACAATAATAATAACTGACATAGCAATACACAATATAGACATTAATCAGACTCTAAATGTACTGTCATAACGTGTGCAAACTTTATATAACTTGATAAGTTCATAATATAAAAATGATCAATGTGTCTCAAGCGGATAGAATTTGGTAAATGACGGTGACCTGGTGGTCTAGGGGTAAGGTGTCAGACTTCTATGCTGGCGGCCGGGTTCAATCTCGGTCCGGCAAAGATTTATCTGATTACCAAACCCTTCCTTCACCTTGACAAGACATCTTGTGAATGTGAGGAATGCCAGGTCTCCACCGTGGTCGGATTCCACGTTAAACTGTAGGTCCTTCATTTCATCTCACAATCACCCTACCATTACACATTAGCGTAAGTGCGTATAACCCGAACGGGTAGTAAGACGCGGTGCTAATAATAATAATAATAATAATAATTTAAGAAAAGTCTGAATGGACACCATTCAGTGGATACAATTCAGCTCCCCAGATAGGTTTAGGGCCAAAGACCTCAACCAATGGTGTCTGGGACTCTACCCTGGATAAAATGTTTGAACATGAGTGTCACTAGATCGGTGGTTCTCAAACTCTTATGACCCCCCCCCCCAAAAAAAAAATTGATATGAAAGTACCGATAGCTACCAATCAATCTAACTTAACTAGGAGTAAAACACAAAAAACGGTAGACCATCACAATAATAACATATTCAGAACGATGATGCCAAGAGTCGTGAGCTCATTCCTGGCTCTATAACACACACATACACACAGGATATATGGAGTTTCATGCATATGGAGGGAGACCTGAACATTTAGAAAAGTTTGATAGAAGAAACAACGAAATTAGTTTGGTGTATCAAATTGTAAAGTTTATTTATTGCAAAATATTGTATTCTCCATTTGATGAATTAATTTTGAAACGTCGGTAAAATGTCTCATGAAACTATGAAATTTTATGAATCTATTGCATGAGATGTGCAAGGCCGTATCCCGGAAAGGGGGGTGGGTGTTCAAACCCGCTCCCCGAAATTTTATGAACAAAATATATATGGTTTTATTTATGTTTAAACAATATCACAATTAAGATACAAGTACAAATTAGGGGGCTGTATCACCATAAAAAGCACTTCAAAGAGCTTCCCGAGGTGTTTAGTATTTATAAATTTTCCTAGCATTTAGGGGTTATGTTGCCATGAAAATACTTCCGAGAGCTTCTAGAACTGTTTATCATTTATATTTTTTATAGCTTCCGGCAATCGGGGATGTGCCCACAAAACCCCCCCATGAAGTTATTGGATGGCTACGACATTGGTGATATGTATTTGAATTATTGAAAATAAAATAATATGCAGAATGAAATATTCTCTTTAATCCACGAATGGAGTAAATAGAAACAGTACTGTAGGCCTGCGTAGTAGGGCTGTTGTGTTTGGTTCAGACGAGAATAGGTAATATTTACATCACATAGGCTTTTGTCTTCAAGGTAAAGAAGTCCAACCGTAAAATATGTCAGTGAGTGCTACTAAGACAACAAGAACTCTTTTTAGAAGTCCAGAGATTTGTTCTTCCTGAAGAGTGTTCATGATAAAATAAAGGAGTGTGTTCCTTAAGGACATGATGTCCTCCACTGGACGTCTAAACATAACAGCTGTTGTGTGGCCCTGGCCTGGTTTCATCTGAGGAGATGGTGATATCCTGGGGCCTTTACCAGCCAGGCAGAGTCAGTAGAGAGACGTGAGTTGAGTAGTGAGGATATATCGTGTGCTACTATACTGTGAGGTGAGTAGTGGGGATATATCGTGTGTACTATACTGTGAGGAGAGGATATATTGTATGCTACTATACTAGTGAGTGAGAGGATATACGTGTGTTACTATACTGTGAGGAGAGATATATTGTAGCTACTATACTGTGAGGGATAGTGAGGATATATCGTGTGTTACTATACTGGAGGAGAGGATATAGTGTATGCTACTATACTGTGAGGTGAGTATGTAGGATATATCGTGTGTTACTATAACTGGGGAGAGGATATTTGTATGCTACATACTGTGAGGTGAGATAGTGAGGATATATTGTATGGTAGTATACTGTGAGGTAGTAGTGAGGATATATGTCTGTACTAACTGCGAGTGAGTAGTGAGGATATATCGTGTGCTACTATAATGTGAGAGAGGATATATTGTATGCACTATACTGTGAGGAGTATGAGGATATATCGTGTGCTACATAATGTGAGGTGATAGTGAGGATATATAGCGTTACTATACTGTGAGGTAGTAGTGAGATATATCGTGTGTTACTATACTGTAGGAGAGGAATATTGTATCTACTATACTGTGAGGAGATAGTGAGATATATCGTGTGCTACTATACTGTGAGTGATAGTGAGATATATAGTCTGTTACTATACTGTAAGGAGTATAGGAACATATGTGCACTAACTGTGAGAAGAATATTGTATGCTACTAACTGGAGGGAGTAGTGAGGATAATTGTATGGTATAACGGAGGTGAGTAGAGAATAAGTCTGTTACTATACGTGAGTGAGAGGGGATAATCTGTTTACTATACTGTAGGAAGGATATATTGTATGCTACTAACTGTGAGGTGAGTGGGTATACGTGGTTACAACTGTGAGGGAGAATATGTGTACATACTGTGAGGAATATGAGATAACGTGTTTACATACTGTGAGGAGAGGATAATGTAGCTACTATACTGTGAGGTGAGTATGAGGATATATCTGTTTACTACGAGGAAGGATATATTGTATGCTACTAACTGAGTGAGTAGTGAGGATATATGTGTGTACTAACGTGAGAGAGGATATATTGTTTACTAACTGGGTAGAGAATATGTTGTATAAGTGGTGAGTGAGATATAATCTGTTACTATACTGTGAGATATGGATATGTGTCTACTATAGTGAGGGATATAATTGTTTATATACTGTAGTGATTGGATATATGTGTGTACATACGTAGGAGAGGATATATGTATGCTACATACTGTGAGGTGAGTAGTGAGGAATACGTTGTTACTATACGTGAGGGAGGATATATTGTATGTATATACTGTGAGTATAGGAGGAAATGTATGATATACTGTGAGGTGTAGTAGGATATATGTCTACTAAGTGAGGGAGTATAGGATATATACTTTACTAACTGGAGGTGAGTATGAGGAATATCGTGTGCTACTAATGTGAGAGATATATTGTATGCTACATACTGAGGATGAATAATGTTGCTACTATAGTGGGATATATTTACTATATGTGAGGTGATAGTGAGGAAATTGTGTACTATACGTAGGGAGTTGAGATCAGATATATCGTTGCTACTAACTGTGAGGAGATGGATAATTGTTACATACTTGAGTGAGAATTTACATGTGAGGAAGATATTGTTGCTACTATACGTGGTGTAGTAATGGTTAACGTGAGGAAGATATATTGTTACTATACTGTGAGGTGAGTAGTGGATATATCGTGTGTTACTATACTGTGAGGAGAGATATATTGTATGCTACTAACTGTGAGGTGAGTAGTGAGGATATATGTGTGTACTATACTGTGAGAGGATGAGATATATGTGAGGATATTAAAGTACTGTTACTATACTTAGGTGAGTATGGGATATATGTGTGTACTATACTGTGAGGAAGGATATATGTATGCTACTATACGTAGTGAGTAGTGAGGATAATGTTGTTATATACTGTGAGGAGAGGATATATTGTTACTATACGTGAGGAAGTGAGGAGGATATATCTGTGATATAGTAGGAATTATGTTGCACTATACGTGAGGTGAGAGATATATGCGTAGATAATTGTGTTACTATACTGTGAGGAGAGGATATATTGTATGCTACTATACTGTAGAGATGAGATTATGGTATATACTGTGGATGGTTATTGTATTACTGAGGTGAGTAGTGAGGATATATGTGTTACTATACTGGGAAGGTATGAGTAATAAGTAGTGAGGATATATGTGTGTACTATACTGTGAGGAGAGGATATATTGTATTACTATATGTGAGGTGATAGTGAGGATATATTGTTGCTACTATACTGTGAGGTAGTAGTGAGGATATATGTTGTTACTATACTGTGAGGTGATAGTAGGAGGATATATCGTGTGTTACTATACTGTGAGGAGAGGATATATGTTGCTACTATACTGTGAGGAGTAGTGAGGATATATGTGTTACTATACTGTGAGGAGAGGATATATTTTGCTACTATACTGTGAGGTGAGTAGTGAGATATATGTGGTGGGGATATATCCTGTGTTACTATACTGTGAGGAGAGGATATATTGTATGCTACTATACTGTGAGGTGAGAATATATTGTATGCTACTATACTGTGAGGTGAGGATATATTGTATGCTACTATACTGTGAGGAGAGTAGTGGGGATATATCGTGTGTTACTATACTGTGAGGTGAGTAGTGGGATATATATGTATGCTACTATACTGTAGTGAGGATATATGTATGCTACTACGTGAGGTGGATATATTGTATGCTACTATACTGTGAGGAGAGTAGTGGGGATATATCGTGTGTACTATACTGTGAGGGAGTAGTGGATATATGTATGTACTATACTGTGAGGTGAGATAATTGTAGGTACTATACGTAGTAGATATTGTGCTACTATACTGTGAGGAGAGTAGTGGGATATATCCTGTGTTACTATACTGTGAGGTGAGTAGTGAGGATATATTGTATGTACTATACTGTGAGGTAGTGGAGGAGGTAATATTGTATGCTACTATACTGTGAGGAGAGTAGTGGGGATATATCGTGTGCTACTATACTGTGAGGGAGTAGTGGGGATATATCTGTGTTACAATACTGTGAGAGAGGATATATTGTATGCTACTATACTGTGAGGAGAGTAGTGGGGATATATCGTGTGCTACATAACTGTGAGGTGAGTAGTGAGGAATATTGATGACTATACTGTGAGTGAGATATATTGTATGCTACTATATGTGAGTGAGTAGTGATATATCGTGTGCTACTTACTGTGAGGAGTAGTAATACGTGTGAGTCTATACTGTGAGAGAGTAGTGGGGATATATCGTGTGCTACATACTGTGAGTGAGTAGTGGATATATCGTGTGCTACTATACTGTGAGGTAGTGGGATATATTGTTGTCTATCTATGACTATGCTATATACTGTGAGGAGAGTAGTGGGTGATAATATGTGTGCTACTAATATTGTGAAGGTGGTTCATGTAGTGATATATAGTGTGCTACTATACTGTGAGGAGAGGATATATTGTATACTACTATACTGTGAGGAGAGGATATATTGTATGCTACTATACTGTGAGGAGAGTAGTGGGGATATATCGTGTGCTACCATACTGTGAGGTGAGTAGTGAGGATATATCGTGTGCTACTATACTGTGAGAAGAGTAGTGTTGATATATCGTGTGTTACTATACTGTCAGGTGAGTAGTGGGGATATATCGTGTGCTACTATACTGTGAGGAGAGGATATATTGTATGCTACTATACTGTGAGGTGAGGATATATTGATTGCTACTATATACTGTGAGGAGAGTAGTGGGGATATATCGTGTGCTACTATATTGTGAGGTGAGTAGTGGTGATATATAGTGTGCTACTATACTGTGAGGAGAGGATATATTGTATACTACTATACTGTGAGGAGAGGATATATTGTATTCTACTATACTGTGAGGTGAGGATATATTGTATGCTACTATATATTGTGAGGAGAGTAGTGGGGATATATCGTGTTTTACTATACTGTGAGGAGAGTAGTGGGGATATATCGTGTGTTACTATACTGTGAGGAGAGTAGTGGGGATATATTGTGTGCTACTATACTGTGAGGAGAGTAGTTGGGGATATATCGTGTGCTACTATATTGTGAGGTGAGTAGTGGTGATATATAGTGTGCTACTATACTTTGAGGTGAGTAGTGAGATTATATAGTATGTTACCATCTTGTGAGATTAGGATATATCATCTGTTACTATAATGTAAGGAGATGATATATCGTCGGTTAATATACTGCGAGGAGATTATATTATTTGGTCTATTACTATATTTTGATGCGAGGACATATCGTTTGCTACCATAATGTGAGGTGAAGATATATCATTTGCTACCATAATGTGAGATGAGGCTATTTAGAATGTTACTATGCTATAAGATGAAAATATATATGTATATATGCTACTACACTGTAAGGCCAGCCTTGCACTGTGAAGTATCTAAACAAGACAAACAGCATTACAATTTGAATACATCGGCCAGTCCTAGTTAGTCCTTACCTCAGATATGAGAAACTCTTGTCCTTATATGGCGCCTATGACGTCATTAAAATCCGCAGCCTTGACGAGTGCATTGGGCTGTGCCTGAAGTGTATCGGTCTACTCAAGTGTTCCAGGGTTCTATATTTATAATTGAACTTCTTTCAGATGACTAGGGGGGGGGGACATTGTGTCTATTCAAGAGGAAATCTACTTTCTAAGCCGAGTACTGATCAAATCATTGTGTTCAGAAAGTACACGCTAAAGGTCCCTAAGGTCCTCTTTAGAGAATGTATTCAAAGATTGTTTCAAAGTCATTTAATTTCGTCATTTGGTATATTTTAATAATTTTACACTGAGTAATGTGTCTAATGAAATTATCTTATTACGAGTGCAATTAAGTATATTTGGTTTTCAAAGGGAGCTAAAAATTACTCTACACTTACACGCAAAAATATCAAGCTTACCTTGATGTGTTTCACTATGGTGTAGCTTATAAGATAGTCATAGTGTAATCAGCCAAGGTGAGACTGTTACCTTGCTTGGTTCCACTATGGTACAGCTTATAAGACATTCATAGTGTAATCAGTCAAGGTAAGACTGCTACCTTACTTGGTTCCACTATGGTGTACTTATAAGATAGTGTCATAGTGTAATCAGTCAAGGTAAGACTGCTACCTTGCTTGGTTCCACTATGGTGTAGCTTATAAGATAGTGTCATAGTGTAATCAGTCAAGGTAAGATTTACCTTGCTTGGTTCCACTATGGTGTAGCTTATAAGACAGTCATAGTGTAACCAGCCAAGGTGAGACTGTTACCTTGCTTGGTTCCACTATGGTGTAGTTTATAAGATTGTCATAGTGTAATCAGCCAAGGTGAGACTGTTACCTTGCTTGGTTCCACTATGGTGTAGTTTATAAGACAGTCATAGTGTAACCAGCCAAGGTGAGACTGTTACCTTGCTTGGTTCCACTATGGTGTAGCTTATAAGATAGTCATAGTGTAATCAGCCAAGGTGAGACTGTTACCTTGCTTAGTTCCACTATGGTGTAGCTTATAAGACAGTCATAGTGTAATCAGCCAAGGTGAGAATGTTACCTTGCTTGGTTCCACTATGGTGTAGCTTATAAGACAGTCATAGTGTGACCAGCCAAGGTGAGACTGTTACCTTGCTTGGTTCCACTATGGTGTAGCTTATAAGACAGTCATAGTGTAACCAGCCAAGGTGAGACTGTTACCTTGCTTGGTTCCACTATGGTGTAGCTTATAAGACAGTCATAGTGTAACCAGCCAAGGTGAGACTGTTACCTTGTTTGACTCCACTGTCGTGTAGCTTATAAGATAGTGTCATAGTGTAATCAGTCAAGGTAAGACTGCTACCTTGCTTAGTTCCACTATGGTGTAGCTTATAAGACAGTCATAGTGTAACCAGCCAAGGTGAGACTGTTACCTTGTTTGACTCCACTATGGTGTAGCTTATAAGACAGTCATAGTGTAACCAGCCAAGGTGAGACTGTTACCTTGCTTGGTTCCACTATGGTACAGCTTATAAGATAGTCATAGTGTAATCAGTCAAGGGAAGACTGTTACCTTGCTTGGTTCCACTATGGTGTAGCTTATAAGATAGTGTCATAGTGTAATCAGTCAAGGTAAGACTGTTACCTTGCTTGGTTCCACTATGGTGTAGCTTACAAGATAGTGTCATAATGTAATCAGTCAAGGTGAGACTGCTACCTTGCTTGGTTCCACTATGGTGTAGCTTATAAGATAGTCATAGTGTAATCAGCCAAGGTGAGACTGTTACCTTGCTTGGTTCCACTATGGTGTAGCTTATAAGATAGTCATAGTGTAACCAGCCAAGGTGAGACTGTTACCTTGCTTGGTTCCACTATGGTGTAGCTTATAAGACAGTCATAGTGTAACCAGCCAAGGTGAGACTGTTACCTTGCTTGGTTCCACTATGGTGTAGCTTATAAGACAGTCATAGTGTAACCAGCCAAGGTGAGACTGTTACCTTGTTTGACTCCACTGTCGTGTAGCTTATAAGATAGTGTCATAGTGTAATCAGTCAAGGTAAGACTGCTACCTTGCTTAGTTCCACTATGGTGTAGCTTATAAGACAGTCATAGTGTAACCAGCCAAGGTGAGACTGTTACCTTGTTTGACTCCACTGTCGTGTAGCTTATAAGACAGTCATAGTGTAACCAGCCAAGGTGAGACTGTTACCTTGCTTGGTTCCACTATGGTACAGCTTATAAGATAGTCATAGTGTAATCAGTCAAGGGAAGACTGTTACCTTGCTTGGTTCCACTATGGTGTAGCTTATAAGATAGTGTCATAGTGTAATCAGTCAAGGTAAGACTGTTACCTTGCTTGGTTCCACTATGGTGTAGCTTATAAGATAGTGTCATAGTGTAATCAGTCAAGGTGAGACTGCTACCTTGCTTGGTTCCACTATGGTGTAGCTTATAAGATAGTCATAGTGTAATCAGCCAAGGTGAGACTGTTACCTTGCTTGGTTCCACTATGGTGTAGCTTATAAGATAGTCATAGTGTAACCAGCCAAGGTGAGACTGTTACCTTGCTTGGTTCCACTATGGTGTAGCTTATAAGACAGTCATAGTGTAACCAGCCAAGGTGAGACTGTTACCTTGCTTGGTTCCACTATGGTGTAGCTTATAAGACAGTCATAGTGTAACCAGCCGAGGTGAGACTGTTACCTTGTTTGACTCCACTGTCGTGTAGCTTATAAGATAGTGTCATAGTGTAATCAGTCAAGGTAAGACTGCTACCTTGCTTAGTTCCACTATGGTGTAGCTTATAAGACAGTCATAGTGTAACCAGCCAAGGTGAGACTGTTACCTTGCTTGGTTCCACTATGGTGTAGCTTATAAGACAGTCATAGTGTAACCAGCCAAGGTGAGACTGTTACCTTGTTTGACTCCACTGTCGTGTAGCTTATAAGATAGTGTCATAGTGTAATCAGCAAGTCTCAACACACATGTTTGGCTTACATTTCACGCCATCGACGGCGGGACACCGGATTGAAATGGATGCCATGGTGACAAGGGCGACCGTACACGGCATGTCTCGTTTCGTGTGAAGTCATCCATAAGCGTCTATTGGTTATTAAAAGCCGGACACGGCGCACGGCAAAAATTCGCATCGTCTTGAAGCGACCTAAGACAAGAGTGTATTCTCTCTTTCTTTGCACACGGCACGGTCCCGCGAGTCCAGTCGACCAGTCGGTGGAATGAAGCTGTACACACGACAGGAACACGGTCGGCCCTTAACGGCGCCCAACTGGGCTAGTCCTGTGCCGTGGTCGTGTCTGGTCGCAGTAGGACATGCGAGTATTCCCACGGCGCAGGATTTCCCCGTACGTTCGTTCATCCGGCGGCATCGTCACTTTTCAGGCCGGCCTGTGTCAAGCGCCAAACTGCAAGTCCGGTAAAATTGCATCCCTCATTTTCGAGTCACGCCTAACCAAACTGACACTCAGACGCTGTAATAGACTAATAGTCCATCAAAACGACGATTTGGACATCTGAGAATAATTGAAGAATTTGGCATCGTTCTCTCGTAATTCTGTAAACAATGTGACAAATGCTCCCAACTCTGTTCCGTCCTAATTTCAAGGGATGAACCCACCACATTCTAAATTGCGTTTCCCCCCCCCCCCCTCGTAAATATAATATGTAAATAGAAAGTAATAGCCTTCTGTGATCCATCGTACAAAGTGTCTGGAGTTAACTGATGTTATTTGGTGACTAGAAAGCTTGCTGTGCCGTAACCATCCCCGCGTGTATTACGGCAACCGGCCGACAAATACAAGGGTGTACGGCCACGGGGAAAAACCGTGCTGTCTGCAAAGAGTCTAAGTGGGGTGGATATGAAGAACCATTTTACGGTTCAGGCTGAAACACTTGAAGTATTGGACATAGAGGTTAATAGGTAATTTCTTGTAGAGCGAAAGTATTGTAAGTCTGTGACAAAACTTATATACATGTTACATTAATTTTATAGGCCCAAATATATTAAGTAAAACTAAATATAATGTTGCCATGTAAGAAGAAAGTAATTTAAATCAAACAGAGAGTAGGGAACCCTCAGTCCGGCAGAGGCTGGATGTTTCAGTTAGCTCTGCTATTGTAGGGTCAAGGGGAAGTGCTTGTACTCAGGGTATTAGATTAGCTATTCAGACGACCTTGGCCACATTCAAATTCAGATTGAAAGACAATTTTTTGAAAGTGACAAAAGTCACTTAAAACAGTGTTTTCATATAGGTAGGTTAGGTACTGTACTCATACATCGAATTGTATGATCTGAATCATTCACTTTATGTATTACAATTAGACAATTTAGGTATTACACTTAATCAAACATAACACAGAGGTAATTGCACGAAGAAAAGCTTTAAATTGTTTAAGATGTTAACACTTCCCATGGATAAAAAATAAATTTAAAAAAACTAGACGCTTGGCTCCAGGGGTACCAGCTCTACTACTTCTACTCAAAATACTTCACTCTACTTAGAATATGAAAACTTGTTCTAACATTTCCCCTGTGTGAATATAATTCCTTAATATTTAAATATTTGCACATTATATATATTCTTTCTTTGGGTAGTGCTTTGATCATCCAGTTGCTTTTCTTAGGGTACATATGAAACAGTTAGCTCACCAATTTCTACCTTTTCACGTATGGAATGTTTTATAACAATATGTTTGGTAAGTTAATGGAACTCTGGGTTCTTTGATAGCCTGATTGCACTTTAGTTATCTACATAAAGAATACTATCCCTATTGCTATCATACCCCAAGTATAGCATTAGTACCATATGGCAGTAGCTGCAGTTACATATTAGTTTGCCTCAGTTGTACTTAAAGTCACCATTTTTTGCCTTTGTGATGTCCATGATATAGGGCCATTTGCTAACATGAATATGTATCCAGTTGTTGATCTTCTGGTTATTACATCACTAACATAATCCACATCAGTGTCTCCAGTTACATTTGCTAACATGAATATGTATCCAGTTGTTGATCTTCTGGTTATTACATCACTAACATAATCCACATCAGTGTCTCCAGTTACATTTGCTAACATGAATATGTATCCAGTTGTTGATCTTCTGGTTATTACATCACTAACATAATCCACATCAGTGTCTCCAGTTACATTTGCTAACATGAATATGTATCCAGTTATTGATCTTCTGGTTATTACATCACTAACATAATCCACATCAGTGTCTCCAGTTACATTTGCTAACATGAATATGTATCCAGTTGTTGATCTTCTGGTTATTACATCACTAACATAATCCACATCAGTGTCTCCAGTTACATTTATTTTGTTTTCAGTTTTACGATAAGTACCTATGTCTATTGTACTTATTACACATATTATTATTTTGACTTCCTACCAATTATTGTGATTATTTAGAAATCTACCGACGTAATTTACAGCAAATGCTGTGTCAGATCTTGATACATCCTACTCTTTCTCTAAACGGTACATATATCTGAGTTACATTTCTTCAGTTACAGGCGCTCTACCCCCTTCAGTGACCGCGTGGTCTTACTCGCTACTCTTGTGTTAGAATAAACGGCCGAAGACGGGGAGATCGACGTTCGATCCCGGTTGGGTGCATTGAGGGTTTTTTCTTTTCTAAATATCTTTCCACTCTCCCTCCACGCAAATGCGGGTGTATATCTTCTAAATTAAACCTTCCTAATACCTAACCCATTAATATAATTAGTAGGCCTACATAGGCGTACAACCCAAACGGATAGTAAGACGCGGTGCTAAAAAATATAAAATATATATAGACTCAACATGAAGGTCAGTTGGTATTGATATTCCTTTAGCCTCATTCATTTCAAATGGTTTAATGATCTGATCGCCGTACAATTTTTGATATATGGACGTAGTATTTATATCACGCTCTATTTGCAAACCTACAAATGTTTCGCCACTCTCCGTGGCAATTTCAAACGATTCTTCAAGCAAGCCCAAAACTTTCTGAAGAGTATGTCGACCTTATGAGTTCACATCAACCAACACTATGTCGAGATCTTTATGAGTTGCGATGGCTAGAAACGCACGAATGGAATCATATCTCACTATTGGTTAAGAATGTCTCGAAATAATCACGTCAGGAAATCGTTCTTTACCACCTAATCCCCCGACCTAAGTTTCATTCTATCGGTACTCATCAGGAGGGAGTGTGAAACATACAATACCAGTTCCTAAAAGGGAGAAAAAGGACCTTTACGTTATTCCTAGGTCGGGGGATTGAGAGATACCGGTCGATTGTCTTCAAGAGGCAGCCATTACCTCTTTGTCCATTGGCAGCAGTGTAAAGTGTGGATTGTGTTCTTCTTTTCATTGTAAACGCCATATTGTGTTCGTCCATTTTATATGTTTTCAATCTACTTCTCCTGTGCCTTCTTTCAAGTATAATAAATAAGGTACTGTGTAATTCCAAATGTAATTTTAACTTTGCTTACTTTAAAAAAAAATACCTTAAATGAATTTATCAAGAATATTTTTTTTTCTTGTAATTGTATGATTCATAATATTTTTTTTAATCACAACTTTAATAAACCAAACAATAACGACCACTTAAGTGCACCGTTTTAAACAATTTGACTCAATCGTTAATAAATAGTGTAATTTAAGGAAGTCGATTGTTTTAACTAAAACTTTACCTAAAATGTTCTCGGTATTGTATAAAATGCCTAGGTATTCTAGACATTTCTTAGGAAAAGTAGGAAATATAACAGTAAAACTAATTTATTTCATATTTTGCCCAAACTACTCGGACCTTATAACTTATAAAGAAAGACTTGGTATTTTATGGAATGCTTGGATTACACAAATTGCCGGTAACAGCCAAACATTGTATTTTCATGTGCTACCAACGATAAAAAATAAATGATATAATTTTTTATCTTTAATGGCTTTGCTCAAGTAAAGGTTTCATTTGAATATTTATTTTACTCAACATTTACTTACTACACATAGCATAAGTAATTATTTTCTATTATTTTTCCAGACGGCAGTCAAGCCAACTTTCAGGAAACGAAACTCCCGGTACAGGTGTGCCAACAGAAACATCAGGTGAGACAATCCACTCATTACAAGGTCTAAAATAAATGTCTACTGTAGAGTGTAGACTAGGAAAAGGAACCGGCCCAGAGGTAACAGAATTCCCCTTCTGTCGAAGGAAGGAACATGTCCAGAGTTGAGAAATTGGGACCACACAAGATACAAAACCATTAGTTTGGGGAGAGGGGGGGGGGAATAACCTTCTTTCTTACTATTTAAGGATTAAAAAGAAAAACTATATTTTATTCAAAGTTACAAGCTTATAAAATATTCGTCCCCCCTTTTAAATAAAAAAAAATCACATTTTAGGACCTATGTATCCCCCTCCCCCCTTTTGTGGGCCTAAATTGTCAGGATGGGTTGCGGTCGAGGATAAGGGTGGTGACTGGAAATATGACTGTGTGACGTAATTGGCTCAACCAATAGCCTGAGTGACCTCAAGGTGGCACTACATGGGTATGACCCTGGTACCTTGGATACGATGGTAGCCCCTCAGCACTAGTAATCGGTGATCGGCGTCCTAACCCTCGTAGCTCCCAAAATGGGCAGCGTGACCCTCCTAGACTCGATGGTGAGTTGTTAGCCCGGAAACATTACTATTACCTGCCTCCTAACCTGATTTACCGTAGGAATGGTGACATTGTTTGTCATCATATGAAAAGTTTTATATTTTTTGTCATCTCCACACACAGAAGCAAAACAAATCTCCAATGATAACAAAATTAATATTGTCAAATAAATTATATATATTTCAAACAAATCAACAAAACTCTCATCAATCACAGAAGAACGTTATTATCTATAACATGAATATTCAAAGAATGTCACAACATGGTACCAAACTTATAATTTTTAATATTATAAACGAACCCAACCGAACAAAACTTAACCGTTCAGTTGTCAACACATTTTTCATGAAATTTCGGGATCCAAAAATATTACATTTTTTAAAATATTCAAAATATTAATTTATTTTAGGAAATGCTTCCCCATGTACCAATTTTAAACTAGATCATAATTATTTTTAAAAATCAATAATTTGTAAATTACCCTTACATAATTCTTATAAAAGAAACACGAATAGGTATTTATGCTTTTTTATATATTATCATAGGGGTAGTGCTGCTCTCTAATAAGCACGGAATGAGTTAAGGAAAGTCTCTGCTGCTGCCATCCATCAGACAAGTGGCACCGCAATTAAATGGATACAATTCAGGATTTTGGGATATTATGAGAATGGATACAAATCAAACTTTTTATTTGTGGTGCTTGTTTAAGAAATGTCTGAATGGATACCGTTCAGAATGGATACAATTCACTAGTCTCGGTGAAATTATATCAAAAGTAGTATCCAGATCGTACTGCTCGTACAGTTGGAAACACTGCTGAGCTCTCACACGAGACGGTTTGATATCGGCTTTCTTATTTTCAGATTGGTGGAGAAGTACTTCCAGTAATTCAAGGAAAATGTAGTATAGTGATGTGGAGGATATTATTTTGTATCTTTATTTGTGCTTAAGAAGAAAAAAAAAGACGTTATTGGAGGCATTGAGAAAAATATCAACTATAGATTGTTTATTGTGGAAAGAGAATTAGCTCAAGATTATGAAAACTTAATTTGTAGTGTACAGAATGTCAAAAAACACCTTTCAATAATTGGTCCAAGCTATTGGTCCAGCTATTACAAAGCAAAATACATTAATGAGGGAATACGTAAGTACTGAGGAGAGACTAATGATAACATTTAGGTTTTTATACAAATGAAATAACTTGCACAAAAGGTCTAAGCCTCCCTACATTAACCACTCATGAGCACTCAGTTAGCCCTGCCTCCTTGACTGATTTATTATTAATAATACTGACACTGTTTAAGCTGTCAGCGTATATTTCTATTTGTTTACTAAATAATCAAAACACCTTGCAATACTCGTTTTGTCACTCACAATACACAACACAACAAATGTTAAACAAAAACCTCAATGTATACCATGCCGATTACAGCCTACCTAACGTTTTAATGATTAAAAATATAAATAACTACAATGACGAGATAAATGGTGAATATGTGCATTTAATAGTTAATCAAGTTATATAATTTGTAGAGTATTTAGGTGAGGACGGGTTTGATTTAAAATACGACCAATTGATACCAATTAGCCAGTGCTGTAGCCACAACAATAAACAAATTTGTTCCTCCCTGTCTAACTTGTGTGTGTAGGTTACTATATATGAACATGTTTATCACTCTTAACACTAAACTTTTATTACCTCTTCTTACAATCTTTTACAATCTGAAAATTCATTTCAAATTGGTTTTATTTATTTGTTATGAGGTTATCGTTTGAGAACCAAGGACCACACTCAAACTAAATAAACTTTTAGATTTCTTATTAATATTTCTGCACAAACCCCGTAGATTTATTAGATTGAACATGGAGTTGATCACCCCCTAGTTTTATTAGATTGAACATGGAGTTGATCATCCCCTAGTTTTATTAGATTGAACATGGAGTTGAACATCCCCCCTAGTTTTATTAGATTGAACATGGAGTTGATCATGCTCCCTAGTTTTATTAGATTGAACATGGAGTTGATCATCCCCTAGTTTTATTAGATTGAACATGGAGTTGAACATGCTCCCTAGTTTTATTAGATTGAACAGAGTGTTGATCATCCCCCTAGTTTTATTAGATTGAACATGGAGTTGATCATGCTCCCTAGTTTTATTAGATTGAACATGAAATTGATCACCCCCTAGTTTTATTGGATTGAACATGGAGTTGATCATCCTCCCTAGTTTTATTAGATTGAACATGGAGTTGAACATCCCCCTAGTTTTATTAGATTGAACAGAGTGTTGATCATCCCCCCTAGTTTTATTAGATTGAACAGAGTGTTGAACATCCCCCCTAGTTTTATTAGATTGAACATGGAGTTGATCATCCCTAGTTTTATTAGATGAAACATGGTTGATCATCCCCTAGTTTTATTAGATTGAACATGAGTGTTGATCATCCCCCTAGTTTTATTAGATTGAACATGGAGTTGATCATCCCCTAGTTTTATTGGATTGAACATGGAGTTGATCATCCCCCTAGTTTTATTAGATTGAACATGGGTAGTTGATATCATCCCCCTAGTTTTATTAGATTGAACAGGGATTGAACATCCCCCCTAGTTTTATTAGATTGAACATGGAGTTGATCATCCCCCCTAGTTTTATTAGATTGAACAGAGTGTTGATCATCCCCCTAGTTTTATTAGATTGAACATGGAGTTGATCATGCTCCCTAGTTTTATTAGATTGAACATGAAGTTGATCATCCCCCTAGTTTTATTAGATTGAACATGGAGTTGATCATCTCCCTAGTTTTATTAGATTGAACATGAGTTGACATCCCCCCTAGTTTTATTGATTGAACATGGAGTTTGATCATCCCCCCTAGTTTTATTAGATTGAACATGGAGTTGATCATCCCCCTAGTTTTATTAGATTGAACATGAGTTGATCATACCCCCTAGTTTTATTAGATTGAACATGGAGTTGATCATCCCCCTAGTTTTATTAGATTTAACATGGAGTTGATCATACCCCTAGTTTTATTAGATTGAACATGGAGTTGATCATCCCCCTAGTTTTATTAGATTTAACATGGAGTTGATCATAGCCCCTAGTTTTATTAGATTGAACATGGAGTTGATCATGCTCCTAGTTTTTATTAGATTGAACATGAGAGTTGATCATCCCCCTAGTTTTATTAGATTGAACATGGAGTTGATCATGCTCCCTTAACTTGTACTAGTTTTATTAGATTGAACATGGAGTTGATCATCCCCCCTAGTTTTATTAGATTGAACATGGAGTTGATCATGCTCCCTAGTTTTATTAGATTGAACAGAGTGTTGATCATCCCCCCTAGTTTTATTAGATTGAACATGGAGTTGATCATCCCCCCTAGTTTTTTAGATTGAACATGGAGTTGATCATCCCCTAGTTTTATTAGATTGAACATGGAGTTGATCATCCCCCCTAGTTTTATTGATTGAACATGGAGTTGATCATCCCCCCTAGTTTTATTAGATTGAACATGGAGTTGATCATCCCCCTAGTTTTATTAGATTGAACATGGAGTTGATCATCCCCCCTAGTTTTATTGGATTGAACATGGAGTTGATCATCCCCCTAGTTTTATTGGATTGAACATGGAGTTGATCATCCCCCCTAGTTTTATTAGATTGAACATGGAGTTGATCATCCCTCTAGTTTTATTAGACTAAACAGAGTGTTGATCATCCCTCTAGTTTTATTAGATTGAACAGAGAGTTGATCATCCCCCCTAGTTTTATTAGTTTGAACATGGAGTTGATCATCCCTCTAGTTTTATTAGACTAAACAGAGTGTTGATCATCCCTCTAGTTTTATTGGATTGAACAGAGTGTTGATCATCCCCCTAGTTTTATTAGATTGAACATGGAGTTGATCATTTCTTCTATTCAAACACTGGACACTTGTTATTTATTATCTATAGAAATATTAAATAAATTTGGTTCATTTGCTATTACTAACATTGATGTTTTATTCGCCCGTATTCACGTTTTTACCACAGTCTAGTGATATGTTTCAGGTAGTGATGGATTCGTAGGGTTTGCGCCACCCCCACCTCCACCCCCTGCACCGGGGACCACTGTCAGACTCAACACTCAGGTGAGAACTCCAACCAAACTACTGACGGACGAGCTGGCCCTGATATACCTCGATCATTGCCTCTATCTAGGATGGCACTGATATGCAACAATACCTTTATCTGGTTCGAGTTATTTCTAGTCTAGTCTTTTCATTGTTATAACTGACCTATCTCTAGACTAGTCAGGGGGATATCAGTTCATTGTGATAACTGACCTATCTCTGGTCTAGTCAGGGGGATATCAGTTCATTGTGATAACTGACCTATCTCTGGTCTAGTCAGGGGGATATCAGTTCATTGTGATAACTGACCTATCTCTTGTCTAGTCAGGGGGATATCAGTTCATTGTGATAACTGACCTACCTCTAGTATAGTCAGGGGATATCAGTTCATTGTGATAACTGACCTACCTCTAGAATAGTCAGGGGGATATCAGTTCATTGTGATAACTGACCTATCTCTGGACTAGTCAGGGGGATATCAGTTCATTGTGATAACTGACCTACCTCTAGTCTAGTCAGGGGGATATCAGTTCATTGTGATAACTGACCTATCTCTGGTCTAGTCAGGGGGATATCAGTTCATTGTGATAACTGACCTATCTCTGGTCTAGTCAGGGGGATATCAGTTCATTGTAATAACTGACCTATCTCTAGAATAGTCAGGGGGATATATGACAGTTCATTGTGATAACTGACCTATCTCTAGTATAGTCAGGAGGATATCAGTTCATTGTGATAACTGACCTATCTCTCGTCTAGTCAAGGGGATATCAGTTCATTGTGATAACTGACCTACCTCTAGTATAGTCAGGGGGATATCAGTTCATTGTGATAACTGACCTACCTCTAGTATAGTCAGGGGAATATCAGTTCATTGTGATAACTGACCTATCTCTGGTCTAGTCAGGGGGATATCAGTTCATTGTGATAACTGACCTATCTCTGGTCTAGTCAGGGGGATATCAGTTCATTGTGATAACTGACCTATCTCTGGTCTAGTCAGGGGGATATCAGTTCATTGTGATAACTGACCTACCTCAAGTCTAGTCAGGGGATATCAGTTCATTGTGATAACTGACCTACCTCAAGTCTAGTCAGGGGATATCAGTTCATTGTGATAACTGACCTACCTCTGCTCTAGTCAGGGGGATATCAGTTCATTGTGATAACTGACCTATCTCTGGTCTAGTCAGGGGATATATGACAGTTCATTGTGATAACTGACCTACCTCAAGTCTAGTCAGGGGATATCAGTTCATTGTGATAACTGACCTATCTCTGCTCTAGTCAGGGGGATATCAGTTCATTGTGATAATTGATCTACCTCTAGTCTAGTCAGGGGGATATCAGTTCATTGTGATAACTGACCTATCTCTGGTCTAGTCAGGGGGATATCAGTTCATTGTGATAACTGACCTACCTCTAGAATAGTCAGGGGGATATATGACAGTTCATTGTGATAACTGACCTATCTCTTGTCTAGTCAAGGGGATATCAGTTCATTTTGATAACTGACCTACCTCAAGTCTAGTCAGGGGATATTTCATTGTAATAACTGACCTATCTCTAGAATAGTCAGGGGGAATATGACAGTTCATTGTGATAACTGACCTATCTCTAGACTAGTCAGAAGGATATCAGCTCATATTAATAGCTAACCAGGAGGATATCAGTTAATTTAGTAATCCTCGAACCAAATGACAAGATTTCCTTGACAGGAATTTACCACAGTAACTTATATTTCAACCCTGATTCAACCACCAAAAATCTAGCGTTTATCCTGTCATTATTAGTATTGTCTTTGGACAGACTGTAGTAAATGTGACTCATTCTTGGACGTTGTTAACTTTTTTTTACCTTCCCATTTAGGACATGTTTTATTACTAGGCCTAATTATTTAATTTAAATGATAGGATAGAGAAGATTAAAAAAAAAGTTAGTGGGGAGAGATATTGAAAATAATCTTATGCTTGCAATGATTGCTCAGACACCATCTTTATTTTCCTCGTAGACTAACTTCTTAAAGCTGTAAACCACATCCCGTCATTTCTGGTCGGTCTAAAGAACCTGGTTATGGGAGAACACTCTAATGAAAAGTCTGTCCAAGAAACATTTACCAACTGCGTCAGGTTAAATACCGAAATAGAGTAGTGTCAGATTTTTCTAGTTTTTTGACACCATCGGCTAGAAATCTAACATTATCATCCTCTTTCTTTAGTCAAGATGTGTAATAATTATCTTACAGTCCCTCAATTTGGTTAATGAACACACACTCAGCTATATATATTTATTGAAGCCATTGTTTCAGATCCCTGACATAAAAGTTAAGCAGGGAAGCTGTCGCGAGCCTCCCGCGGCCATTCAAAACGCCATGATGACTAAAGACAAGAAGCCGTTTACATACACTCCTGGAGGATTGGACCTGTCGCAGATACGCAGCCCCCGAATGCAGAGACGCATCAGTCGTAATGCACACAATGAGGGAGTGAGTGGAGACCAGGTATATATCACTAGTGATATTGAGTGGAGACCATACAAGGTACATATCACTAATAATAGTGAGTGGAGACCATACATAGGTATATATCACTAGTGATATTGAATGGTGACCTTAC
The DNA here is from genome assembly GCA_039000515.1 of Timema cristinae. Classification (NCBI taxonomy): domain Eukaryota; kingdom Metazoa; phylum Arthropoda; class Insecta; order Phasmatodea; family Timematidae; genus Timema; species Timema cristinae. Next base: position 34,062,409 of record JBCFYV010001001.1, on the reverse strand, counting down.
TCAGTACATATCACTAGTGATATTGAGTGGAGACCATACACAGGTATATATCACTAATAATAGTGAGTGGAGACCATACACAGGTATATATCAGTAATAATAGTGAGTGGAGATCATACACAGGTATATATCACTAATAATAGTGAGTGGAGACCATACACAGGTATATATCACTAATGATATTGAGTGGAGACCATACAAGGTACATATCACTAATAATAGTGAGTGGAGACCATACATAGGTATATATCACTAGTGATATTGAATGGTGACCTACTCAGGTACATATCACTAGTGATATTGAGTGGAGACCATACACAGGTATATATCACTAATAATAGTGAGTGGAGACCATACACAGGTATATATCAGTAGTAATAGTGAGTGGAGATCAAAACACAGGTATATATCACTAATAATAGTGAGTGGAGACATACACAGGTATATATCCTAATGATAGTGAGTGGAGACCATACACAGGTATATATCACTAATGATAGTGAGTGGAGACCATACACAGGTATATATCACTAATAATAGTGAGTGGAGACCATACACAGGTATATATCACTAATGATAGTGAGTGGAGACCATACACAGGTATATATCACTAATGATAGTGAGTGGAGACCATACACAGGTATATATCACTAATGATAGTGATTCAAAAATGAGGTGGCCCAATGGCTAGATAATTTTATAATAAAGGAAATTGATAAAACTAAAGAAAGATTAAGGGCACAACTATGGGTACACGCATGGCTCCTTCATATGCAAATCTTTACATGGGACTACTAGAAGAACGCTTTCTACATTCTCAGCCCATCAAACCATATCTATGGCTTCGCTACATCGACGACATTTTCATGATCTGGCCTCACTCCGAAGAATCCTTGGACGTCTTTCTAGATAATCTCAACAATTGCAGCCCCCTAAACTTCACCCACAATAAATCACATCATAGTCTTACCTTCCTTGATGTGAATCTGTTCCTTGAAAATAACCAAATTCGTACCACTGTACATATAAAACCCACCAATCACCAACAATACCTCCACTACCATAGCAGCCATCCTTCATACACAAAAAGGTCTCTACCATTCAGCCTTGCCACACGAGCCAAACGGATATGTTCAGAACCCGACGATTTAACTGAATATTGCAAACAACTCTCCACAGTTTTCCAAAGTAGAGGTTACCCCAAGCCTCTAATAGACAACCAAATCTCCAGAGCACTCTCCAGGGATGACCACGACCCTCCAAAAAAAGTTGAGGACATCCCTCTCACAACCCAATACCATCCTGGTCTACAACGTATCAACACCATCCTTAAATGTGGTTAAAAATTCCTAACCAGTTCTACACAGACCCAAAACCTTCTTAGTTCACCCCCAAGAGTTACTTTCAAACGGCCACCCAATCTCCACAATATTCTAGTCCATCCCAAACTTCCTGACCCCAAGAGAATCCGAGAAGAAAAACCTACTACCAAAGGTTCACACCCCTGCGGTAGCACCCGTTGCAGCACATGTGGAATACACCTACCAGCTACATCCTTCAACAGCAAAGTAACCAAATTGGAATACAAAATCCCTGGGTATTACAATTGCAAAACCAATAACTTGATATATCAACTACAGTGCAAATCATGTGATGCAGAATATATAGGCCTCACTACAGGTTCTCTCAGACAGCGAATGAACAATCATCGCTTTGACACAAACCACAAAGATCCGGACAAGCCTGTACCCATCCATGCTAGTACCCACAACCAGGACTTTCAAACCTGCTACACCACCAAAATATTAAGAGCATTTCCCAAACAGTTCAACAGTTCTCAACTTAGACAGTGGGAACTGGCCCACCAATGGATCACCAAATCAAGATTACCACCAGGCCTCAACAGAAGATAGTTTATTTCTATAATATTATTTTCCAAATTTAACATTATTATTATTATTATTATTATTATTATTATTATTATTTTCTCTTTTTTCTCTTGTCTATTATTATTATCATCATCAGTTTTCTATAAATATTAACCACAACCAAGGAATTTATTTCTACTCCCAAAAACAGTTGGCACAATTTGTTTCTAACAGTTTAATTCAAAATTCAAGATGGAGTAATCCATTGTTTGTGTTATTTGTACTCTCTTCTTCTTTGTGTTTGATAAAGGCAACAATGCCGAAATATTATTATATTTGTGTTTAAAATGTGTGTGTGACTACTTCTACTATAGAAGACAGAAGAAAGGAAGAAGATGTCACCTTTGTGCATTGGATTCTTCCCACATCTTTCCTCTTTCCCTAGGTGGGCTTTCTTCATCAAATTTATTCTTATTCTTAGTAGTTTAATTTTCCTCTTTCTTTAGTTTTATCAATTTCCTTTATTATAAAACTAATGATAGTGAGTGAGTTGTACAGTTACACCACCATATGGTGAAGAATGGTAGGAGCTTTGTTCTCTAATACATCACAATTCTTCTTTATCTCATCCTATATTTATCTGCACATTATTTGTCTTGCATAAAAACCTTTCAAAGTAAATGATTTCTTGTGTTGTTTTCCAGGCTGCACCCAAACCACCCCCCTTGGGCCAAGGAGCCCTGCCTCCTTCTGCGTTGGCAGCCATGCAGCCTCAGTTGCCTGTTCAAGTGTTCCCTAGTGGTGTGCCCCAACACACATCTGCCCCCAAGAGACCCGTGTTACAAGAGGTGCCACAGCCACCACCACCACCACCAACACCACCAACACCGGTATATTCTCTATTACACTAATTCTCTTCATTGGGCCCTGCCACGGGTGGTAGCGCTTAAGGACTCTGGTTCAAACACTGACTAGGAAACTATGCTGGTCAGTAATAATCCACGTATGGAATGTGTGTCATGTTAAACTAAGTGTCCATTCTAAACTCTACAATACAATCCCAGCATAATTCCGCCCTTTCCTGGCAAAAATATTCATTTTTACTGACTTTTTATAAGACTTTTCCTCCACTTGTAAGACTATGAACAAGTGATTCCAAATGATAATGTTTCTTGAATAAAGATTATTATTATATTATTATTATTACTGTACCTACACTTTAGCTCAGTCGGTGGCATGTCTGTCTACCAATCTAAGGGTCCCAATTTCAATACCCGGAATGGCCAAAAATGTCACATTGGTGAAATGTGGGTTTACCCTTTCACATAGATAAATTGACGGATGTGTGCCTGTCCTAGTGTTAAGTTATATTATAAGTCCACAGGCTGGAAACAGTAATGCTGTAAGGTAAAATTAAGTACGGTACCTATTTTACCCACTGTTTAGGTCAGTATATTTTCCGTCGGCATGGCACTCTCACAAATCCAAAACAATGAAGTTTGCCACCCTGCCACCCTTATTCAAATTTAAAATGTTCTCCCTATTTGATGCTCCTCCTGCTAGGAGGTGTGTGTATTCCACTGATGAAAAAGAGTCAGTTGTAGCCCTGTTAGTTCATTGTACTAATTGTACTACCTACCACACATCATCAGGAAATTATCTTAATTTCCTCAAGAAGCTATTTGAAATAGTCTTCCCACGATTTTTTATTTTTTATTTAAATGCCCTAGAACAGGGATTCTCAACCTTTCTAGGCCACCGGCAACCTTGTAAAAGAGATTAGAATCTTGTGGCACCCTTGTAAAAGAGATTAAAATCTCCTGGCACCCTTGTAAGAGAGATTATAATCTTGTGGCACCCTTGTAAAAGAGATTAGAATCTTGATTAGAATCTTGTGGCACCCTTGTAAAAATTATAATATCCCGGTACCCTTGTAAAGGAGAGTTTAGAATCTCGTGGCACCCTTGTAAAGGAGAGATTAGAATCTTGTGGCACCCTTGTAAAGAGAGATTAGAATCTCATGGCACCCTTGTAAAGGAGATTAGAATCTCATGGCACCCTTGTAAAAGAGATTAGAATCTTGTGGCACCCTTGTAAAGATTATAATATCCTGGTACCCTTGTAAAGGAGTTTAGAATCTCGTGGCACCCTTGTAAAGGAGATTATAATCTCATGGCACCCTTGTAAAGGAGATTAGAATCTCCCCACACCCTTGTAAAGGAGATTATAATATCGTGGCACCCTTGTAAAGGAGATTAGAATCTCGTGGCACCCTTGTAAAGGAGATTAGAATCTCATGGCACCCTTGTAAAGGAGATTAGAATCTTGTGGCACCCTTGTAAAGGAGAGTTTAGAATCTCCTGGCACCCTTGTAAAGGAGATTAGAATCTTGTGGTACCCTTGTAAAGGAAGATTATAATATCTTGACACCCTTGTAAAGGAGATTAGAATCTCTTGACACCCTTGTAAAGGAGATTAGAATCTTGTGACACCCTTGTAAAAGAGAGATTAGACTCATGGCACCCTTGTAAAGGAGAGATTAGAATCCTGTGGCACCCTTGTAAAGGAGATTAGACTCTTGTGGCACCCTTTTAAAGAAGATTAGACTCTCATAGCACCCTTTTAAAGGAGATTAGACTCTCGGGGTACCCTTTTAAAGGAGATTAGACCCTCGTGGCAGCCTTGTAAAAGAAATAAAAATTTTGTGGCACTCTTTTAAAGGAGATTAGACCCTCGTGGCAGCCTTGTAAAAGAAATTAAAATTTTGTAGCACTCTTTTAAAGGATAAAAGATTAAGGATAAAGGATAAAGGATTAAAATCTCATACCACCCTTGTAAAGCAGATTAAAATCTCGTGGCACCCTTGTAAAGGAGATTAGAATATCCTGGTACCCTTGTAAAGGAGATTACAATCTCCTGGCATTTTTGTAAGAATTTTCGTATGAGTTTGTTTTTTCCCATTTTTTATTTATTTTTCCCCCAAAGTAGAATATATCAGAGTAGCATATTAATCAATTACCAGTGTTTTAATTTCGTAACTATTTAAAATAAAATAAACATGCCTACCCACTGATTTAATTTGTAAGATATAAATAACAAAAACACTGAATGTAATACATAAATAAGGTTCTCGATCCAAATATCTTTGTAAATCAACTAGCACACTAACCAAACAAAATGTGATAACACTAAACATTAATCATATCACTAAAAATGAATAAAATGTGGTCATCAAAAGGAAACAATTACTGTCTCCCATCGTGTGCCATGGCACGTGCAATTCAGAGAAACACTAAAAGACAAAACTTTATTCTGTTTCTTTATTTTCAATATTCTGTGGTAATATATTTTCTCCACTAATTACATATTCTTAACATATTCTCCCCTCAAACTCTTGCGGTACTCCTAAGTTCCACGGCACACCGGTTGAGAATCCCTGCCCTTGAAGCTAATTAAAGTTGTCTCGCTATATTAAAAAAAAAAATTCCATTAAAAACAATTTGAAGTGGTTTTACTTTGGCAATTTTTTAAAATAAAATATCTCTAGAAGCATTTTGGAGTTTGAGTCAAGTTCATCTTTGAGCTACATATTTGGGAATAATAGAGTGGAAAAATTTATACCATTAGGGATGAAAGAAGAGGGGGGGGGGTATATTTCTGGTAGGGTGGGGGGATCGGCCTTCCTCCTCCTCTCCCCGCCGGCTACACTTCACATTGGCAGCTCAAAAACTATAGTGGGATTATGATAAGAAGAGTTGTTTTATAAACTACAGACTTCTTTACAGTCAACATATTAGCTATATTATTTTACTCTATTTTTACATCTGACACTTTAGCTCAGTCGGTAGCGTGTCTGTCTACTGAGCTAAGAGTCCTGTGTTTGATTTCCGGCATGGCCTCAAAGTTATCATTGGTAAAAATATGGGTTTACCTTTTCACATTGATAAATTAACGGCCAGGGACTGGTTGTTGTGCCTGTCCTAGTCTTAAGTTAAATTATAAGACATATGAAGCTATGACAGGCGTAGCAAGCAGGTAGTGTAAAATATATATGACTAATAAAAAACTGACCCAGCCCACAGGTGGAAAACAAAAATGGGTGTAAATCTATTAATGCCTTGTTAATGCTAAAAATGGGAGGTAGTATTATTTTCTGGAAATTTAATCTTTAGTTGAGTTTAGGGAAATTCATGAAGCTTAGTTGGTTCACACCTGTGAATAAAGAGACTTAATATTTTTAAATTATCAACAGACAGACAAATTCAAGAACATTTCCCAGGTGATGGCCAATATTAATGGATAATTCTTGATTTTCCTGGTTTACTCGATGAGTGGCGCCCTAGTATTTTACCACCGCACCTTACTATCCCTTCGAGTTATACGCTTAAGTACCTATTACAATAGTGGGTTAGGAATTGAGAAGGTTGAATTTAGAGAAAATGAACCTACATTAGCATGGAGGGAAAACCACCCTCAGTTCACCCGAGCAAAATTCGAACTTCAATCTCCCCGTCCTCAGCAGTCTAGCTCAACACTAAACTAGCGCATTAGCTAAATACGCCACCAAAAGAGGTGCCATCATTGTCATTGTATTAATGTTGTAATGTTGGAATACTGAGGAGAGTGGGACAAGTAATGTTATATTTATTTGTGAATTATAAGACATATTTCAATTTGAACCATTACTGATGGTCTGAAAGATCTTCTCACGGGACACATTTTGTATGTTCCTCCATTGTGGTATTATTTCTAGACATCACTGACTGTTGAGCCTTGCAGTATCTATGTTCCTCCATTGTGGTATTATTTCTAGACATCACTGACAGTTGAGCCTTGCAGTCTATATGTTCCTCCATTGTGGTATTATTTCTAGACATCACTGACTGTTGAGCCTTGCAGTATCTATGTTCCTCCATTGTGGTATTATTTCTAGACATCACTGACGTTGAGCCTGGCAGTCTATGTTCCTCCATTGTGGTATTATTTCTAGACATCACTGACTGTTGAGCCTTGCAGTTATATGTTCCTCCATTGTGGTATTATTTCTAGACATCACTGACAGTTGAGCCTGCAGTCTATATGTTCCTCCATTGTGGTATTATTTCTAGACATCACTATGGACTTGTATATTCCGTTTTGGTATTATTTCTAGCATCACTGACACGGTTTAGACACTGCAGACTGCAGCCTGTATGTTCCTCCAGTGACAAGTAGAGTGCAGCTGGGATCACTGTACATCCCTCCAGTGACTAACGCACCTACGTCACAACAGCAACAACAACCACAGGTGAATGTTCATGTCAATATCCGTTTATCTTCCAATTGATTGAATTTGTGTTCTCTCCAAGGTTGAGACAAAACAGACCTGCCACTAATGTTGTATGTCCTGACCTTGGTTAGGAAGTAACAAGTGTATGATTGTTCTAAGACACCACAATCTAACACTGTACCATCTCTATCAGACGCATACAACACTCGATTCACAATAATATCAGTGTATTTATTCAAATTCTCTACTTGCTTTTACACCTTAGATTAAGATAAAATTAATGAAATGTTCAAACAAAACAAAGCTTTCACTCTATGTTACAGAATAGCTTTATATCTGAAGATATATGATGAGTTATTTGTTTTAGAATAAACATAAAGCTAAAAAAATTATAATGTAAAGGATAGAGTGAATAATACTTCAATTCTTTGTGTAAACATAATATAAATTAAATGTTAACCATATGCCCTGACATCACGAAAGCTGTCAATGAATGAACCCTGTTATTTTCATCACTAAGACCCGTCAATGAACCCTGTTATTTTCATCACTAACACCTGTAAATGACTACAATATCTACTGTTGTAATTCCAGGGACAGATGAGTCCTCTACCCTCAGGAGGACTCAACAAGGCCCCTACCCCTTGGATGAGTCAGAGAACACAGCCCCAGCCAATGGCAGCGTGGGCCAGTCGGGCAGAGGAGCCAGCCACCAGGACAGTCCAGGGGCCACCGGGTACCAGGATAATACCCATACAGGTACTTCAGAATAGTACCGACACAGGAAACACCAGGATAATACCCACACAGGTAACACAGGATAATACCTATACAGGTAACACCAGGATAGTACCCACACAGGTAACACCAAGATAATACCCACACAGATAACACCAAGATAATACCCACACAGCCAACACAAGAATACCCACACAGATAACACAGATAAACCCACACAGCCAACACCAAGATAATACCCACACAGCTAACACCAGGATAATACCTACTCAGGTAACACCAGGATAGTATCTGCACAGATAACCCATTCAAGGGTTCAACACCTGGAAAGTCATGAATAATACAAGTGGTCTGGGAAAGTATGAACGTGCTGTCTTCAAACTTGTATTTTATTGTAAATCATATGTCGCAAGGAGATATGTAACATTATTTCCATAGCACGTGCTAAAATGAAATCAGATAGAAGTGTTGCAAAAGTTCTTTGCACAAAGTTTTATTTGGCTGTTGAGAGCGTCAAGACGTACATCTCACTCCTCAGAGCACTTAGGATTGGATCCTAGTCAAGGACTTTAAGTGGGTAGTGAATTATCAAGCAGCTTATGAGTGATTCAGTTTCAACTATACCTATTCACGGCTTTATAGTCACTGATTACTCAATTTTGTCAACATATAAAAATGTCCATTAACTAAAACTAGAGATGGGTCAAATCCTATACAGTGGGACCTCCATGTATCCAAACTCTCTATTTATCGAGGTTTTGGTGAATCCCCATGACAGTACATAGAAAAACTGTTTCTATACATCGAAACAAATTCTATATACATAAAGTTTTTTTTCTAGACGAATCAGGATTTTCCCTAGGCTGTAATGATGATAGTATAGGAAAAACAAGTGAGAAAAAATAGAATGGAGATGTTTGGTCAAGGTCATTGTTCTTCCTCTATAAATCAGGTTCAGTTTGTTTCAGTATCTCTAAACATAACTTGTAGGCCTACATAATGTGAATCATATTCACTTATTATAAGTGCATTGATTACGAAATATTTCTAAATACAATAGCCTGCACAATATCATGTATAAAATAAAGATAGTTTCTTTACATCAAATCCACCTCGGTGGCGTAGTTGGCTAACGCGCTAGTTATGTTGAGCGCGACTGCCGAGGATGGGGAGATCGAGGTTCATATCTCGGTCGGGTGAACTGGGGGCGGTTTTTCCTAAATGGTTTACACTCTCCTTCCACGAAAATGCGGGTTCACTTCCTCTATATTCAACCTTCCCAATTCCTAATCCATTAGCGTAATTAGTACTTAAAGCGTATAACCCGAATGGGTAGTAAGACACGGTGCTAAATAATAATAATAATAATCTTTACATCATAGTTTCTAAATATCAAATTTTTTAGTGGAAGCATTGACTTTGATATGTGGAGGTCAGACTGTATTTCTCAAATTCGTGCTTGATTCCTCACATTTTGAAACATTTTAGTTCAACTGAAAATATTAAATAAAAAAAAAAGAGTTGTTTAAGGCCTGGTTTCACTGATGAATGATATTTTTGCCTTTTATGTTTATTATGAGATAAATAATAAAACGAACACTTTTTTAGTAAATTAATTATTCAATTTTGTCCTTTTTTTGTGATTTTATTACTCTCCCAGCTACACAAATCTATATAATTCCTTTTAACGATTATTGTTTGAAATTGTTATATTAAGTCAAGGTCCTTGTAATTCAATCAGGGTACTTTTTTAAAACAAATCTTTACTAATCTCAAACCGCTCAAATACCTTAGGATTCAAAGGTTTTTAGAAAAATCGAGAATTCAATCATCCCATCTCTAACGAATACGTTTCACAACTTGGTTATTTCCCAATCAATCATACAATACATTAAAACTAGCAACTTAACCTTTGAATTAGTCATAAAATATTCTATAAATAGTTGTATTATTATGTATTTCACCTTACTTGTATTTACCTAATCTTAAGAACACATTCATTTATATTTTGTAATCAGTTGACCAAAATATGGTTGTATTGGTAGAGTAAATTATGTTGTTATTACGCTTCAGGTCGAAGGACAGGAGCCCCCTCGATCTTCACTATCCGCCAACACAAGAGTTATTCCTATTCAAATGGAGGGAGCTCGTGGAGTCCCCACAGCTGTTCCTGGGCCGCAGCAACTGTATCAACAGCAGCAGCAACAACAGTATCAACAGCAACAACAACAACAGTATCAATATCAACAGCAACAACAGTATCAACAACAGCAACAATATCAACAGCAGCAGTGCAGACCTGTTTACATGCACAACAAGTTCAACCCACCTCCTCAATCACTCGGCAATGTGCCAAGGTTAGTAGGCCTAGCGCAACCATAATCGGCCATGCTGAGAATTAAATCCAAGACCCTCAGCTCACTGGGAATACATGATACTGAGTGAGCTCAGGTGTCGAACACACACGTAGGAATATGTGAAGAAAAAAAATTATAAAAAGGGTAAAAAGGATTTGAGAATTCATGCTCCAGAAGCTCTTTAGAGGTGTAAAATATGATAACAGTAGCAATGGGCAGATTTTCTCATATTACGACTCTTTACTGTAAATAAATTAGATGAAAATAAATTTTATTTAATCTTTTTCTGTTTTCATATAAGTTTTTTTTACTTTTTACTATTTTTTTTTTTTTAGATTTGTATATTGCTACCAGTGAGTCCTACACCTGAACTTAGTCAGTAACATGTCTATCCACTGAGCTAAGAGCCTCGGGTTAGATTCATGACATGAACAAAAATGTTATCATTGTTTAAATGTGGGTTTCCTCTTTCCCAATCATGAATTAACGGCAGAGGGGCTGGGTGCTGCCTCTGTCTGGATTTAAGTTAGATTATAGGTCATGTGTTGAAATACTCAGTCTGCTCAGAAAGTGCACATTAAATACCTCAAATCAATGAAAAATTAAAATGTGTGTGCTATACTCATTTAATTACACTCGCCCAATTGTATGGACTGTCTCTTATTCAGTCAGGAATGTGCTAATACCTCTCTCAGCCCTGACATTATTACTTGAATCCCTGATTATGTGGATATTGAGATGTTCTGCAGTTTGCTGTGTTTTGATATTCCATTACAATTAGGGTGGATGATAATCATCGGTACTTCACATTTTGGTGTGCCCTTTTCAGGTGTACTTTTGTAAAGTCAGCGTATATAGTAGGGTGTAAAGGTGAATATTCAAACAAAAATATGGATGGATGGGAGTAAGGGGTTGCAAAATTTCCAAGATAACATACAAGTATGAAGAATCATAAATGTTTGAGAGCCACTCTTCTAGACTAGAGGCAACCATGTTCAAATATTTCCCGGGGGAAAATCCCTTGACCTTCTTGGACAATGGTTAAGAATCTTCGACCCTTGAATCCTGCCTGCAGCTTTAATAGTACAGCATACTTATTAATTTTCCCAGAATGCGCCACTGTCACAGAGGTGCCTTTTGGTTCTGTTACATTCACAAGGATAGCCACAGAGGCACCTTTTGGGTCTGTTACATTCACAAGGATAGCCACAGAGGTGCCTTTTGGGTCCATAAAATGTAGTCTCAGACTTCTTAATAACTATGAGATGAATTACTTAAAGATGGTGTTAAATAAAGCCTACTTGCCAATTTGATAAAGATATAATTACTGATTGTTAGCCTTCTGTAGTAATGAATTTCAAAATGAATTAGAGACATCTATCTAGGCTGTAGCTTGACTAAACCTAGCTTCTTCATAAGTAGGTGAAGCAAATGTGTTTTGGCTTTTCCCCATTTAAATTAGCATACTACAAAATTATATCAATTATGATAAGACATTGTTAAATGATAAATTAAAAGAAATTGATAACCATGAAACATAATTTGTCCAAAAGGTCCATTATGATAGTAAATGAAGGTACTTTAGAACTTACTTGGTTCCATTAATTTTGGAGAACATACGACCATTCCAAACTTGAGCAGGTACCCGGCCATTAAATGGACAAGAGCTACAGGGATAAACACAGCATGTAACTTGTATGTTTCTATAGCACTTGTTCTATTATGTCGCAGTTCAGGGAGCGACAACATCCAAGAGGCCGGCTGGGGTACTACAGGGGCCCCTATTCAGTCCCGGGCTTTTAAAGTTCTCCAGAAGATTACCGACACAGATGTTGGAGATGGTGAGTTGGGTACATTCCATATAACAAAATATGATAATCACACAGACTTGTTATTGACAAGGTTTTGGATTTGTTGGAGCCATTAAGTTAACTAAGGAAGGATATTCTCCTGAGGTCAAGAACATATCTCTAGTTTTTATAGTCCTCTAGGAATGAGTTACATTGTCTCCCTATACATTACTCTGTACAGGTGGTGGGGTCGATCATATAGCCCCAGGGAAACAAGGGGTGCCAATGCAACAACAACGTAAACTTCAGCTAAATGAAGACGACCGTGCTTTGATGAATAAGTTCAAGGCTCAAGGTATATATTACAATATAACACTCAGTCTTAGTTCAAGCCACCTCATATATAACACTCATGCTTAGTTCAAGCCACATCATGTATAACACTCAGTCTTAGTTCAAGCCACATCATATATAACACCCAGTCTTAGTTCAAGCCACATCATATATAACACTTTGTCTTAGTTCAAGTAACATCATATATAACACTTATACATGATGTGGCTTGAACTAAGACTAACACTCAGTCTTAGTTCAAGCCACATCATATATAACACTCAGTCTTAGTTCAAGTAACATCATATATAACACTCAATCTTAGTTCAAGTAACATCATATATAACACTCAATCTTGGTTCAAGTAACATCATATATAACACTCAGTCTTAGTTCAAGTAACATCATATATACCACTCAGTCTTAGTTCAAGTAACATCATATATAACACTCAGTCTTAGTTCAAGTAACATCATATATATCACTCAGTCTTAGTTCAAGTAACATCATATATAACACTCAGTCTTAGTTCAAGTAACATCATATATAACACTCAGTCTTAGTTCAAGTAACATCATATATATCACTCAGTCTTAGTTCAAGTAACATCATATATAACACTCAGTCTTAGTTCAAGTAACATCATATATAACACTCAGTCTTAGTTCAAGTAACATCATATATAACACTCAGTCTTAGTTCAAGTAACATCATATATAAACACTCAGTCTTAGTTCAAGTAATACATCATATATAACACTCAGTCTTAGTTCAAGTAACATCATTATAACACTCAATCTTAGTTCAAGTAACATCATATTAACACTCATCTTAGTTCAAGTAACATATATATAACACTCAGTCTTAGTTCAAGTAACATCATATATATATCACTCAGTCTTAGTTCAAGTAACATCATATATATCACTCAGTCTTAGTTCAAGTAACATCATAATAATCACTCAGTCTTGGTTCAAGTAACATCATATATATCACTCAGTCTTAGTTCAAGTAACATCATAATATCACTCAGTCTTAGTTCAAGTAACATCATATATAACACTCAGTCTTAGTTCAAGTAACATCATATATATCACTCAATCTTGGTTCAGTACTATATAACACTCATCTAGTTCAAGTAACATCATACATAACTCTTAGTTCAAGTTACATCATTCAATAAATATAAACACTCAGTCTTAGTTCAAGTAACATCATATATAATCATTATATAAATATTACACTATAGTTCATAATTCAAGTAAAATTCTATTAATAACTATATAATATAATATATATATATAATCACTCAGTCTTAGTTCAAGTAACATCATGTATAACACTCAATCTTGGTTCAAGTAACATAATATATAACACTCAATCTTGGTTCAAGTAACATCATATATAACACTCAATCTTGGTTCAAGTAACATCATGTATAACACTCAATCTTAGTTCAAGTAACATCATATATAACACTCAGTATTAGTTCAAGTAACATCATATATAAGACTCAGTATTAGTTCAAGTAACATCATATATAAGACTCAGTCTTAGTTCAAGTAACATCATATATAACACTCAGTCTTAGTTCAAGTAACATCATATATAACACTCAGTATTAGTTCAAGCAACATCATATATAACACTCAATCTTAGTTCAAGTAACATCATATATAACACTCAGTCTTAGTTCAAGCCACATCATAAATATCACTCAGTCTTAGTTCAAGCCATCACTCAGTCTTAGTTCAAGTAACATCATAAATATCACTCAGTCTTAGTTCAAGCCACATCATATATAACACTCAGTCTTAGTTCAAGTAACATCATACATATCACTCAGTCTGTTAATAGTTTAATCTCGCTTTGTTTTGTCTTCACCTTCTCTCCATTAAAGGTATTATTGACTTCAAGGACATAATTTATAATTATATTTAAAGTGATTGACCTTTTCATTTCATTCATTGTCTACCTAATATTTGTTTCTTTGAAAGAATATTTTCCATGAAGCTCTCCATTGTAGGTTAGAATCCAATCCCAACAAATTTAATAAACATAAATTAATATAAAGTCAATCTATACAATGTTGTATGTTCTCACAGTCTATACATTGTGGTATGTTTTCACAGACTATACAGTGTGGTATGTTCTCACAGTCTATACATTGTGGTATGTTTTCACAGACTATACAGTGTGGTATGTTTTACAATCCATACAATGTTGTATGTTCTCACAGTCTATACATTGTGGTATGTTTTCACAGTCTATACAATGTGGTATGTTCTCACAGTCTATACATTGTGGTATGTTTTACAATCTATACATTGTGGTATGTTCTCACAGTCTATACAATGTGGTATGTTCGCACAGTCTATACATTGGGGTATGTTCTCACATTCTATACATTGTGGTATGTTCTCACAGTCTATACAATGTTGTATGTTCTCAGAGTCTATACAATGTGGTATGTTCGCACAGTCTATACATTGTGGTATGTTCTCACAGTCTATACAATGTGGTATGTTCTCACAGTCTATACAATGTGGTATGTTCACACAGTCTATACATTGTGGTATGTTCTCACAGTCTATACATTGTGGTATGTTTTCACAGACTATACAGTGTGGTATGTTTTACAATCTATACAATGTTGTATGTTCTCACAGTCTATACATTGTGGTATGTTCTCACAGTCTATACAATGTGGTATGTTCTCACAGTCTATACATTGTGGTATGTTCTCACAATCTATACATTGTGGTATGTTCTCACAGTCTATACAATGTGGTATGTTCGCACAGTCTATACATTGTGGTATGTTCTCACAGTCTATACAATGTTGTATGTTCTCACAGTCTATACAATGTGGTATGTTCGCACAGTCTATACATTGTGGTATGTTCTCACAGTATATACAATGTTGTATGTTCTCACAGTCTATACAATGTGGTATGTTCGCACAGTCTATACATTGTGGTATGTTCTCACAGTCTATACAATGTGGTATGTTCTCACTGTCTATACAATGTGGTATGTTCGCACAGTCTATACATTGTGGTATGTTCTCACAGTCTATACAATGTGGTATGTTCGCACAATCTATACATTGTGGTATGTTCTCACAGTCTATACATTGTGGTATGTTCTCACAGTCTATACATTGTGGTATGTTCTCACATTCTATACATTGTGGCATGTTCTCACATTCTATACATTGTGGTATGTTCTCACAGTCTATACAATGTGGTATGTTCTCATAGTCTATACATTGTGGTATGTTCTCACAGTCTATACATTGTGGTATGTTCTCACAGTCTATACAATGTGGTATGTTCGCACAGTCTATACATTGTGGTATGTTCTCACATTCTATACATTGTGGTATGTTCTCACAGTCTATACAATGTGGTATGTTCTCACAGTCTATACATTGTGGTATGTTCTCACATCTATACATTGTGGTATGTTCACACAGTCTATACATTGTGGTATGTTCTCACATTCTATACATTGTGGTATGTTCACACAGTCTATACATTGTGGTATGTTCTCACAGTCTATACATTGTGGTATGTTCACACAGTCTATACATGTGGTATGTTCTCACAGTCTATACATTGTGGTATGTTCTCACAATCTATACATTGTGGTATGTTCTCACAGTCTATACATTGTGGTATGTTCTCACAGTCTATACATTGTGGTATGTTCACACAGTCTATACAATTGTGGTATGTTCTCACAGTCTATACATTGTGGTATGTTCAACAATCTATACATTGTGGTATGTTCTCACAGTCTATACATTTTGGTATGTTCACACAGTCTATACATTGTGGTATGTTCTCACATTCTATACAATGTGGTATGTTCACACAATCTATTGTTGTTATACAATTCTTCTATTTGTTTCAGTAAAAGCAAGATATTTATGATTTAATCATAAATGCAAATTAAATAAGTTTAGGTATTCATGTTTAGATTTTGTTTTGTTTTTCTGAGACAACATCATTGTATAGGTCATATGCCCGTTATCATTGCTTTTTGTTACACAGTACTTAACAGCTGTTTGTTGACATATAATGTAGTCGTAGTGTATCTATTAAATATAACTATGCTGTTTCTCCTCAATAGTTTGTTCTATATAATATGGATCCCTACGTTCTTTATTTTCTATAGAGTGTAGTATGTTTTCACAGTCTATAGATGTAGGTTCCCAAAGTCTATAATAGCTATTGTATTTCTAGTTTCAGAAGAACAGCCAGGAAATGAAGAGGAAAATCCTCGCTACCGAGGTGGCCATATTCCGTCCAGGGTGTTCCGAATGTTGGACAATAGTGGTCAGTGCCACAGGTCTTACAGGAGAGCAGAATAATGTTAGGAAATGATTGTACTACTTGTCACATTGTTTAAATTAGGAACACTAAAAGTACATGTCGAAACATGATTGCTAATAAATTCTACTACAAACTTGACACTATACCATTCTTTTAGAAAGGTTTTTCTCCGTCTATCTTATCTTTGTATCTTCAGTCTGCCGAGCTATACATTGAAATATGTGGCTTGTTTAAAGCTGTTATTACATTCATTTCTTACATGTCAATTGTTGATCATTGCTCTCTCTTCTGTAAATTGTTCATTGTGTCTGGTGCATAAGAATCAACACTTGTTGATTACATTGATCTAAAATACAATTATGGCTGATTGATTACTGATCAGTACATCCTATCATTGCTGCTGTTGTGTGTTATTCCCGTAACCCACTCCACTGAGCTCTCCCGATAGTGGGAAGGAGGCTGAAAGAATTATTTTATTTGATGACAACACAATGTAGTCATAGATATGATATTAGTTTTGGAAAACGGATCAATAAGTGTTGATTTAGTGAATGTATGCTCTTAATTCCCTCTATGTCTCTATTTACAGCCGGTGATTGGTGAGTGCTTGCTTGATTGGTGGGATAGTCACTACTGCTACTAGCATGGCTGGAGTTAGTTTATATATAAAAGAAGGAGATGGCTAGAAAAACTAGCACAGTTGGCTTCACAGAGGAAGAAAACATTTCTGCTGGGGTAGCTTATGGGGTGCCTATTAGGGGAATTGCGACCTAGGTTTTGTTTCATTGGCACTATTGAGAGAGTATGAGAAACACGCAATGCAGGCGCTTGTAAGCATTCAAAGCTCTGCTTGCCTATTCTTGTGAACATAACTTTTTATGCTCACATCTATATTAATAAAATGAAGAGTTTGAGCACTGCGCAATCTTTATCAAATGCAAAAAACTGAGATTTTAAAACTAGTAGCCTGTTTGTACAAACATGTGCACTTTGAAGCTGGAATTTTACATCTTTGATTACATTTTTTTTAAATTGATTAAAATTTAGGTTTAAATAAATAAAAAGTTTTTTTTCCCTATCTGTTTTGAACAAATAAAAGCATTATGTGGTTACCCCAGGCAACGCTGGTACTTCTGTTAGTGTATATTTAAAATTACAAACCTAATAAGTTTGGCAGCAGCTTTGTTTGAGATTCACATTAGTGAAACCAGACTATAGTTGTTCTTCCATTAGTCAATCCTGACCGCAGAGGAATTTCTATCCTGAAATTCTAGGAGCCACCTAAAACTCTTCTTAAGCATTCAAATGTTGTGCAAGGAGAAAGCGAGGAAAAGATGTCTACATAGGCAACATAAACAAAATTTGAGCTCCCACAGAATATTTCAGACAGTGAAAGAATAGAACCTTAAAATATTTTCTCCCGGATAATGTTGGCGAATGAGTAGTGTAATTTTTACATGCGTCAAACATTCAGTATTGCTTTGGGGGTGGTAATTTATCTTATTCATTTTATTCATTTGTTCTTTGTGCCATATTCTTTGAACTAAAACTACATTTCTATCTTCAACAGATGTGTGTGGCGGACAAATTATTATTGAAATAGTTTTTGAGTATTCATTATATTTTTTCTGTTAAAAGTAAAACTGTTCAAACTGGTAGACCAACTCTATTCTTGATTTATAGTTTATTTTATAATAAAGGTACGATACCATAATAATTGTATCCATTTTATACAAGAATTAAAACAACAAGAAATAATCCCATTAAATAAAAACAATTAGGCCTATATGAATATTTTTAACCCAGAACACCTTAACAAAGTTACATACCTAGCTCCTAATCCTACCAACAGCCATTGATTCAATATTACCAGCTCCTGATCCTACCAACAGCCACTGATTCAATATTACCAGCTCCTGATACTACCAACCGCCACTGATTCAATATTACCAGCTCCTGATCCTACCAACAATCACTGATTCAATATTACCAGCTCCTGATCCTACCAACAATCACTGATTCAATATTACCAGCTCCTGATCCTACCAACAATCACTGATTCAATATTACCGGCTCCTGATCCTACCAACAGCCACTGATTCAATATGACCGGCTCCTGATCCTACCAACAATCACTGATTCAATATTACCAGCTCCTGATCCTACCAACAGCCACTGATTCAATATTACCAGCTCCTGATCCTACCAACAGCCACTGATTCAATATGACCGGCTCCTGATCCTACCAACAATCACTGATTCAATATTACCAGCTCCTGATCCTACCAACAATCACTGATTCAATATTACCAGCTCCTGATCCTACCAACAATCACTGATTCAATATTACCAGCTCCTGATCCTACCAACAATCACTGATTCAATATTACCAGCTCCTGATCCTACCAACAATCAATGATTCAATATTACCAGCTCCTGATCCTACCAACAATCACTGATTCAATATTACCAGCTCCTGATCCTACCAACAGCCACTGATTCAATATGATCGGCTCCTGATCCTACCAACAATCACTGATTCAATATTACCAGCTCCTGATCCTACCAACCTCCACTGATTCAATATTACCAGCTCCTGATCCTACCAACAATCACTGATTCAATATTACCAGCTCCTGATCCTACCAACAGCCACTGATTCAATATGATCGGCTCCTGATCCTACCAACAATCACTGATTCAATATTACCAGCTCCTGATCCTACCAACCGCCACTGATTCAATATTACCAGCTCCTGATCCTACCAACAATCACTGATTCAATATTACCAGCTCCTGATCCTACCAACAGCCACTGATTCAATATTACCAGCTCCTGATCCTACCAACAATCACTGATTCAATATTACCAGCTCCTGATCCTACCAACAATCACTGATTCAATATGACCGGCTCCTGATCCTACCAACAATCACTGATTCAATATTACCAGCTCCTGATCCTACCAACAGCCACTGATTCAATATGATCGGCTCCTGATCCTACCAACAATCACTGATTCAATATTACCAGCTCCTGATCCTACCAACAGCCACTGATTCAATATTACCAGCTCCTGATCCTACCAACAGCCACTGATTCAATATGACCGGCTCCTAATCCTACCAACAGGATGTAACACATTACCTTTAAATAACTTTAAATAAGAAATCAAATGAATGTTCGAGGCTTGTTTAAATCCTTAAACAAAATGACACACTTATATAAATGTTATTAGAGATAATGTGAATACCTTTTGAGGACATCTTTGAGCTTATAGCATGGGCAAACTTAAAAATTAATATAATTTTTTATTTATTTACTTAGCACCACGTCTTACTACCCGTTCAGGTTGTACGCTTAAGTACAACTAATGGGCTAGGAATTGGGAAGGTTGTATATAGAAGGAGTGAATTCGCATTTGCGTGGAAGGAGAGTGGAAAACCATTTAGGAAAAACCACCCCCAGTTGACCTGAGCATGATTTGGACCTCGATTTCCCCATCCTCGGCAGTTTAGCTCAACACGAAACTAGCAGGTTAGCTAACTTCACCACCAAGGCAGGTGTGAATTTAAATAACATTTAAATCAATTCATAATATTATTTTTAATTAATCAATATAAATATTCTTACTATTACCTAGAACTGCCTTCTGATACACTAGTTTTGAAACTTAGAATTATCTTCTGAAATTTACACTAGTTTAGAAACCTTGAACTACCTCCTGATACTTAAACTAATTTTGGAACCTAGAACTACCTCCCGATACCCAATAACCTGACCTTGCTGATAATAAGTTTCATTATTATGTAGTTTTAAGTGGTTCTGTGCCATCCTGAGCTAATCTTTGACCTCAGAGCTAATGATTTATTTAGGCAATAAGTGAATGTGCATGTTAATTCCAAGTTTGACATGTTCTAGGTATTATTTCTACAAGTTCAGATTATCCTGCTTACATGCCACTTCACTAGTCAAAAGTTTCCAATATGGAGAGCAAGTGTTTTAATCATTACGGTTTTCAAAGAGATCAGCTTCATTTTGTCTGATTCCGTTTCATATCTTAGTGGATGATGACACCTTCCTCCACAATGAACCTGATCCTCGATATAGAGGAGCCGCTATCCCATCTAGAGCATTCCGGATGCTGCAGACTATGACAGGGGATCACATCGACGGTACCACCTTTACATCGTGAATGGTTTTATCTTGGACTTCCATAGCATTTCTAGTGTCTTGCTTTGTTCGCTTTGATTTGGCGTTCATTTTCATAGTGTTTGTCAGTGTTTGTCAACAAACAAATGTTGGAGTGCTTTTGGAGTCTACTTATTCATTGGTTTGATCCCTTTTGACAACACAACACATTTTCTAATGAAAAATAATCAATTTGATTTTTTAATTTTATTAAAATCTAAAATTTTTTAAAAAACTTTGTTTGGCCTAGATTAGAGAATTGTTGCGAAAGTAACTATTTAATTTTGAAAAAAACTTTTGTGTAAAGCTTTGTTTCGATAAATTTTTCTCAGAATTTTTAATTTGCAAGGAATCACAATGTGTTTGATAATTTTAAACTAACAGAAACATTAAAAAATTAAATTTAGTCTGAAACTAACAGAAACATTATATTGTTAAATTTTAATATGGTAGCAAATAATCACAAATGGCTCAAAAGTTTATTAAGTCAGGGTTAGATTATTAACATTACTAAGAAGCACCAGACAGTGAGTCTCAATGTGAACAGAATCGAGGGTAGCGACTGATCTAGAAATACATGTCTGATTGGTCTGTTGTGTTCCATTACCAACGTTATCTTGGTCCAATCTTCATATCAATTCAGAGTGTTATCAGACTAGCTATTTGTAGAAAAAGGCAATATATTATCTCCTTGCTAGGAAATGACTAATTTTTTAACCTTTGTGGGATACAGTTTGTGACACTAGACATATATTGAAAATGTTTGTGTGCAAATACATCTTAATTAAATACATGTTGAGTGTTTGTGTGATGCATGCTGAATGTTTGAGTGATGCATGGTTTTTACCCTAGTATAAACTTTATTTCTATGACATGATATTTTTAGTTAGTGGTTTTTTTACTTGTTCATTCTGTTACACTATGACGTAGATTATGCAGCCATAGACTTAATGGGGGTCACACTAATTGGGGTGTAGATGACTCAAATTCAAAACATAGCTAATCTTATAAAACTATCTAAATGAGTGGAGACTTAAAAGTGAATTAGCAAAATTGTATATCCTGAATGACTTCTATTATAAGTAAGAAAACTACCTGAAAACTCAATTGTCTCCTATTGGAGTACCAGGTGTTTGATTGTCTCCTATTGGAGTATCAGGTGTTAGATTGTCTCATAGTGGAGTACCAGTTGTTTGATTGTCTGCTATTAGAGTACCAGGTGTTTGATTGTCTCCTAGTGGAGTACCAGGTGTTTGATTGTCTCCTATTGGAGTATCAGGTGTTAGATTGTCTCATAGTGGAGTACCAGTTGTTTGATTGTCTGCTATTAGAGTACCAGGTGTTTGATTGTCTCCTAGTGGAGTACCAGGTGTTTGATTGTCTCCTATTGGAGTATCAGGTGTTAGATTGTCTCAGTGGAGTACCAGTTGTTTGATTGTCTGCTATTAGAGTACCAGGTGTTTGATTGTCTCCTAGTGGAGTACCAGTTGTTTGATTGTCTCCTATTGGAGTATCAGGTGTTAGATTGTCTCATAGTGGTGTACCAGTTGTTTGATTGTCTGCTATTAGAGTACCAGGTGTTTGATTGTCTCCTAGTGGAGTACCGGGTGTTTGATTGTCTCCTATTGTAGTACCAGTTTGATTGTCTGCTATTAGAGTATCAGGTGTTAGATTGTCTCATAGTGGAGTACCAGTTGTTTCATTGTCTCCTAGTGGAGTACCAGGTGTTTTATTGTCTCCTAGTGGAGTACCAGGTGTTTGATTGTCTCATAGTGGAGTACCAGTTGTTTTATTGTCTCATAGTGGAGTTCCAGGTGTTTGAATGTCTCCTAGTGGAGTACCAGGTGTTTTATTGTCTCCTAGTGGAGTACCAGATGTTTGATTGTCTCATAGTGGAGTACCAGTGGTTTCATTGTCTCCTAGTGGAGTACCAGGTGTTTTATTGTCTCATAGTGGAGTACCAGGTGTTTTATTGTCTCATAGTGGAGTACCAGGTGTTTGATTGTTTCCTAGTAGGGTACCAGGTGTTTGATTGTTTCCTAGTAGGGTACCGGGTGTTTGAATGTCTACTAGTGGAGTACCAGGTGTTTGATTGTCTCATAGTGGAGTACCAGGTGTTTGATTGTTTCCTAGTGGAGTACCAGATGTTTGATTGTCTCATAGTGGAGTACCAGGTGTTTTATTGTCTCCTAGTGGAGTACCAGGTGTTTTGATTGTCTCATAGTGGAGTACCAGGTGTTTTATTGTCTCCTAGTGGAGTACCAGATGTTTGATTGTTTCCTAGTAGGGTAGTACCAGGTGTTTGAATGTCTACTAGTGGAGTACCAGGTGTTTGATTGTCTCATAATGGAGTACCAGGTGTTTGATTGTCTCATAGTGGAGTACCAGGTGTTTGATTGTCTCATAGTGGAGTACCAGGTGTTTGATTGTCTCATAGTGGAGTACCAGGTGTTTGATTGTCTCATAGTGGAGTACCAGTTGTTTGATTGTCTCATAGTGGAGTACCAGGTGTTTGATTGTCTCATAGTAGAGTACCAGGTGTTTTATTGTCTCATAGTGGAGTACCAGATGTTTGATTGTTTCCTAGTAGGGTACCAGGTGTTTGAATGTCTACTAGTGGAGTACCAGATGTTTGATTGTCTCATAGTGGAGTACCAGGTGTTTTATTGTCTCATAGTGGATTACCAGTTGTTTGATTGTCTCCTAGTGGAGTACCAGGTGTTTGAATGTCTCCTAGTGGAGTACCAGTTGTTTGATTGTCTCCTAGTGGAGTACCAGGTGTTTGATTGTTCTCTAGTAGAGTACCAGATGTTTGATTGTCTCATAGTGGAGTACCAGGTGTTTTATTGTCTCATAGTGATGTACCAGGTGTTTTATTGTCTCATAGTGGAGTACCAGGTGTTTTATTGTCTCATAGTGGAGTACCAGGTGTTTGATTGTCTCATAGTGGAGTACCAGGTGTTTTATTGTCTCATAGTGGAGTACCAGGTGTTTCATTGTCTCATAGCGGAGTACCAGGTGTTTGATTGTTTCCTAGTAGAGTACCAGGTGTTTGAATGTCTACTAGTGGAGTACCAGGTGTTTGATTGTCTCCTATTGGAGTATCAGGTGTTTGATTGTCTCATAGTGGAGTACCAGGTGTTTTATTGTCTCATAGTGGAGTACCAGGTGTTTGATTGTCTCATAGTGGAGTACCAGTTGTTTCATTGTCTCATAGTGGAGTACCAGGTGTTTGAATGTCTACTAGTGGAGTACCAGTTGTTTGATTGTCTCATAGTGGAGTACCAGGTGTTTGATTGTTTCCTAGTAGGGTACCGGTGTTTGAATGTCTACTAGTGGAGTACCAGGTGTTTGATTGTCTCATAGTGGAGTACCAGGTGTTTGATTGTTTCCTAGTGGAGTACCAGATGTTTGATTGTCTCATAGTGGAGTACCAGGTGTTTTATTGTCTCATAGTGGAGTACCAGGTGTTTTATTGTCTCATAGTGGAGTACCAGGTGTTTGATTGTCTCATAGTGGAGTACCAGGTGTTTGAGTGTCTCTCATTGGGCCATGTAGATAACAATAAATCAGTTGAATATAAAAACTCCAGTATCCTCTGTTTAAATGGAACTATTATGGTTCATTCTCACTTCTTATCATGCACAAGGCCTTAGCCAGGGGCGTTTTAGGGGTTTATAACCCGTCCTCCACTCTTTGATTTCACCGAAAGTTGAAAAAAAAAACTGTCTTATTTACTGTTCAAGCAAAACAAAAAAATACAGGTTTGCTTGTTGCCATCATTGTAATGTTTAAGTACATTTAAAAAACAACAACTGTGATTGTGTTTATTAGTCAGGCAACAGAGCTGTGTAGACCGAGACGACAACATATTAACAAAGGAAATAGAAAGTATTAGTGGGTGGGGAGAACTGTGGAAGTGGGTAAATACTTTGAGATTAAGAAACAACATAACCTTTCAACTGGGAACTATTCGATTGGTAGTTCTGAGAACGTTTCACATATTAGCCTGAAAAGAAAGAATAATTAGTGGGACGGGGCTAGGATAAGGTGTTGGAGGGATGCGAGATATTAACCTCAAACTGTAAACAGTAGCAGTTTGGGAATAGAACATCTGGTGATGTGTGAATGCTCTTAGTTTTTCTAGTTTAGTGTGTATCTACTGTTAACTAGTGTTAGTTATTGTATAGGTAAAACTGGTTTACCCATTCCGAATGATAAATTTGCTTTTCCAAGCTAACACAACGAATTTCAGTAAATGAACAATACAATATACATAATCTTTTGTTTTTAGTAGGAAGAGCTCTTTATAAAATACAAAAACATTTGTTTTCGGTCAAAATTGATGCATTTGATTATTTTATTAGTGTTATTTTAAAAATATTGATAATATCTATAAAATGTGACAGCTGCAAATAACATGACTTGACGCTTGAATACTCGTATGCAAATTGTTTTAACTATCAAAAATGTTTCTTCCCATTCGAATCTGACATGATCGTCTTAAGAAAGGGTTGACTAATGGACAAGTCACTAAAATTTGGCATTGTATGGAAATATGTTTTATTTTATTTATTAATTAAAAATGTTAAGACTGTACAACATGTTGCTACGCGAGGGATATTACCAAATAGAATTGTTCACTTTATAGTCACACACGTGTAGCTGCCATGTTGGAACATGCCGGGAATGAGAGTGTTGGTCGGCGCTGACTAAAGAATAGACATTGTACCAGTTCACGTGTTGCCAACCTAACCTAAATACCTTAATCATAGGCTTACATGACAAAAAAAAGTTATCAACAGCTTCCAACAATACTTCCTTATGAATTACTGTGTAGTTTCTATGTGAATTACTAATTAAATGAACTAAGTATATAAATTCAATTGTAAAATCTTTGTCCACACCATTGTGGCAACAGTATTCAGTTTTCAACTATATGGACTTCCTATGAAAACCAGAATGATCAGGGGACAAACAACCCTGACCTTTAAACCCCTTGTCCTTCTCCCAGCGATTGGACAACATTATCAATACTTCTTTGTTTTATTTGTCAAGTTGGAATGGTCTTTATTTGAATTTAATAATCGACTATGTAAGCTGGAGTGACTCAACCTTTGCTTCAAACGCACATTTTCAAACCTCCCACTTTATTTGACAAAGACAAAATCATCTCCGACATTATCCAAGTTGGGTCAGTGGTGGCGGAACTTTATTTGAGTAGGGAGGGGTTAACTAACCAAAAAGGGGTTTTGAGGAATTTGTTTCTCTCCCCCAGACCTAAGAGAGTTCTAGAGGTCTCTTACGGCAAACATTTAACGATTGAATGCCTTTTTACTATTGGAGTAGGATATTAAAAAAAAGATTAGACTTCTTTATAATATATCTTAGGTAGTCTCTCCTCATTTTTTTAAAAAGTCTAATGCCTCTAGAAGTTATTTATAACTATCCTACTAGATTTTTAAATTTTAGTTCAATGACTTTAGAAGCTATTAGGAGTTTATTTCTAGTAATATCATATTCGAAAATATAAGAGGGAAGTGAAATAAATCTAGAGGGGGGCAAATTTATTTCAGGGAGAACAATTATTTTCAGTGGGAAATACCACGCTTCCCTCCCCCTCTCGCTTCATGACTATCCCGCCAATCATACCTTTATTTAAGACGTGCTCAATGTAACTGTTTAGTTATCTAACAAAATGTTAACACTTAAATACTTGCTTTTAATTACCATAAAAAATAAACTTCAAATAACTACTAAAAGCATTTAATTTTCGAAATATTTCCTAACCTCTGACATTAGGAGTCTTCCCTGAAATGTTGGTCTGCCACCAGTGTTGGGTAATGGAGGGAAGTGGACCTTGTTAAAATTGTACCTGTGATATGTTCTCGCCCCTTGGGCCCTATTTGACCAATCATAACTTACATATGCTCTGCTCTGCATGCTCATACGGTAATGTACTCACCTCGATACCTGACCAATGTGTGTTCGACTGAGGGGTGTGAGCAATTCACAGGCACAGTTTAAACTAATGCAACACTTCACGGGCTTGCATCAGTGATCATGCTGTCTAAGGCATGTGGCTTTCCACAGAGAAGGTTGACAATAACACCCTAGGTCACTTTGTTTATATTCAAGGGGAAAGCAACTGTTTCCAAATTTAATTTATTTACTAATAATGTCTTGTAACATTTCAGTGCCTCAAAGTTCAGCTGCGGGACAAGGCCGGCAGATACCAACACCTCAGCCTACTTCAGGTATGTACCTCACTGTCCAGTGGCAGCAGTGTCCTTCTTACACAATATCAAAAAGTGAAATCAATCATCTATCTATAATTCAACCCTGAGTAACCTCCATGTTTCGTTAATGTAAAGGTTTATTGTTCTCTCCCTTGTGTTTTATAAATATAAAATATTACAATAAATTATTATTATTATTATTATTATTATTAGCACCGCGTCTTACTACCCGTTCAGGTTATACGCACTTACGCTAATGTGTAATGGTAGGGTGATTGTGAGATGAAATGAAGGACCTACTGTTTAACGTGGGATCCGAACCACAGTGGAGGTCTGGCATTCCCCACATTCACAAGTTGTGATTAATACACGTCTTATCAGAGGTGAAGAGAGGGTTTGGAAATCAGATAAATCTGTGCCGGGACCGAGGATTGAACCCCGGCCGCCAGCACAGAAGTTCTGACACCTTACCCCTAGACCACCAGGTCACCTACATTTTCAATAAAGATCCACCACAATTGAGTGAAATCATTATTTAGTTTTCAAAAATATAGAAATGAAGGTGTTATCAGAACATGAAAGTGAGTTAATTTGATAATGCTCTTTGTGTGTGTCTGTTTTTGATAACTTTTCAACTAATACATTGATCTGGACCTATCTTAAAACACAAATAAGCGCTTGTAACCTTAGGGCTAGGTTTTTGATCTATTTACAAACCACTAATTTTGACCTCAACTTGAATGAATTCATAAAGATTTGGCATTAATTCGGACACCTATAGGACCTACATGAACTATATTTGAAAATATATTATCCAGGCCTACACCACAACAAAGCCTTTATTTGTGACACCAGACTGTAAAAATAACAAATTAAAACCAACCTAAATTGATTTTTGTTATTAATTCAATGTTTGAATAAAACTGTCTCACCCTAGGTTATCAACATTTTACCAAAACTTAAATAAATGGCCGCAATTTCAACAAAACTAGGTCCATACATATTTCTACCCAGGTCATCAATTAATATAGTTACAGCTTTCCTGGGACTCTTTTTAACACATTTTGAGAAAAGCAAAAATATTTAATCCTGTTTGAGCAAAAAATTCAAACAGATATAAGAAAAATATCAAGTTTATCAAAACTCAGTATTCGCTTCCATTGGACAATATTAACACACTTTACATTAGCAAAATAAAAGACGACAACATTTATTGATGATCGTTTCTGTGGCCAATGAGGACTGGGCCCTGGATTTGCACAGTTTTAATAGCAATGTTTGGAGCCTGAAAAGTACCTAGTGCCAAGTACTAAGCTAAATCTGTACAAACTTGATCTAGTAGGTAATATAAGCCTTGTTGGTCATTAGAGAGCGCTATAAATAACCAACGTGCACAGCCATCGAGACATGAGCAAAGAGAGTGTAGTGTCCTACGATGTAACCACCTTAAAATGATCTTATTATAAGTGTGGTAAGTATGTGATCAGTCTGGTAGCAATCACAAACATAATAGATGGCAACGAGATAGTAGAAACGAGTGCTAAAATTCTCTCAAGTCATGTGCACCTGTAACTTAAATTATATTAAGGAGCATTATGAATTAGGCCAAGCTGTCTGACCAACTGGAATTTACCGTGAGGCTTCAACATGGTAGCTGTACTTAAAGAATGTGTTTCTATCAAAGAACATTGTTAATGATACATAGAAGAGAGCACATTTTCTGTGTAGCCGTGGAATAAGCATGTTAAAAGTCCTCGGTAATGAATTTGGACCCTGCAATTTGTGTTGAGATTCCATTTGTATAACTCATTGAGCACCTTACCACATGGCTTGCACCTCAACCAAACAAAACAGTGCAGTAGCACCTGTTTACCTGACAAGGCCAGCAGATAGGGGAAAGTATAGATGCCTTTGCCACAGAAATTCGCCGAATTGTTGATGGTTTGGCGAGGAGATGGCAACTGAAAAGATGCTCCATAACCAATTGGTTTGCAGTTTGGTAGACACTCGGCGACATTTTTTTTTAAGCTTGACCTAACGTTTAAAATAGCAATAGAAGTTGCCAGAAAATATGTAGAAGATGTAACACATCTTCTACTCAAGGTAACAGGTAGTGGTTGACTTCCGAAATGGGTTTGTCCCTTTAAAGTCCCCACAAATTCTGACAGAACCATCTGGCTTAGCAATAGGGACAATCGACGTTCCCCATCTACTGTATTTGGTGGGGGAAATAACTCATATTTCCTGTAGGCATATTAATTCAGCCTTCAACTTTAGTTTTAACGCAAAAGACATTGACCTGTATTTAAAGAATGTCAACAACACTCTTTCTTTAGTTCCAAATTAAATTTCCCTTTATTAAACGTATACAACATGTCCGTAAAAACGGTAGGACACCACCTCCGCAAGGTTGACCAATACTCTGTCTTCAGAGATCATGTGATGTATTTCACACACCTAAAACTCAAAAATAGTCTCTATCTAATGGCAGAGGGTCCCATCCGTTGACCGATATAAGCCGACATGATTACTTTACAATGCAGGGTAACAAATAAAATAAACAAACACCCAAACACTTCAGGCCCAGCGCCAATGTAATGTTCTGAATAATACATATGCTTCATAATAAATCGTTAATCGACCTTTTATCTTGATACCAAAACACTTGCAGCTTAATACTCCATAAAGAGTGTACACTTTGTTTAATATAATTATACCGTTAGTATAGCACTTGTTAAATGAGTCAACATATAACCTTTGTGCTCATTTGTCTCAATGCTCAACATGTCATGGCTCATAGATCGCTACACACTCTTCCCCAGTACAGCCAACTGAACTCTTCCTCCAGAACTATAATGGGACCTCGCCAATCTGATTGTTTGGTTTTGTTTTGTAATCTCATGCTATTTTCTTTCCAAAGGTTGGGTTTAATCTATTTTGATAGTTATTAGCTAGTTTAATTTTTATTTCTTTTCACCTCCCATGTTTGATAGTACAGGAAAGGCCAGTATTAATAGCAGAATGTTGTCCAGCAATTTGTTCGCTAAGCAAAGGACTACAAGGAAATCATATTCATGCGTTTGTAGATACACACTGTGTTGTTTCTCAAGAAGATCGATAAAGAGAGTGTCATGTTGTGTTTTAGAAGAGGGGCCCGCTGCACCTTACATCCCCCCTCGGAGCAACAAGTGTTGGAACCCAAGAAGTATACAGGGGGAGCCATCCCATCCCGCTCCTTCAGGATGCTGCAAGCTATGACAGCCAGTCCCGAGGATTGTGGTGAGTCCTGGTTTACATCACAGCTATGATACTTTGGTGAGGTAATCATGTTCACTCTGAGTGTAGTCTCTCTAATATGCGCTCATATTATCCCTGCACTCATTCAATATTTCAACAAAAGAAGGGAACACAAAACATTAACTAAATTGTTTATATTTTTACTGTTGATTTTTTTTTCACACAGTTACCTGAAAAGGTAATGTAAATTAAAATACTTGAAGTTTGTTTAGCCTTTACCGTACTAGCCGTTGTCTCGAGTCTTTGGCTCTAGGCACAATAATTGGAAGAGACCGTATTGGGGAAGATCTGTCCTGTACTTGAATCTTAACATAACTATTATATGAAGAAGACCCCTTGCACAGGGATTGGATAAATAAATACAAATGTAGATGTTCATATCATCTTCAAACTGAGATGGGAAGTGATACATTCAAATACATTTGTAAAAATCAAATTTGACAATAAATAGTGGAATATAAAAGTAAGGACCACGCAAAGAGGAAACATTATGAGTACAAGAAGTATAGAGTCCGCAACAATCTGTGTACTAACAATGTTTACTGGCTGAGAACATTCCTTTGAAATAGAAATTCAACAATGAAACATTTAAAACATTTAGTTATTTTCATTGTTTACAGCTATTTTGTGTAGTTTTGTGGAGTTTTTGTTTGTTCAACACGGGCCTACTCTCGTTTACCTCTCGATATTGAGACTGGACTGTATTTGTGTAATCCAGAACTTTTTTTGTAAAGTCATTGTTAACAAAATTAGTTCTAAGAATGGTTTGAAAATCACAACATTTCTGATAATACTTAAAAAAAAGTGTTATTCAAATAAAAAATGAGTTATGTTTTCAAATATCATATCTATTTTAATGCTAATTTATGAGGAAAGTATTCAATTTTTTAAGGAAGGTGTGTAATTTTTTTAAATAGGTGTGCCATTTTCTTAAGGAGGTATGCCATTTTATAGGGAGATGTGCCACTTTATAGGGAAGGTGTGCCATTTTATAGGGAACAGCGTCACAAAATCATAATGTTTGCTGACCTAAGTATGGACACCAATTTACCCTACCTGAAAACACCAATTATATTGAACCAAATACAACCTCGCCTTCTCCGACGACTAAACAAGTTAAATGGATGAAATAGTATCCTACCACACATTTGAAATAATATCAATATTCTAGCATAACTAAATATGTGTTAATACGACTCCTTACTAACATAATCAATAGGAATAACCAGTTCCTGCTTTTCACAATCCAAACAATAACCATGTAGTTCTGGTCCTCACAATGATCTTCACTCGACGATGGCTGTAATAATAAGGGTGTTATTTTTAGGTTGAACCTTGGCTATAAGAATTTGTGTATCTGGGAATGAATATGATATTAGTAAGGGTGCTCGGTTGATGACGTCTCCAACTAACTTACACTCATAACGTGTTGGTCGCTGTAGTCCTTGCCTAGCAACGCAGTTCATTGAATGTCGGCACGTGCCGGTGCTGGGTCTAGGAATGTGTGCTCCATCACGTAGGCTACATCAGCTCAGTGGGTTGCATTTTCCGTCGCCCAGGGGGCGCTGGCGACGGCGTATCACACCCTCTGTTGTCCTGCTTCTCAAGCCACCATGGCAACAGCATCAGTAAAACAACTGCGATCCACTTGGCCGCAAGCCAGCATCTGTGGCGAGGAGAGAGAAACACAGGAGTGATGAAGACGACGTGTATAAGAAATATAATAAGAAAGGAAATGAAAGTCATAAAAATCACTGGAGGAAATAGTGCCATTATTGGTGGGGGTCGGACATCGGATGTAGCACATACTAAGGGTCCATCTTAGTCTACTACAAGGGAAGGGGGTGCAATTTTCTTGTGGAGGTGTGCCAATATGTAAAACACTTTGTTAGGAGTTCATGCTCTAAAGAGTACATCAGGAAATATACAAAACATTTTACAAGTTTTCACTGATATGTTTACATCTCAAATTGTGAGTGTGTGTATGTATGTATGTGTGTGTGGGGTGGGTGGGGGTTGCTTTACACTTCACTTGTTATAAAATGAAGAGGTACCCACTGCCTTGACCTAATGATAAAAATTTCTACCTGGAAATACTTGACTTTAATTATTTACCTGTACGTCTTCTGCTTGCTCCAAACAACAAATATAGGAACACCAACAATTATTGCTGCGATTGTGACACATTTTTAGAATGGGTTTTACCCAGCACACAGTTCACCCTAAAATATGTGTCTCTAAAACAATAATCACACATGAATTTGCGACTTTTTCTAGACAAGTGAGAGCAGGAAACTCTCAAAGATGATTAAATTGACAAGTCTGTTATAGTTTTTTGAGGGATTTATTACCGTAAATAGTTTGAACAACTCTTAATCTACTAATCATTGGCACCCCCAAAACAGTTTGTTTTTTTGATGGGATGGGTCTTATTAAAAATGGAAAATATCACATTTTGGTTGCAAGTTTAACATTTATCTTTTCCTAAAGGAACTGTTTACTACTATAATCTAGGACATGATAATATTAATCAAGTGGTTTTTGATCAGACAATACATTGTGTTGATCTGTTATAGTTATCAACGCACAGGACCCCAACCTCCCAAACTCTCGCGTGGGCTATGATGAGTATCCTCCTTATTGGTGTGGCTACTACCCTCAACAAGCCATGGATCCTTACTCTGCTATGTATGCCTATATGGCAGAGATGAATGCGGCTTATGGCTACCCTCCGATACCTTACCCCCTATGTACTATCCTCACCCCTTTGCACGCTATCCTCATGGCAGTGATTCAGACGATTACTCCTCCACAGACGAGATGGCCTACTATGGTGCCAATTTTGCTAGAAATGCTGCAGCCGTGCATCAGCCAAACATTATAGTAACACCCTCTGTTGCCTCCAAGAGTGAGGATGATGAAACAACAAGTGACTCAGACACTGAGGTGGAAGAGGAGGATTCCAGCGGGAGAGACCTCAAGGCTATCCGCTCTGTTTCAGACATTTCAATTTATAAATCTGGCTCTGAGGGATTATTGCACAGCTCTGATGTGAATGATGAAGAGAGTGAGAGAGAGGAAGACACTGATGAGGAAGAAGAGGAAGAACCTTCAGAAAACCTTCCTCACCAGCTAAGTGTAATATTCGAGGAGAGTGAGCACAGCGATTTCGGAACACGACACGATGAGGATAGTTCTACAGCCACGCTAGATGAAAGTGATGTGGAGTTGGAGCTACCTGAGAGTCCATCCTCGACTGTAACCGTCTGCCTACCCCTCAAACTTAAGTTCAGCCGCTCAGAGAACGATGAAGAGGTTACAACAGTCATTGTTGGAGATAGTCAGGTCAAACATTCAGAGTCAGGGAATGCTAGCGATGAAAATATTCCGATATTAAAGGAAAATATCAAATGCACTGGTCAACATAAACCAGATGTGTCGGTGACTGTCTCCTTTCCCTCTAAAACCAATTCAGGTAATATTAAAGATGTTGGTAAATTATCTCCAATTACTTGTGAGTCTGCAAATGTTAATCACATTATGCATCAAGTGAGTGCCAGTGATCTTGATTGTTATGAAACCGCAGAATCTGACTCAGATGTTTCAGTGTCTCTCTCATTACCTCTGCATCAAAGACAGCACAAAGCCTTTATCTCTACAGCATCACCAAACAATGATTATGATAAACTGAAAACAGATAATAGTGACTCTCCCGTTAGTCACTGGGAAGATGATTCTAGCAGCACAGTCAGTATTCAGACGGTAAAACTTGATTCAGAAGTACATGGACACTCCAGCAGTAGCGATGCAGATACTGTCATATCTGTGGAAACAAAATCTCCAGCTTTAACTACTGTTGAAGATGATGACGAAAGTAGTGAAGAAAGTGAAGAAGAAGAAGAAGATGATGAAGATGATGAAGATGAAGAAGAAGATGATGATGATGATGATAGTGAAGATGAAGAGAACAGTTCTAGTGGTTCAAGTGCTCATAGTTATGTGAGCAATAAGGAACCAATAAAACAAAATATTGGAACTAAAGAAGATCACACAGAGAGTATTGTTCAGAAGATATATGATATATGCACAAAACTAGATGATGAGAAAGAGGGAGGAAAGCGATTGGGAGAAGAAAGTGAAGAAGATGACTCTGGAGTGACATCAGACATGAGTCGCCAAATCTCTGATGCTGATACTGAGTCTGATGATCTGATAAAACTTACAAGATACCAGAGAGCATCTACACATTCTCGTCTATTTAAACTCCTTCAAGACGAGTGTGAGAAGAGTGATGATGAAGATGATAATAAAGAAGAGAGGGACAAACCACGGAGCAGAGAACAGCTCACTCTGCCACTTCAGACACACAGTGACTTGGACAGTCTCTCTTCATCTTCAGGAGTGGCGTCACCTTCATCTCCCACCATCACTGACAGACTTGTCAAGGAACTGGTACATAGTTTATTGCAGCGCAAGAAAGGGAAACGTCTCAAGAAACTCCCATTAGCAAAGCTTCATGCTGCAGCTTTACGCATATTACAAGAAGACATGGACCCCTATGATACAGGCAGTTCAGCTACCTCAGAGGAAACCTCTCCAATCAGAAATTCTGTTGCTCCCACCAGTCAAGTCAACATCACTTATGGAGCGAATTACTACGATTACTGTGATTACTATAATAGTTGGGCAAACGCGGCATCTTACTATGGTGCAGACCCTTCTGTTGAGCATGACATTGTTCCTTCTCGTGCATTTAAGCTTCTTCAAGAACATGCCCAACCTGAAGGTTTTAGCTCTGGTGTCATTAATGGTTTGTGGGCAAAATGTCCAAGAATTCCTAGCTCAAAGAATTTGCGTAAAGACCTAACAGTTACAGAGGAAGAGACTCAAACCACTCCTTGTCCCACGTGAGAGTTGGAAGTTGGGTCGACACAACCGGTCCACAACTTTTTGGTAGACATTGCCCTGTAAGCAAGTTTGGCTGGCTGGGTTTCGCCCAGAAGGTACAAAAAAAAAAGTTTGAGTTACTTAGCAACATTTGTGAGTGGAATATTTTCAAGCTAATCCCAATTTTAATGCGTTTTCTTAGTAGTTTAATCTCTTATTAATTTTTATCCTGATTTTTTTTGTTTTTTACTTTTTAAATTATAGATAACTTTGTTTTTGTGCCAAAAGTAGACTTTGAAGCATCTATCTGCTGTTCAGTCTCTATGGAGTAAACTCCACCTCTGTCAATGTCAAAAGGTCAGAAGGCGAGTAGTTTTTTTTGCCTACACTCAACACATTTCATAAAAGAAATGTCCAGTTTAGAGAATTTTAACTTTTTTTTTTTTTACTTTTTCTCATTTTTTCCTTAAATATTAACCATAATTTATTTCCATAAATTAATTATATAATCATAATATAATTTTAATTAATTTTGTTATAAAATAAAATGAGGAATGGTAAAAAAGACGTCAGTTAACTTTAACCAAAATGACAAATCCATTGATACATTCCAAGCAGCATTTTGCATTGTGTTTTTTCTGTCTTTTGTTAACTTGTGACTGACGCACAAACTGCTTCATTAGCAGGCGGGTGCAGTTTGCTTCACAGAGAGATGTTTGGCTGTTCTCTAACCATTCTTTCTACATTCTCAGGAGGAGTTGCTTTAACTGCTAAACATTACATGTTTTGGTTTAATATCCTTTAACTTTTACATTTTCCATAATAGTTATAATGTAAGGGAGGATTATCTACGGTACTAAAAGTTTACAAATTATTTTAATATAACTATTTAGATTACTGTAATTCATTAAGTTAGTGTTTCTGAAACCTTTATGTGTATCAAGATTAAAAAACCACTATATTCCCGTTCATTTGCTTACCTAAGGTTGCCTAATGAAAGACTGTGTGGAACCAAGGCTGACTTTATGGCAATGTAAACATCAACCAACTGATCCTTATGATCTTATTCGAGGGCTATGCCCTTTAAAAACTTTCTAATAGGTTAGTTTACAGTGAAAACTCTAGACCATGACCATAAATAAGTAAAGAAGCTGGCGCATGCTCCTTTATTTATAACCACAAAATTGTTTTTAATAACTCTCAAGTTTTTATGATTTGTGAAAAACATTACACCTTTATAAATTCAACACAGGCCTGCAAAATTTGTCCTCATGAAAGATTTTCTTTAAATTGTACACTGATTTCATGTTTTTTTTAGAGCTGAATCTAAATAGTCCTATGACATCAGTTTTTCTCTATCACATACAGTTTTTTTCACAATTGCCCTAGTCATGTTTAGGTAGTAGCAATAATAACATAATAATAATAATAATAATAATAATAATAATAATAATAATAATAATAATATTAGCACCGCGTCTTACTACCCGTTCGGGTTATACGCTTTAATTACTAATTACGCTAATGGATTAGGAATTGGGAAGGTCGAATTAGAGGAAGTGAACCGCATTTGCGTGGAGGGAGAGTGGAAAACAATTGAGGAAAAACCACCCCTAGTTCACCCGACGAGATTCGAACCTCGATCTCCCCGTCCTCAGCAGTCGAGCTCAACACATCTAGCGTGTTAGCCAACTACGCCACCGAGGCGGGTTTAGGTAGTAGCAGATAGATAATGAAATTAGTGGTGAAAACAGACCAAATAAAAATAATTTATTTTGACAGATATTTGATACCTACAATAAATCAAAACTAGTATTATTTTAAGAATTAAAATATCTTACCTTACTCGGATGCCTTTATCTTTTGCCTATGAGGCTGTACCTGTTGCTGTACCTGTCTCGTGTGTGATATGTACCTATTTTCACTGTATAACATCCAGCAGTAGTCCTCGATCATATTAACATTCTACTGAGCCCGGCACATTTTTTTTTTCATTTCTTTAATGTCTTGATGGAAACATTTTCCCTGTTATTCGTTTACTCTCCCAAGATTTTCCAGAAAAATTCTTAAGTGTTCAACCAAAAATTGAATTTTTAGCATTGCGCATCTTAAAGTCTTTTCCAGAATATTTTTAACAATGGCTACACAATTTCGGTCCTATTGTTTCCTAGAAACTTACTAACAACATTTTCGAAAGCAATCCAAGCTTCTTTTTCTGAGTCTTTCATTGAAGAAAGGAAGTTTTCATCTGACATTAGTGTTCTTATATCTGGCCCTACAAAGATAACTTTTTTTAGTTTAGCTTCTGATGGATGGAGGAACTTCATACATAAGTACTTGAAGCAGTTTTCTTATGTTTGCAATACCTTAACAAACTGTTTTTGAAGACCAGCTTTATATGGAGTAGTGGGATTTTTTTTTAGTTTAGAAGCTTTTTTTTTTTGAAAATATTCATATTTCCAGACTCATGGTATCTTCTTGCAGGCCATTGTTTTTGTTCCCAGTGTTGATTTCTTGCTCAGCTACCCCACTCACACAGGAAACGTGGGTATTTAGTATATCGCCTTGCTGACCAAGAAGTATGCCCAGAACTTTAAGGTCTCTGAGTTTTATCTTTGTTAGAATCAGCTCAAGATTCTCATAGATTTCCTTGAGGTGAACTGAATGACCAACAGGCGCAGAAACATTTTTGCTCCAATTGTGCAGAAGAGCAGTTTTAGACTTGTTTTAGGATTGATAAATAGCCTCCATTCGTCGACTTTGTACTCAATTCCAAACTTGTGCATTAAAGTGACAATGTCGCTGCAGTACACTAATTCACCCTCTTGTGAAAAGTAGGGAGCAAGCTCCTTTTCTCTCTTCCTATACAGATAGATAGATGTTCCAGGACAACAAACTCTTTTATTTCAGTTTGGAACATAAGAGTTCAGCTGAACCCTTTGGTAGTCCTAAATCTCTCAATAAATCATAGTTCATATTGAGTGAACAACTGATTATCCTTATCACACTGAAATTCCTGGTCATTAGCCTACTCATCAGTATACAAATCAGAATCATTGGAGAGATTTTTTAATGTTGCTAGAGACAGAGGAACCAAAACCTGTGTACTGTGAGGAACAGGTCGTAGAGCTGATGAACGATTGTCTGGATACGAAATAACTTTTTTATTCTTTGAGTTATAATCCCTTGTATCACAAGAGCAAAAATAGCAGTCGTCAAAGGGAATTTTTGCTCCCTTTAAATCATTGAGACACCAAATCTCAAGGATTTCTTTTTACCTTTAGACCACTTCTTCAGTTCCTACATACAAACAAAACAAACTTTATCAGGAGCCCATGGTTTGTCTTGATCTCCCAGATTCACTCCAAAGTAAGGTACACTTTTCTAATAAGATCTGTAATGTTTCTTTGATGTTCACAATAAAAAAAACACGATTCTTTCTCAAAGTTGGGTTATAACATGACATAACACTGGTAGCTACTGCCACAGTCTTCTAGACTAAGTTTGCATTGAAAAAGTTGATTTGGTTCAAAGAATTACCACTGTGAGCAGAAGTGAATAAATGATTTGATTTTGTGGCACTTTAGATGACAAATTATCAATTTTTGTGATTTAAAAAATTACATAGTGTACAAAAAGAGGATTAATATGTAAACTATAAATAAATATTCTAAAAGCTAAATAATTGATTATTACTAGCCAAATCTTGATGTATTCAAAAATAGATGCATAATGCCAATAAACAAATTTTATAATAAATCGAGTGTGATATGTAGTTTTTAGTGTGATTTTTGAATTCAGCGCCCAAAAATATACAAAGGACAGCTAATTGTTTTAAGAAAGATTTTCCATGGCAGGCCTGTGAATTAAAGATTATGAATGAAAATTTTTTTTTTGTAAAGAAAAGACAGCTTTATGAAATTCAGACCATAATTAAATAAGTCATGTTATAGAAATAATTGTAATGTTACACTAATTTTGAATGTCTTAAGTTGACTGTGATGACTAATAAATTAGCTGGCATTGTCTCTGATGGTTTTATAACTATTTGATGACTCCTAAATTAGCCGGCATTGTCTCTGATGGTTTTAAAACCACTGCTTTATTCAGACTCCAAATGCAACAAAGTTGTGCTTGGTGTTTCATAATCATATAAAAATGTCACTATGGCAATTTGCAGTCAATATAACAACCACTTCTTATTTTATTAACTCTAAATAACATCTGAGAGGATATGTGTTACAATTAGTAATTTACACTTTGATATGAAACAGAATGTTTGCTCTTTGTGCTAATAATGTTATTACTAAGTTTTATACTAGGATAAAAATTGTTTATAAAATTAATAGAAAATGTGTTAGACATATTTTATTATCTTTACTTAGGTTAGTTATAATTATGAAAGTTCATCGCAACATTATTTCCTAGATTTATTTTACTCTTTTTAGTTTCATTTATCTAATGCTTATATTTACTTCGAAAATAGCTTTTGCCCGCCTTGATCCTAACCTCTGCTTTGTTTTGTTTGAAATTAAAATAAATATGCATGGGTTGTTGTATTTCTGTATTACTACACAGTCACAGATCATCACTACCTCATAGTGTTAGCAGGCTATCTCACAGTGCAAGTATATCTCCTGAAAGGACATCTCACAGTGCTAGTATAGAGGGTTGCCCGTCTGCTGAATTAGGAGTAAGCTATAGCTAGACTCTTCACATTCATTTGTTTCTACAAACAAGCATTACATGGGAATTTAATGTAGCTTTACACGTGAACAATAAATGCTTCACCAATTCTGCTTTTTTAATTGCATGACCAATTAAAATATTATACAGTCAGACTTCCATATATTGAAGTTGATGGTTCCATACATTTTTTTTGTTACATAGAAACTTTCATGTATAGAAACAATCTTTTTTTATACATGATATTGTGGAGTATATTGTATTTAGAAATATTTCCTAATCAATGCACTCATTCCACTTTCCACGTTTTTCAACAACTCAACCTTTTACACAACACTGAGAAATATTTTTTTTAACATTGCGAACAGGCAATGTTGATTAGAGAGAGTGGAACAATAGAAAGCATAAACCGTCGGTTAGAGATACTGAAACAAACTGAGCCTGATTTATAGAGGGAGAAGGCTACTTGAGGAAAGGTGTGAAAGGAATGTGGAGACAATACCACCCCCCGCTAGGTGACTCGTCAGTGTCGCAAAGACCTTGACCAAACATTTCCTTCATCTCTTTCACATCTCATTCCATTTTTTCCTCACTGTTTTCTATACTATCATCATTATGGGTAAATATTGATTTCATCTTGAATTTTTTTGTACATATATATATATATATAATATATATTATCTTATATTTTATATATATATATATATAGTTTTTTCGATATATAGAAACACTTTTCCTATGTAATGTCATGAGGATTTGCCAAAACTTCGATACATAGAGAATTTCAACATGCAGAAGTTTGCTATATGGAGGTCCCACTATTATAAAAATTCGTCTTAATACAACCCATGCTATCTGCATACATACTCTTTACTCTCATTACAACTCCTCTTTCCACTCTATCGCTTTCCAGATTTTATTTCTGTCCACACTATCAAATTCCATCGACTGTCATTCAGCGAAGATCAAGTCTAATGTAGACCTAATGTATGTCATTGTATGTCTCTACCCTGAATCCTTGCTGTTTCTCTTTCCACTTTCCTTTCATTTTCTTTCTTATTCGTTTTTCCAGTGTCTACTTATATATTTTTGTACAGTCGCACATCAGTGTTATTCCCCTATAATTTGTACAACTCTTTGTGTCGTTCTTAAAAATTGGTACCATAATTCCCTAGACGTCCTGGGTTCGATTCCTGGCTGGTACCTTGGTTATTTTTCCTGAAAGGGGAATTACACCAACGGTCACCAGAGTTTAGTTAGTTAGGGTTAAGTGTTTCCACTGGTTCCACACCTTCATACTCACTATCACCATCACCTCATCAGGACATGGAAAGAGCCCCCATGGAAAAGTATGTACGTTTAGTACATTTAGGTATCTCCTGGGCAACGATATATTAGTACCTACCGGATAATCTTTCCACAAACTGGGCTATGAATGATGTAGTTTAGACACGCAATATTATATTACCACCCTGTATAACCAATGTATTCCAGCTTCTCCTGCAACTCTTATCATTTCCACTATTAGTTCGTCCACAGCTCGTGATTCTCAGTTTCATCCTCTTTCCTAACCTCTTTCCATGTGGGACACATATCCTCCTCTACTATTTTTTCATGCGCCTTTGCTTCAGTCTCATCCTTTTCATCTTCTGAGCCAAACATCTTTTCAAAATATCTCATCCATTGTACCTTTTCTTCTTCATCAGTTTTCATCGCTCTTCATCCAACATTCTAACTTCTTGTCTTTTCTCTCTACTCCTGATTCTTAACTGAGTATATAACATCTTCTTGCTTCCTTCCACATCCCTTTCTAGCATCTCTGTCCATGTTTGCATCTAATCCTCCTTGGCTTCCTGTCCTCCCTATACTCCTCTGTTTCCTCATTCCCATTTTTAAAACTCCTTCTAAATGCTTTAGTCTTCTCCTCCACTGCTTTCTTCACCCCGTCATTTCACCATGGCGTCTCCTTTCACTTCGTCTTATCACTCGTCCCTTGCAGCTCCCACCAAACTTCACCATATCACCTGTTTCCAAATTTATACACAAGTTTATTTTGTTAAGTTTTCTGATTATCTGACTATTTTGCTTAATATATCAGATAATTAATGTTCTTGTAATCAGGTTTCAAAATTTAAGTCATAAACCTGTTTGATTAATGATCTAGATAGTTCTGCTTTCATGTGAATGCTGACTCAAAGAGCTATACATTCTAATAAAATATAGAACGCTTGTAAATAGTAAAATGTGCATAAACTAGTTAGATAAGTACATCGTTTCCACTTTATTTATGTTGTGCCATTGTGGAAACCCAATAACACAATATGAACTTTACCATTTTTTATTGCTCTAGTTTATCCCTGCGATTGTGATTGAGATTGTGTTGCATGCAATCCCATGAGTTGTTTGTATGTCATTGAGAATGTTTTGCATGCAATCCCATGGGCTGTTTGTAAGTCATTGAGAATGTTTTGCATGCAATCCCATGGGCTGTTGTTTGCATGTTTTGAGATTCCTAACACAATCAAGTGCTTTTGGAAAATCAATGTATTTATACATTTAAGCTGTTTTATTACAAAATATGGTTTTAAGACAGTTTGTTTCATTGTGTCCTAGTTTTCGTTTGGGTTAAGCACATTTTAAGATTATGTATAGTTTTTGTACGTTACACATTTTAAAGTTAACTTTAATAATCAATAGTTAGTTAATAATTAAAATATATTGTTCTGTATTTAATATTATTTTTATCTACGGTTTCACATCAGCATACAATTAATAAAACTTATGATTAGATACAATTTCTTTTTTTATAGTTTAAAGCCAACATGCCAATGAATCAAATGGAAAACATAAGAACATCAGTGCTGCCTGGAAATATGCTGGAGAAAGATGTGTTTTGTTTATTATTTTCTCCTCTATATAGGGATTCACCCTCCTCATGAGCTTGAATGGTTGCTGTTAGCCAGTTCTAGCATACATAGTATGTTCTATTTTAAGCCAAACTAAAATATTATTAACGGAATTATCTTCCTACAAATAATCGCAACCTTCCTAGTGTTTAACAAATTAGAAAACTAGTTATTTACATACATAGGCTGGTTCAGTTCAGCACTGGTAACTCAGTTCCACTGGTTCATTTAAGTACTGGTAGTTCAGTCTTGCTAACTCTTCACTGAAAAACGAGAACCAATTTTGTTTTTATCTTCAAGGTAAACAAATAATTTCTTAATAAATCTACAATAAAATATATAATATAATGTTCATAAAAATAGTTTCTAACTTTTTTCATATGAACTGAAGGGGGGATTTGGGGTGTTGTTTCCATCCACAATAACGCAAGTACATTTATTTTCCTCTCCCCTTCCGTTTTGGTGTGAATCTGCGGACAAATAATCAATAAGGGGAACTGCAATAAATGTGACCATGAAGGCATTAAATTAATAACTATAATTTAAATATGTTATGTTTGTATGAATATCTATTAATGTAATTTCTAAAAACAATCCCCTACCTACATCCAATACATATAAACTCTCGCAGGTTACAGTGGGCGGGACATGCAAAGTGATTGAGAGATTCTAGAACCTTGTTCAGGGTTCAGGGAATTCTTAGAAGCAAATAGGAGGATATAATTAGAATGGACCTGTAAGAGATAGGGTGTAATGAGGTGGACTGGATAGAACTAGCTCAAGATAGGGATAGAGGGCATACTTTTGTAAGTGCGGCAATTAACTTTCGAGTTCCTAATGCCATAGGAGTAAGTACCTAAGTAGATCCAATGTAGAAGTTAAAAATCAAATGGTTTTTAAATATATATGCATAATTATTAGTTGATATTGATGAAATAACTTTATCAGAAAGTAGAATTAAATTTTAATAAAACGTCTCTGTTCAATCCGTCCATTTAGTTGGCTGTATGTGTGAAACTTGTAATACATGACGTTACCATATCATTTATATTATTGTATGAAAGTAAAGGAAAACAATTTAAAATTGATACATTTGAATAAGTGTTTAAAAATTGCACTTGGACATTGCAATCAAACCTTGACTTAGTGCATCAATGCTCTAGCCCCTCAACTATCAAGGTTTCTCATAGTTCATGACAGAGTCTGTGATGGATGTGTGATATTGTCAGCAATTTGTCGTGCTGCCAGGTGTACAAGTTTTTCATTGTGTGAGTCAACGTCACTCGCTGTGTCTATTGTTAACTACTATCTAGCTGATGATCCTACACATCCATCACAGACTCTGTCTTACATCCTGGGCTAAGGATAAACCTGGATAGCTCGGTAGGTAGAGCAATAGTGCATTAAGTCTAAGATTCGAGATTCTACAGCGTCCTGACGTCCTTTATCAACATTATTTGAATTTATAAATTGAGGTAGAATCTTTTTCTAAACATCCTAGTTTTTTTCTACAACTATGGTTTGTTAATTTCAAGGGTACAAACTCTACTAAGGTTTGTTAACTGCGTGGGTACAAACTCTACTAAGGTTTGTTAACTGCAAGGGTACAT
Source organism: Timema cristinae (assembly GCA_039000515.1). Lineage (NCBI taxonomy): Eukaryota > Metazoa > Arthropoda > Insecta > Phasmatodea > Timematidae > Timema > Timema cristinae. The sequence goes on along the minus strand of JBCFYV010001001.1, from coordinate 34,017,898 downwards.
ACTCTACTAAGGTTTGTTAACTGCAAGGGTACAAACTTTACTAAGGTTTGTTAACTGTGAGGGTACAAACTCTACTAAGGTTTGTTAACTGCAAGGGTACAAACTCTACTAGGGTTTGTTAACTGCAAGGGTACAAACTCTACTAAGGTTTGTTAACTGCAAGGGTACAAACTCTACTAAGGTTTGTTAACTGTGAGGGTACAAACTCTACTAAGGTTTGTTAATTTCAAGGGTACAAACTCTACTAAGGTTTGTTAACTGCAAGGGTACAAACTCTACTAAGGTTTGTTAACTGCAAGGGTACAAACTCTACTAGGGTTTGTTAACTGCAAGGGTACAAACTCTACTAGGGTTTGTTAACTGCAAGGGTACAAACTCTACTAGGGTTTGTTAACTGCAAGGGTACAAACTCTACTAAGGTTTGTTAACTGTGAGGGTACAAACTTTACTAAGGTTTGTTAATTTCAAGGGTACAAACTCTACTATGGTTTGTTAATTGCAAGGGTACAAACTCTACTAGGGTTTGTTAACTGCAAGGGTACAAACTCTACTAAGGTTTGTTAACTGCAAGGGTACAAACTCTACTAAGGTTTGTTAACTGTGAGGGTACAAACTCTACTAAGGTTTGTTAACTGCAAGGGTACAAACTCTACTAGGGTTTGTTAACTGTGAGGGTACAAACTTTACTAAGGTTTGTTAATTTCAAGGGTACAAACTCTACTATGGTTTGTTAATTGCAAGGGTACAAACTCTACTAAGGTTTGTTAACTGCAAGGGTACAAACTCTACTAAGGTTTGTTAACTGCAAGGGTACAAACTCTACCATGGTTTGTTAATTGCAAGGGTACAAACTCTACTAAGGTTTGTTAACTGCAAGGGTACAAACTCTACTAGGGTTTGTTAACTGTGAGGGTACAAACTTTACTAAGGTTTGTTAATTTCAAGGGTACAAACTCTACTATGGTTTGTTAATTGCAAGGGTACAAACTCTACTAAGGTTTGTTAATTGCAAGGGTACAAACTCTACTAGGGTTTGTTAACTGCAAGGGTACAAACTCTACTAAGGTTTGTTAACTGCAAGGGTACAAACTATACTAAGGTTTGTTAACTGCACGGGTACAAACTTTACTAAGGTTTGTTAATTTCAAGGGTACAAACTCTACTATGGTTTGTTAATTGCAAGGGTACAAACTCTACTAAGGTTTGTTAACTGCAAGGGTACAAACTATACTAAGGTTTGTTAACTGCACGGGTACAAACTCTACTAGGGTTTGTTAACTGCAAGGGTACAAACTCTACTAAGGTTTGTTAACTGCAAGGGTACAAACTATACTAAGGTTTGTTAACTGCAAGGGTACAAACTCTACTAAGGTTTGTTAACTGCAAGGGTACAAACTTTACTAAGGTTTGTTAATTTCAAGGGTACAAACTCTACTATGGTTTGTTAATTTCAAGGGTACAAACTTACTAAGGTTTGTTAACTGTGAGGGTACAAACTCTACTAAGGTTTGTTAACTGCAAGGGTACAAACTCTACTAGGGTTTGTTAACTGTGAGGGTACAAACTTTACTAAGGTTTGTTAATTTCAAGGGTACAAACTCTACTATGGTTTGTTAATTGCAAGGGTACAAACTCTACTAGGGTTTGTTAACTGCAAGGGTACAAACTCTACTAAGGTTTGTTAACTGCAAGGGTACTATAGCTTACAATGATTCATTATTTTGATCTCTATATATCTGAAACAAGTTTTCATGTTATTCCTCTTCAGACCAAAGTTGAGGAGTTAATAACTAACCTCCATAGTGCCACTTTTGAGGAAGATAGCCCTATAGTGGTATTAATCATTTTTACACAACTTCCTTTCTAAGACCTAATAGTTTTCAACCCTTTTAAAGTCAACCTTATTTTTCAAAATCACAACTAACATTTATTTTTTATTGTTTTGTGTTTTGAAATGCACACAAACTACTTCATTTTTAAAGAATTATTACAGCAGCGTCCTGTAATTTATTGAAGTAAAGTTAATTTAGCTTGATTTATCTAACGGTAAATGAATGTTTATGGTATTTAGTCCATTTGCAACACTGGTCCAGATGATATGTTTTTCAAACGGTGGCTGGCTATTTCAGGTCCTGGACAGTCCGACATGTGATCCCCTGCACACGCCAACGAGAGATCAAGAGATCATACCGCATACTAAATCATACATTTTGTTAAACTAGAAACAATTTTGATTTTCGCAGAGCTTTCTAAATGATTGGGATACCATGTCTCACAAAGCTTTATTTCTTTCTTTGTGTTTTTGTTTTGTTTTAATTCTCACTTTGTATATATAAAGTGTGTTAGAATAATTTCATAGCTATTTTCTATATTTTCTAGTTTTAATTTTATGTTTCTTGAAAGTAACACATTTTTCATTTCCCTGCAATGTTAAACAGTAGCAATAATTATTTTTGTGGCTTAGCTTTCTTAATAAATAATACCCCATGACAGGGTATTAATAGAATGTAGTTTTTCACTTTTTTCAATATGTAAGTTTCTAAGCTGAAAGTGTGAACATGATTTTTTTTTTGGGTAGAATAGGAAATTATCTAAAAGTGCAAGGCTTGGAAATTTGTCTGCATAAATAAAGAATGAATGATTGTTTTTTTATTAACAAGAACTTTATAATCTATTAGGTATGTATATTATTGCCAGTTTTGCCAACATACAAATTGATATGTTTATTTTCCTACCTGAAGTAAATGAAATGTGAGCTTAACATGTCACAAACTCACTCGACAGGGGCAAGTCTTTTGACGAGGAATGGAAATCAAAACTTAGCCGAATAATCACACTTTACGAGGTCACCAAATGTGCCATCATTTTTATCTTTAGGTACTGTACATAGTTTTATTTGATTTTAAAATTTTGTTTTGGCATCCAAATATGCTTGATCAGTATGTATAAATTATCAAACCTTAGTGTACATATTGAAAAGGCTTTCCCAGTTGATTATATGATTTAAATTGATATTGTGTGGCAGTACTGTAAACTTATACGCAAAGTTTGTAAATTTTACATAAGCTTCATTATGATTGTATTGTATTGTATTGTGCAGGATACATTTATAACAGAATTTGGATAAATCCTTGGTTTGTTGTTGCTCATGAAAAAATACCTTTAAATTATTTTTTTTGCAGCTAACATTAAACTACTTTAATTTTTTGTAAACTACGAAAATGGTAAATTACTATTTACCGTACCAATATGAATACAATGTATTAAGGGTAAATTTTGTTATATGTGTAACTTGTACATCAATTTATTTTTATATAACTATATGTATAGGTAAACCAATTATTATATCGATTATAGAAGTTAATTATTCATCCATTGATTAGTTGCATCAATTAATTTTGATTATTTATTAATCATGATTATCAATTATTAGATAAATACAAATTGGGAAGATTACAAAAAATCAATATACTTAAAGGATTTTATTTCAAAATTAATTATATTCTAAACCTTGATCCAGCTGTTAAATAAATGTTTGCTGTTAATCAGGCAGGCTATTCAAAATATATAATACAATTTCAGCAGTTCCCAGTTTTCCTGGGAGGTAAAATTTATTCTACAGATTTATTTTCCTCCGATTGGGAAACTTTGAACAAAGGATGTTTTGTAAAATGTGTTTTGAATACCTAATTTTAGTACTTGTGCAAGTATTATTAATTTCTACCAAATGTCTAGGCTAGTAAATTATTTACTTCTTAAACAATTCATCAACATACAATATACATTTTGTTTTTAAGACTTACAGATGGGTTGGGTAAAAATAAAAAACAATCCTTACCATCTCGACTTGGCCATGAGCCAAGAAACTTGTCAAAGTAGAATTATTTTAAAAAAGATCTAAAATCAATTGAGTTTTGGATAATTCATGAAGCTTCGTTTGGTAACACCGTTTTATAAAGGTTCTTATTAGTTTTAAGTTCCCGGAAAATGGCAAAATATAAGCATATTTTCCAGGTTTCTATAAAGTTATGCAAAGATACACAAAGTTTTCCTTTAAAATTGACTTTTTTTTTCATAAGAAACTTGTGTTGCATATCAAAATTTTGCCCACATTTAATAGTTTGAAATAACAATGCAGTACTTAATATCTGTTATCAGTTCACTATGGTGTTATGATAGAATGGAAATAAGTTACATGGCTCTTAAATATGTAATCAGTAATAATTAATTGACATATGATTTTAGGGGTCCCATCCACTATTAATGACACAAAAAATATATGTACTTTTAAACATTTTTATACTTTTTGGTATAGACCTATTTCAAAATATGAATAAATATTTTTTAAACATAATGATAAATTGACTTAGATCCAGTACACTAGAGATGCCTCCATATTGCTATTTATACAATAGGCCCACACAATAATTGTCCCATACTGGTATTTACATCAGTACACCTCTATTGTATAATGATGATATTGGTTTATTAAAAGATTATTCAAACTGTGATTGATAAATTAATTATAAATTTGTGTATGAAACTAAATTAAAACAAATTCTTCAAAGAGTTACTACTTAACCATAACTGTTGTTCCTCCTAAGGTGATAGTTTTGTGGTGGTTCATATTTATATTATGTTCATTTGTCTTAGAAGATTATACAGAGAAGAAAAGGGTGTTGAACTGCACCAAAGCAAACCTTGTAAATGATCAAGAAATGGGGGTTAGCAAACATTTGACAAACCTGCACAGATGTTTTTATCAACTTGTACATTGGTTTGTGATTAAAAAAATAGAGATAAAATAAACATTTACAAAATGTGATTTTAAAACTTTTAAAGCATGATTTTATGTTATCTTTTTGGGTCAAAATTGTGTTCAATAGAAACAGATGAGAGAGTTTTAATTACCATAAAACTACTAATACTTTTTAAAGTGATAATTCACAAATAATGTTTTAACACAAATGAACATTTTATATCGACATATATAAATGTTTATTAAAGATTGTTGGAATATCAGTTGTATTCTTGAAATATTGCTAACACATTTGTAATAAAGTTCAATCAAAATATAGCTTGATTTTGTTTTTCATTTGTAGATTGTCTTTTATTACAATGATAATAATAACAAAGTAAAGTCCGTACTATCCCACAGATACAGGATTACTCCTGACCATGATTTAAACTAGGGGTGTGCAAAGCTTCAAAACTTCGACTTGGCTTCAAAACAAATTCTGGCTTCGAAGCTTCACCATTAGAAATGTTAACAGCTAAAATGCTCCATTTATGTTCAATTAGAGCCGTTTCAGCTGTTTTGTACATTACAAATTTATATTAATATGAACAAAATTTGAAGTAATTGAGTTGCATGTTCTGTTTTTTCTTGATTTGTCTGAGTAACACAAAATATTACAAACAATGATGCAATAAAACATTTTCCAAGTAATCTTAATGCATAAAGTAATATAAATAACAGCAATAATATTTTTTCAATCATAAAACAACTTAAAAAATATTCAAACTTTGGTTCGGCTTTGAGAATATTTCGTATATTCTATTCGACTTGGCTTAGAATTGAAAAAGTGGACTTCGCACACCCCTAATTTAAACCTTGGCTCGTATTCCAGTCTCACATTAGCTCAGTTAGTAGCATGTCTGCCTACTGAGCTAAGGGTCCCGGGTTTGATTTCCGGCATGGCCAAAATTTATCATTGATGAAAACATAGGTTCACCCTTTAAAATTGATAAATTACCCGCTCAGGACTGGATGTTGTTCCTGTCCTAGTCTTAAGTTGGATTATGAGGCATAAGAAGCTACGACCTAGCAAGCTAGTAGTGGAAAATATAATATGGCTTGAGTAAAAAACTGACTCGGCCACATGATGGATATAAAGTAAATATATAGTTACTTTAGGTTTTTATATTTGATTTAGTTTTGGAGTTAAAATGTATTTTGAAAATAATAGAAAGACAGATTTGAGTAAACTCTGTTTGATCGATCATCTCAAGAATCTTTATAACAATGTCTTTTGCTTGGAAGAAAACCAATTCTAAATAATTATAAAATTCCAGGTAGCCCCTTGGCCTTGAAAGTCTTGACTCTTTTCAAAATGAAATTCATCATCAAAGGTGTTGTCTTTTAAAGGGATATAAATTAACATCTCACCTTAATTTTAAAAATTAACTTAAAAAAGAGCATCCAATTTTCAAAAAATTGGCTGTGTGGACCCCTATTTCTTTCCGTCTCTACTCCCAAATTTATCCCTTAGTTAAATATGGATTTGTAAAATAATAACCAGTTAGTTTGATTCTGACTGTTTTTTCCTTTGTGGCTAGTGTGTGTTGTTAGTTGCCAGCATCGAATGTTATCAACTTTCAACAATCAATACACATCCAAGCGAGTAGAGATATTGTAAAGTGAGTTCACTAAAATTAGCTAAATAGATGCGAACATTGTTTTACCCATATTAGGTAGGTAATTTAATAAACCAATTAATGTTTACTATCCGACACTTTAGCTCAGCCGGCAGCATGTTTGTCTACCGAGTTAAGGGTCCCAGGTTCGATTCCTGGCATGGCCAAAAATTACTCATTGGTGAAATGTGGGTTTACCCTTTCACTGTGATGATTTGTAGCATCGGATGTTTTATGATAGACACGAAAACAAACATAAATAGTCAAGACTTACCCCGTTTGCTTGTTGACTGGGGCTGCGTGGAAGAACGACACAAAACACCTACGCACCTTCATTGAACCGGGAAAATTGAATACTGACTGTGAAGACTGAATGGCAAGTTCAAACCAACGCCTTGGGTTGAATGGACTTGCGCAGTAAAGAGATCCCCTCCGAGAAGATTCCCGAACGCCCACGGCCTCTCTCGAAGCGAATCAACTTGCGCTTTCTTGTGTTCCTTTTTTATTCTCGAATGTTATTCCCCCCTTTTTTCCCCTCTTCCCCTCTTCTGTGCTTTAGAGTATATATTCTGGTGCCTGTGGCTACGAACTTTACAATTGGGCCTGAGTCATATCAGGGATAGGATAAGCTTTCAGCTACGTAAAATGTAAGAACTAAATCCATTTTCGGCAAATTAGACTTCTTTTTTTTTAAATGTAAATCTTTTCAAAATTCAATTTTGGCTTAGTTTCAAATAACTTTAAAATTAATCTGACAGTTAGGAACATAGTATTTTTTTTTTAGAGATCACTTCATTGCAAGGTCAGGGCGACTTATCGCCAGTAGAGTCACAAATAATCGATTGTATCGATTATGTACTGTATTGTTTAAATTAATGTTCACAGGAACTATTTTATATTTGAAATTAGTTTATCTTGTTGCCATTTGCTATGTCCCATTTTAATGGGCGAACACTTAATATTTGAATTTAACTTATTTTGTTGTCATATGCTATGTGCCATTCCTAATGGACGTATATATTATATTTGAAATTAGATTGTCTTGTTGTCATTGACTAGGTGCCATTTTTAAAGGATTAATATTTAATGATGGAATTCAAATTATCATTTTGTTATTTACTATGCGCCATTTCTTATGGGCGACATTTTAAGTTAACATTTAAGTAATCTGATGAATATTTAACCTCAGACTCTTTAGCTTTGACTTCAATTCATAGTTGTTTATGAATTTAATCTATTTTCTTTATACATCGCAACAACAACAATGTATATATTTAATGTAACTGTTAAACATCTAATTGAGCTATAGCTAATAAATATCGACTAACTTTGACTTATACTAATTCTTATTATATATATATCCCATCATACCCAAGGTACTACGTAAAATATATATCTATGGTTTATTGTGAATGGTAGGCAGGTTGCAGTCTCTAACTTTTCCTGAGGTAGACGATCCATTTAGATGGCTCAGCAACATGTGTGAGAGTTGCGAGCTTCAGTATTTGAATGTTTTGAGTATAATATTTAAAGTCTTGAACTCCATAGCACTCACTTCTATTGTTGTTCCCCCCTTTTTGTATTTTTTTGTATTATTTGGGCATCCTCCCCTTGAGGATGCTACAGATTTAATGACAGGGGACTGGATTTTGTGCCTGTCCTAGTCTTAAGATCGATTATAAGGCCTATTAACTACGACAGGCCTAGCAAGCTGGTAGTGGAAAATATATATGACTTGAATAAAAAACTGACCCAAGCTACAGGCTGGAAACTGTAGTGGGTGTAAAGTATAGTAAATTGTTTACTAATAAGTGAATATGGTGTTTGAAATTCTGACTAAACTCACAATTTAAATATTTAGTAATTAGTTATAAAAGAACAACCTATTTTGAAAAAACAATTTTTTGATTCTTTTTAATGTCAAACAACAATTAAAATAAGTTCAAGGGCAACATAGATTAATCACTTTTATTTACTGAAAAGTTCAAATCGCTAATAATAACAATAACAATAACAATAACAACTTAATAATAATATAATAATAGTAATACAATGATGATGATGATAATAATATACTAGTTATCTGTATTGATAGCCTCACAAACTAGTGTTTGTTTTGCAAGTAAGGGAGCAGTCGAGGTTTGAATGCTGGTCGGGCCTCAAGACTTTTTTTTCTGCGATCTTAACTTTTTAAACCCCCACAAAGAATGTTCTTATTAATCTGCTAAGCAATAATTGCAATACATAAACAAATAGGTACATATTGTTTGCAGGTTTTATCAACATTGGGTGACCTGGTGGTCTAGGGGTAAGGTGTCAGACTTCTATGCTGGCGGCCGGGGTTCAATCCTTGGTCCTGGCACAGATTTATCTGATTACCAAACCCTTCCTTCACCTCTGACAAGACATCTTGTGAATGTGGGGAATGCCAGGCCTCCACCGTGGTTCGGATTCCACGTTAAACTGTAGGTCCTTCATTTCATCTCACAATCACTCTACCATTACACATTAGCATAAGTGCGTATAACCCGAATGGGTAGTAAGACGCGGTGCTAATAATAATAATAATAATAATAATCTACTGCTGACTCGACAGAGGCAAGTCTTTGACATCTTTGTTTGCATACTGTACCCTCTGTGGCAACCTCCACCTAGACACCCGAATAGGAGACCTACCATTCAGGGTTAATTGTCTCAGAAAATACCATCATAATAGTTTAAACGAGATTACTGCAGTTTCTTGAGAAAATAATGTGGTAGTTTTCCCTTAATATCCATGTAGCACTATTATACTCATCTACAATCTGCTGCCCTCTACCAATCTCTCACAGTCGCCTTCAACAATCAGCGAATACTGAGGATTCATTCTTCCTAACCATCTACAAGCATAAAATAACAATATTTGTATATAAAGTGTGATTATTTGTAATCCTAGATACACACATTTAGATCTATCTTAATCTATTCAATAGTGAATTGTTTAAAATTATGAATATTTATTTCTAATTGTAAGCATCGGCAATCTTTGCCACTTATTATTTTAGGATTTGACAATTTCATTATAACATCAGCTATTTGAATACTATAGCTTATTGTCTAAAATCATTGTAGTAAAACTTGGTTGAAGATGTTTAGCGCTTTAGACATTTGATTGAAAGTTCATTCCTTGAATTATTTTAGCAGTTAATTCAACATATCTATTTTTCTCCATCATATTTAGATTTGGTAAAAATCTCCTTTTGAAAGTGATTACTTGACAACTAAAAACAGGATAGGCGGCCATTTTTTCTCCCACTTCCTTCCAATACCCATTTGAGTTATGTGCATGTATATTAATTACTACTATTAATTACTATCTATTTAGGAAATACCACTGTCACTATCCTTGACCGGGGTTCGATCATCAGCAATCCAGTTTATTATGAGGAAATGCTTAGAAGAACATTCAATCACAAAGCGAATAGATGACTGTTCAATTTACTGTGGGTCTCATGGAGTCAATTACATCTAGTTACAGGATTATTTAGGATGTATTGAAACTCCGAAAAATGATCACCATACAAATAATCCTCTATTATAAAACTCATCAAATAACCTTACTGGTTGCTGTGAACAAGTAAACATATGCAGCATTTCAGTTGACTTGCCAGTGCTGTTTTGCCATCTCTCGAAAGCCCGAAACAGTAGTTCTTTAATAATGAATGACAAGAGATTTCGCTCGTTTTTTTTTTTAACATACATTTGTTTAATAGTTATGTTAATGTCTGCTATATTTTCTTACTTCAATATTATTTTGCTCCTCCCCCCCCCCCCCCCCCCCAACTGTGCTGCCCTTACAGCTGTACATGTTGCACATTTCTAAATACAGGCCTTTCTAGTTATATAGATTCTCGATAACATAGACGCCAACTCTAAGGGTCCCGGCCAACCCCCGCTCCCCCCCAAAAGAGAGGCATAAAAAGTACCAGAAATACAAACTTTACTTTAAGAGTAGAAAAACAAATAAAATAGATTGTCCCTTTCCCCCCAACTCGTTGGACAGATGGATATAATTCTCTTTCATCCGTCTTCTACAATTACCTACAACAAACTTTCAAGCTTCATAGAGGAATTAACAGAGTCAGAAAAATTGGATGCTGGTGTCAAAGCTAATTTGACTTTATGATTCAAATGGAAACTATCGACTTTTTCTTCCATCTTTCTTTACTTTTTAGTTCAAACTAATATTGAGGTCTTCTGGTAGCATAACATAAAATATTATGTCAATCCAAGAAAACGTTCCTTATTACACTAGGGTACCTACCTGAAAACAGGAATGTACCAAGCTACAGACTGTCCAAGGTAGTAATATCTCCTCTACTCCATTTATAAATACTTTGTCTTTGCTATGAACCACTGGAACTTCAATGGCAATCAGTGGCGGATTTATATCCTTGTCACCTAGGGGCTACACACCCCAGCAATCCGGAAACCCTCTCTGGTACCCATTATGTGTAAACTATAGACTAAACACCATTCAAAGAAATTGTATATGAATTATAGTGATAAGAGACTTACAACCCTAAATGTAGCCTATCCATAGCCTACTATAGACTAAACAACATGTGCAGAGATGATAACCTATTTTTTTTATTATTATGCTTCTCTTCAACTGCTGGCCTTTTTTTTTTTTTTTTTTTTCAAATAGTGGTCTAGCCCCCACTACCCCCTATAGCCCGGCAAACCTTACTTTTAAATGTGTTAAAATAAAATAAAATTCAATTACCATGGTTAGTTAGAGTACGTGTTTATAAAAAAAAGTTTTGTTTGTAGAGTAACAAAGAGATCGATAACGTTAACTTTTTCACTATCACTAGTTGTTTTATTTACAAAATTTGCCACCCCTCTGATTTTTCCACCCTGGGCTATAACCCCCCCTGAGCTCTCCCGTAAATCCAACACTAATGGTAATCTATTGTTTATAAACACACAACCATGCAATTATTCAGAACCATGGCAAGTTTTTAAAGCTTTTACAAACAAAAGAAAATAATTAATATATATATGTTTTCTATTTGTTTTTAAAATTCAACAAAATAACAAATATACTTTTAACAATTCAAATTACATTCCAACAACAATAATAATTAAACTTCACTTCAATAATTTGTAATAACTCATCGCTTCATTTGTAAAGCCAAATATCGGAGCTATGCTATCAAATGTTTGACAAAATTGACTTTGGCAACTATTAAAACACAAAATATTATAAATAATGTACAATTATAATAAAACAAGTGAGTTTAAAAATTAAATTATTTTCACAATAACATTTTGTCTTAACAAAACAATATTAATTACATCATAATTTTTTTATGATTCACTTAATGGATTTTTGCTATAAATAGAATAAATATTAAGTGAGTTAAATTCATCAGTGACAAAACAAATAGACTAAAAGCTTAAATAAATTTCATTTGAATGTATATTGGTGGCAGTTGGTCCCATCTGGGGGCCCATGATGCTTCCTGTAGCGCAATGTCCGAGCAGTACCTTGATGATAGAGAGGACCCAGGGTCAGGTTGGAGCGTGGTTGTCTGTCATTATTGGCAATCATGTTCCACTTAGTTTGTCTGAATGGAAAGTTTTCTCTTGTACCGAACGGAAAAGTATTTAGTTTGTTAGTTTGGAACAAAATGCTTTTTGGATGAAGAGAAAATGTATTTTGAGGAATCTTGCTGTCGTGACTGTCTTGCAAGTGCATCTTAAGAATACATGCCAAAAGCTCTTTGTGGCGATGTTGAAGTGCAGTGTTCTGTAGCTGCCTTACCAAATGCTCTACAGTCATTTGTCCATTCTTCAGACCGTTCAAAGTAGCTACAGCTTCTGTTCTCTCCAACATTTCTTTGGTTGGTTTTACATTTCTCACCATCATCTTGAGGTCGATGGGAAGTTGCATCAACATTTTCTGAGATTCAAGGGGAGAAAGCAACTTTATTGCATCAATTGTTGGTGGGGCGTTTGAATTTTCTTGATTTTTTTGTTTCTGATGATCATTCAGCGCAAGTATGGAGTCGTTTAAACAATGTTTGTTCAAATTATCAGAAGAAGGCCAATATGGCAACATAGAATCAGAACATTGTGTTGGATCATGAATAATTGCAGGGATGGTTGAAGGGAGGTCTACTTCTTTACCTTGGTTACTTTTCAAAACGTTAATGTCATCTTTACTAAGTTTAAATTGTTTATAAGTTGAAATTTCAATCAAACTAGATTTGGATGAAGAAGTGTGTGCAACATCTGTCAGAGATGCATCTCCTTGACCATTGTGAAACTCATTCATGTTCAAAGACTCAAACATGGCATTCATGTCCCTCACTGAATCACCACAGCTCCGATGTATCCACAAAGATGGAGACATCTGCTCAACACCTCGGGAAAGTTTGCTGCCCTCGGGTTCATAGATTGGGATTTCTGTGCTAGTATTATTTTTTGGAAAACAATTTAAAGCTTGTTCTGAGCCGTTTTCCTCACTGTCCCAGGGATTAAACTGTGGTGCAGAAGAATTTAGTAAAAATTTAGGCTTGTAGTATTGAATATTTTCTGCTGATTCAGTCTCTTCCGATTCAGGCATAATGACTTGAGTATTTGTGATTGTAGTGAGGCTTGACTTTGGCTTGGTTAAGTTATTGCATTTATTTACTTCGGTAGAACTAACAAAGACATTTTCTTTTGACAGTTTTCCTATATCTGCTTGAGTGTTATTTGTATTTTCTAAAGTGGGTCTACATATTATTTCATTGTCTTGTAAGCTTACATCTTCATGTTTGTTTGTTATAAAATCATAAGACATTTGACTACCCAAACAATTATTTCCAGGATAAAGATGCAAGCCTATATTTTGAGAAAACAAATCTTCCTTTGGCATTCCAGTTTCAACATCCACTTTTATTCCAAGATGTGTCCCAGTAGAAGCAGCAGTATGGCTTACACTGGTGCCTGTACTCCGCTTATTGACATATCGTAACTGATATTTGGGCTGTGGTCTAGATGGATTTTTTCCTGTAGTAGCAGCATGAACAGCACAGCCATCAACAAAACTTTGACGATGTGGGCTGAGTTTGAAAGAATCTTGCTCTGTATGTGAACGTCCCCGAAAATTATCTGGTCGATAGCCACATTTATAAGAATTAAATTCCAACTGTGGATGGTAAGTATTAGATAACCATTTGGAGGAGTGTAAGTTTTGATAACTCGGGCTTGTTGAAAAGCAAATGCAGTCTGGAAGTGAAGTCGCTGATGAACAAAAAATAGCTGGGATTTTGCTACATTCAGGATTTTCCCCCAATTTGACCAATTCTTGTTTTGTATATTTTAAAAGAGAATTATTGTGTTTTTGATTTGACATAATGTAGACTAACTTTCCAAATTTAGTATTATGATAAAAATCAACAAACAAAATAAAAAGTTTCAATACTAATGTAGTGATTTTGCAAATTCACTTACAAATCCCAGTAACAATGCAACAATGTCCACACATAATTAATTGCTAATAATCCTCATACAACATGCAATACTGGTAGGTGTAAAAATATATTAAGAATGACTAAACATTTTCTTCTGATATATAGTTTAAAATTAGAACCATTACAACAATGACAACAGCTAGTAGAAATAAAATCTTAAGAGCCTACGAAATCGTATACAAGGCCATATCATGGTGAAGCTTTGTCTTCTAGTAGTTCATAAAATGATCACTATGTCTCTCTGTTTTGCTACATGATTTCATGGTCAGCTAAAATTTACATTTCGTTAGAAAAGGGCAAAACTATTAAAATTATAATTAAATAACGAAAACAAATACTTTATTTGAATCTAAGTATGAAATTAAACATGTAGCCAAAAAAAGAATCGATCTTTTAGCTTTTGCCATTTTTAAATGTTTAATGATGTATATAAATTAGTGATGGTTGAGTTTTTCTGGCTTTCATTTCAGCAAATTAATTGATTACATCACAGTTAATATATTTGACGATATTATATTAATAGAAATATAAAAATAATGAATAAACGTTCTTGTCTGAAAGCCGATCTTAAATAGATATTAATTGACTTAAACTTGCTAAAACTTATCTCAAATAAAACAGTAGAAACGATAAGAGAGAAATATTTGGAAAGCAGCAATGAAATTTAAGATTATAATAGTAAATGTATCCGTCTTTTTAGCTTATTTGCATAGATGACACATTTCTAGCTGTGTAGCAGCAGAGTCATCTGCCAATCTGCTTACTATTCCAAACTCATTCGCAGGGCCTTGGGATAACACTGTTTGGGGGGCTTACTCAATTAACTAGAATAACCCAAGTTTCGGTTAGTTGTTGCGACTCATTCACCATCTTGTCAAAAAAACTGTTTTTTTAACCCTTTTTTAAAGAGGAAAAGTCATAGGCAACATACGTTGAAGAACATTTTTATTCTATTTGATGAACTTGAATATGCAAAATTTTGAATACAGTTCTAATGGAAAAAATATATCGTATTCGTAACAAACACCATAAACAAATAAAACATTATAGGAGTTATTTATTGTAAGTATTTTTAATGCATTAAATGACATTCAAAGATAAAAGTAACTCTTCTGCATTTTTGTGCTACGAATTCTATTATTTGATCATCCCATTGTAATTCTTTGCTTAAATTACAGTTTATGGAAAGGATTGATAAATAATTTAATCTTTCATTTGTCATTGTTGTCCTATATTTGTTTCCTATATAGGACATCCTGGAGAAGGATCGCTCAGCCTCACAGCTGGTAATTGGCAAAACAATTTTTTTAAAGAATATGTAGCAATTTGGAAAAACATCGACAAGTTTATTTTCATAAATTAACTTGAATATATATCACCGCATGAGTCGTATGAGTCTGTCTGAGTCTAAGTAGGATTTTAGCTGAATGCATTCATTGACTAATGTTCGTGTATGTCATGCGAATAATAATAAACAACATTACCTGCACTTTACAAGTCAATATTTTCAATATTAATGTATTGCAAATCCGTTCAAAATTTGAATCTTTTACTAAATTCCCCATTCTTCTGTTTAAATCCATTCTCAACTTATCTACTGCAACGTTTAGCGTATTCCTTTTAAATTTTTCTGCTTGATTTAACGAATCTTTCTCTGTTGATTTATCCGAAAATTCTGAAGTATTACGTCTTTTTTTAAAAATCACTGCATTCTTTTTTCCACACTAGTACTTAATTTTTTGGCTATCTCCTCGTATTCGTTTAGTTTCTGATCTAATTGTTCTCGTATTTTCCTCACTAACGCTTCTAATGAAGTAAATAATTTCTCACCTTCACATATGTCTAAGCCTGGGTCTGCACTTTTATTGTGAACTCAAGTGAATATCTTTTAAATGTCTTCCCAAAATAACAGTTAAAATCGCAGTTCCAAGTCTCGCCAAATTATTATATAAATTCTGTGCCTCTATTTGAAAATTAAGTTTCTCGTTCATATTGTCACTAAACGTTTTTAGTTATGTTCATGATATCACCGTAACTATTTTTAAAGCTCTAACAGCATCATAGTGACAAGACCATCTAGTCTGGCTTAAACTTTTTATCGTAAATTTTAGTTTTGTTTCATGACTTAGAAACTTGCCCCTTTGGGTAAATGCAGAAAAGAAAACATATAATTGTTGCATTACTCCAAAAAAGTTCACAATTTAAGTTGCAACTTTAACAGCTTCCCCACCAACCAGATTTAGGGAATGCACAGCACATGGCACATAATCGGTGCATTAATTATTTTGTTTGAGATGTGCTTGCATGCCATATTGCACGAACATATTTGCAGTGTTGTCAAAACACTGTACTTTACAATTATCCAGTGGCAGTCCATTTTTTTCTAAAAATTCTTGTAAGGAATTGAATAAAGATAAGCCACTGTGACTAGTAATTTTGATGAAAGATACACAACTTTCATACACTTTTCCCTCAAAACAACATCGTACTATAATAGCTAGTTCGTCATTGTGGAACAAATCTGGTGTCAAGTCAATCACAATTGAGTAGTACTTTGCATAGTCATTATTTATTTCAGCTGTAATTATTTTTATTACTTGTTTTCCCATAATCTCTATTATTTGTTCATAAACTGTTTTTGATATGTAGGAAGTGAAAGGCTTTAGTCACAGTTCTCATTGTTGGATATGTTCACGCATGAATATATTGAACTCTGCTAGTAATTCCAGAGCCCTCATAAAATTACCATCGTGCGGAGAGCCATGTATTTCCTCGTGACCTCTGAATGCAGAGCCCCTTACACTTAAATATTTCCCCACTGCAATAACATGTTTTAGGACATTGTGGTAATATTCCGTATTTTTAGTTAGCTGCTCCTGCAACTGATTGTCAATAACCCACTTATTTTCTTTACGTGTTAACCATACTAACAATGATTTCTTATGTTCATTAAAATTTTCGTGACTTTCTAAACAAGGTCCTATATGTTTCCAGTCAGAGAATCCGGTTGTTTATTGAGAAGGGATTTTAGAGAAAAGTTTTCAGAATAGACAAAAAACACTTTACATACTGGTAGAATAGCAAACCAAGATCTTTTCAGTAACTGACAATTTTAATTTTTTTTTTAAATTACTTGATTGAAAATTATCTGTTTTGTTCTTTGTAATTATGGATATACATATTTTTGGATCTTTACTCTGGAAATAAGTTATTTCATATGATGTACAGTGATTAATAAAATTATCATTTAGCTGTGTAGGTCACAAGCCCACGTCAACATATTTAGCAAGCAACTCTGCATTTTCTAAAGTCTCTTCTGTCTCGTAATCAATATCTTCTTGCAAAACAGCAACAGAGACTTCAGAGAGTGGGTCATCGTCTAGGTCTTGTATATGTTTGTCTAGTACTGAACGTCAACATTGTTTTTAGAAGTTTCCGGTTGCGATTCTAGTTCTAATAATTCTTCGTTATTGTTATTATACAATCTGCTGTTTCTTCTTTTTCCCTTCGGTTAAGTTATTCTCTCTTTTGCTTATTACTGCACTTATATCGTTTAGATTCTCATTTTTACTTTCCAATAGAAAAATAAATGAAATTCTGGCATATTTACTTCTTTTTTTCCCCTCTATTAAATTGTATTTTTAGTTTTTCAGCTCCGATTTTATGTTTTATACCAGACATTTTTTAGGTATTTATTTAATCTGAAAAGAAGGTCCATTGATGTACACGTTGATTTTGCTGTTGGCATTGTTAAATTTTGTTGTGTTCTCCACAACTTTGTTCGCGAATGTGATGGGTATAAGTTTGATGATACATTGACCATTTGTGGATTTTAGGACTGCCAGGACAATGACATCACAAATGTCAACTGAACTAACAATCGTTACCGTGAAGCTTTAACTAACTATTTTATCAATAATGATGGAGAACTACCATGGGAGTACGAAATAATTTAATATATATAATTAAATAATAATAAATAATGATAGTTAAAAGATACAGCAAATGTAATTTAAAACTCAAACATTTATGCTATATTAAATTATAATGTACTTATTAATGTTTACTCTGCTTGTGACTTTGTCAAAAAATCCTCAAATAAAGATGAACACACCTCAACCCATGCTGAATGCTTTTTATTTTTGTCCTTATGATCTTCATTTGCAGTATTCCATAGCAATTCTCTTTTCTCTATTTCACTTATTAATATTTCAGTCTCAAAGTTCGCCATTAAAAAAATACCACTACTTCAAGGACTTGTTTAAGGCCCTGCCTACCCTCTCTGGCGGTGTGTTGAGCTTTCAGCTCTAAAATAGATGGCGTTGCTAACGTTATACAAACTGGTGGATTCCAGCCATCAGGTTGGCAGAACTACTGGTTTGTTTAAACAATTGGGAGACTGGCGACCGGTAATCAGTAAAGGCAGCAAGCAAACTTTTTTCCAAGAATTGAGAGAGATAAGAAGTGTAGTGCCGGACCGTAAAGTGTGTAGGCGACCAAGTTTGACTAAACGTGGGGAGACATAACGTCAAGATACAATCACACTCTCGAGCAGAAAAATTAGCTTATTCATTCCAGTCAGCTAGACGTCCATTAACCTGTAGTACCACTTTTGAATTTAGAACCTTTTGGATGCCAAAGTTTAGTACTAGTTTTGTACCGTTTTGTACCCGTGCCCGTTTTGAGTAATTAGCATATCAACGTGGTGACTCCAGGTTAATGCTGTTGTACCACTCTTGAATTTTTTTATACCAAAGTTTTGTACTAGTTTTGTACCGTTTTGTACCCGTGCCCGTTTTGAGTAATTAGCATATCAAAGTGGCGACTCAAGGTTAATGCTGTTTTACTACTTTTTAATTTTGAACTTTTTTTGATGCCAAAGTTTTGTACCGTTTTGTACCAGAAAGAAAAAGTATTGTACCCGTACCCGTTTTGAGTAATTAGCATATCAAAGTGAGTACTCCACGTACTCGAGGTAAATGCGGTTGTACCCCTTTTGATTTTGAACTTTTTTTGATGCCAAAGTTTTATAATAGTTTTGTACCGTTTTGTAACACAAATAAGTTTTGTACCCGTACTCATTTTCAGTAATTAGCATATCAAAGTGGTGACTCCAGGTTAATGCTGTTGTACCACTTTTTAATTTTTTCATGCCAAAGTTTTATACTAGTTCTGTACCGTTTTGTACCACAAAGAGAAAGTTTTGTACCCGTACCCATTTTGAGTAATAAGCATATCAAAGTGTCACGTGACTCCAGGTTAATGCTGTTGTACCACTATTGAAATTTTTTCAAATAAATATCTGGTGAGGGTAGTGATAAATAATAATGTACACTTATTTATCAGAGAAAAATTTATTTAAGGTAAAATTAGATATAACTTATTTTTGAAGATTTTGTCACTAACTAAAATAAATAACCTATACGAGATAGTATGTAGCTTACGATTTTGTCGTACCATTTATTTGAGTTTATTAGTAAGCAGGTAAATTAAAAAATAACTAAAATTTAATGTGCTAAATTTGGCCACTGTGCTTTGGCTAATTTTTAAAATTTAAAGGCTAAGGAGGCAATAACATATTTTAAAAGCGGTTTCATTTCGAAGACTATAACAATTTTGACTATAAATATATCTGTTATTTTTATTACTGATATTACCACGTCATGTTATACGCATATATGATAATCTAATTGGGTGGTAATGAGGAAAGAAGCATTTGAGAGGTTATCTACCAGCATTTTTATTTTGGAAGATGGGGAAACAATTTAGGAAAAACTACCCTCAATAGACTCGACCAGGATTTGCACCCCAAGTGCTCCGCTATCAGAAGGCCAATTTAACACTAGTGACACCTTAGACCACTCAGCCACTGAAGTGGGTATCTGTTATTTAATACGGTGTTTACAGTTTTAAAACATCTATAGGATTTACACAATTTTCCAGAAATAAATGTTTTTGGGAATAATTTTTTATCCTATTGGTAGAGTGTAACTTGAGTAATATCTCCATGGTGTCAGCCTGCAAGCAGGCTATACCAATCGAGAGGCTGCCGTATGTTGGCAAAGATAGGGCCAACATTTTCAAGCTGAGGGTGCCATGTGGTTAGCACAACGAGCCCTCCAGACTTCTATCTCAGTTTTCTAGACTGAAGCGCTACTTATTCATTCAAGTAGCTCCTCATTTGTCCTCACGAGGTTGATTTTGGTTCCGTTTCAGACCCACTGCTTCACAGACACAATTAGGGGCACTGGGGATCGAACTTGGGACTTCAGTATCTGAAGCCAGTAAATCTGACCACTATACAACAGAGGCGGTCGGTTATCAAATACTTACTTACTTACTTTATGGCATAGGGAACACAAAAGTTCATTAACTCTAATGGTTTTAAATATATTTTACTTATCATCGGCTTCATGTCGTGTTCAATATTTCTAAAGTGCTATGACTGAGCACTGAGTGCGTAAATTAATCAGCTCAATAACTTGACTAGTTCGATTCCCTGTTAGGTTGAAATTACTTAGTACTAGCGTGATACGAACTCGGCCAAGGCACAAGAGCTTTTGAACATACAATAAGTGCGTTACAGAGTGTTAGTAACATTTACTTTTAGCTAAGAGCTTTTTTTTAAAAAAAAAAATTACTTGAAATATCAGAATAATCGCTACATTGTTATATAGAAGTATTTATTTGTATCTTAATTTTGATATTATTTCTACAGTAAATAAAATAGTATCGCTGCTCATCCATTGTACTTAAATTAGTAGATACAGATAGCCTAAGCGCCAGTAATATGCATACCATTAAAAAAACTTACCCTTTACTACAAGTTGTTAAATAATCAATTATATCTTTGATTTTCTTTGTGCGCCCTTTCTTCATAAACTTGTTATTCACAAGGATATAAAATAATATTTTGTAAATACTTCTCCACCTCAAAATTTATACAATCCCTTGGATTTTGTTCGAAAGCAACAAAGGTCACATATTGTTAATTATATAAAAAGTAATCACCGTGGGTACTTATTGTTCGGGATTCGATACATTTCTTCCGAAACGAGCGCACAAACTGCGAGAATGCAACAGGTTCAAATTAAAAGTAATCACATTTAACACGCTAATAAAATAAAATTAACATTTTCACATCTTGACTACCAAAAACTTTGTTCATTAACTTTTTGAAAAATAGCTTATTCCAAAGTCCAATGAGAGTCAAATCCTAGACCGTAAAATAAAAACTAGCATATAAAATTATACTGAGAACGTCTCCAAATTACATTTAGACCAAATTTTATTTAAAATAACTATGTTTGATATTAGCAGGAATGTTTATTTTTATTTATTATAATAGTGGATTAAAAATTCAATGTACAGTAGTTTTAATTTACTTTGAATATTAACACTTATTATTACAACGTGTAGTGCTAAAGAATGAGAAAACTCAAGAAAGAATATAAGATAAGAGTGAAGAATTTTACATGTTTTACTGTCTCAGTTAAATAAGGACTAATGTCATAAAACTTTGTGTATGGAAAAGCATGTGGTTTTTTCTTTGTAAATAATGTATCACTAGAGTAATACTCTCATTGAAGTAAGTAGGGACCAACTATATTTATTCACACAGCAGTTAACACTTTGTGAGTATTTTAGTTACTGAATATATTAAGATGTTTAATTGTTTATATTTAATTACGCAAATTTTCATAATTGGACATTGGCCCTTCTTATCCTAACGTACATGGTATTAATGTTTCTTTGACTCAAGAAGGTCACAGAGATTAGTTTAACCCTCCATTGCCGCCTGCATTCCGATACAGCAGGCTAGCCAACGCTTGCAAAATGATACTAGCTTTAAATGGGTAAAGATCATACTAACGGCACCTATTATCAGCTATGACAACTAGTTGCAGAAGGAAAAGTTGTATTTAAAACCATGTATTTTGACTAGAGAGTCGACTTGGGAGTCGTTAGAGCTCAATATCGTCGTGATTATTGAAGCTAACCCAAATTAAAAAATATGTCTAAAAAGAAAAAGAAATTATTCATTAAATAGTATGTTATAAACAAACACTCTAGCTTAATTGTACAAAGAAAATAAATAAATCCATTAATAATTTTTGTTTTCCCATTTAAAATGCATTGAAATGGAAACATTTTAATGAAAATATTTCAATAACTATTTTTAGCATGGTTTGAAAATTCCATAAGAATTATGAAAGTTGCCCAGATATGTTACTAAAATAAATAAAAAACAACAATGTTGAATTATTAAATATATTTTGTTTTAAATTCTTTTGTTTAGAACCGTGCATTTATGGGTAGGCAGGGCCTTTAACGCAAGTGCAGCGCAAGTGTTGCTTCCTACTAGTTCTCAAGTGTATTGCTTCAACACATGTAAACATGCCATGACGTAATTAACGTGGATTTTTAAGAGATGCGCGCGTTGATAGTGTGTGGGCTTCATTTGAAATATTATAATGTTGATTCTACGAATTTGAATGAAGGTCAATTTAATTGTAGATGGTATCATGAAGTTGAGTCACCATTAAAGTGTGTGGGAAGGCGTCTCACATATTTCAATTGTTTACGAGAGAATTACAAACTTAACAGTGAAGAAACAAAGCACCTATGGGGGGGTGTTTATGCTCATTTTCCCACCCCCAACCTATGGATAGCAGCATTCAACCCGCCAGGGCGCCATTGTCATTCTTTGTGAGTTTTTGTCTTACGTCCGATGTGTCTGTTTCCGTGAGCCCTTCGGGGCTTGTGTTAACTGTCTGTTCTTTATGTTTCTCATGTTTTATTAATGTTATACTTATATATGTGTTACAAAATTGATAATAAACTCAAACAAACAAAGCACCTGAACAGCAGTGCTGAATAGTTCGGTGGACTGGATAGAACTTCAAAAGTGTACTGTTCAAAAGTCAACCGGTGAGAGATACCCTAAAGCTATCATGCTTTAGAGCCTAGGCCATTGAGATGGCGAGCACATGCAAATTAATGGGAAAGCGCCCACTGGAGAGGTGCTGAAGTGGTGTGGCGTGTAGCATAGCATGTGTCGCGACGCCATGCACCCACCACTAGACTCCGACATGTTTAAACTCGTGTGACAGTTGTATGATGATCGCCACACGCCCGTTGCTGTGTAGTTTACTGTAGTTGGTTACTGGACCATCATTTATTTTGTCCTCAATTTTGTTTGCGAGTTTTTTCAATGCGGGGCGATCCAGAATTTAATATTAAGTTGGTGGATCTGGTGGAGAGTTTACCCCGCCTTTATTACATCAATAAAGATGTCTACCATCGAAATCAAATACAGGAACAAGCTTGAAGCAAGATTGCAAAATATATTGGAGTAGGAGGTAAGAAAATTAAGTTTAATTTAAATACAATTCAAGAATGTATAATAATATTATGTACTTTGGCACATGTGGTTTGTTGAAGGCAAAGATGCCACCTCAATTGGCTCTACACCATATTGTCACCACTTGAAAGTCACAGCCACATACCTCAGCCAGTGGATGCCCTGCCTAAAGAAGAGCAGACTTGCACTTGCACACCCATTCCAACGTCACAATCAAGAGGTCACAACATTATTTGCATGATTGACAAATTACAAAGTATATTTTGTTTACCGACTACTAACAGAGGCGATACAATCACTGTGATACTACCGCTGTGGCTCAACTGTATTCTGGAGACCTACCCTATTGTAAAGTGTAAAGTTATTTGCGATTGGTTTTGGATGTATCAAGAGTGGATTACGCAACTTGCAAGAGGTGGCAATATAGGCCTACTTTTACCAAACTGTCGCGTCTGGCTTCCTCGAAGAGTAAAGGTGTGTTTAGACTTATACCTCCTTTCACGCAACATTATATGCACAGAGGCATGCATCTTTCATTGCGTCTTGCCTCTTGCCTTATACAACCCGACCTGTTTACACTTTTGCTTCTCTTTCCATGTGCTAGAGATGTTGTCGCGAGAAGTACTTGCTCCAGGTGTTGCTGCAGCTATCATCACTTTACAATGTCAAAAGAAACGAAAGCGTTGTGAGTTATGGATGTGTCAGTTTCTAGAATCACGTTCATTAAGTGCAGGAATACTATCAGAAGTGCGTGAATTAGATAGAGGTTGATTGTTTAAGAACTTCACAAGAATGTCCCAAAGTGATTTTGATATTTTTCTGAGTATGGTTGAACCACACATTTCAAAACAAGATACTACATTTAGGGATGCCATACCAGCAAGTACACGATTATCAGTGATTCGTTTTTTGGTAACAGGTGACAGCTATCAGAGTTTGATGCACCTGTTTAAAATATCGGTGTCATCAATTTCTGTCATAATTCCAGAAGTATGCGTGACCATCGTCAAGGTGCTCTATGGGTATGTGAAGGTGAGTTTAAAAAAGGTCGCACTGGCTCTAGTACAAAGTACCTTTTAACAGTTTTCTAGTGACTGTGAGAGAAGAGTGTTACAACATGCTCCCCACATACTTGGGAGCACTTGCGCCTACCTGGGGTTAGGAGCACAACTATATTTGGGGCATGAGCAGTCGCATGCCCCAATGTTCCTCTCTGGTGCACCTAGTTGCATGAAAAAAGGCATACCATTTTAAATGCACCTTAACCATCACCATCACTACAGCTCACTATTGTATTAGACAATCGAGGTAATTTTTTTTTTCCACAACTTATTAATTTTAAATATATTATATTTTAGATCTACTTTTGTCTTTTCTTTATGTTATGGAAAAGTTTATAAAGGAATTCAATGCTGCCCAGAGTGAGGCTCAATATATTTAGCCGAAAATACTAAATTAAATATATCTTTTCGAGAGCGAGACACTGTATTTGAAAGGGGTATTTATGTAAAGTCTCTTTAAACGACAGTCCCATAAGTTTCTTTCTCCCATAAAAGTTATCACAGTTAAAGATCAAATTGAACTTGTCACTGGGTGGGTTATTTTTATAACTTTTAATAACTGTTTCAAAGGTAAAATATTGTATAAAATATATGTTTTTTTAAAATATAATGTATGTGTGTTGGGTTATTTCTAATACCTACTATTTTTATTAATAGGTTCTAGGGTAAAATATATTTGGCTTTTACAGTGCTGCTACATGTGAAGTCAGCGCCAGGGGCAGACTTGAAAAAAGCCCACTCACACCATAGTTCTAAGGGTTATTGTTATGGAGAGAATAATTAGCGGTGAAACCTCTATTGTGCAGTGTGTCACTAATCAAAAAACACTGTTTAGATCATCCAAAGGTTATGCTTCACACTTTTTAATTATGTTTTTTACCCGCCTCGGTGGCGTAGTTGGCTAACCGCTTGTCGTGTTAAGCTCGACTGCTGAGGACGGGGAGATCGAAGTTCGAATCTCGGTCGGGTGAACTGGGGGTGGTTTTTTCTAAGTGGTTTCCCACTCTCCCTCCACGCAAATGCGGGTTCACTTCCTCTAATTCAACCTTCCCAATTCCTAATCCATTAGCGTATTTAGTACTTAAAGCGTATAACCCGAACGGGTAGTAAGACGCGGTGCTAAATATTAATATTAATTATGTTTTTAGCTCAAATGGTATTAATTCATAACAAATTCAAAATTCATAACTTTGAGCTTCTCAAGAGCTTGAAAATACAAACAACCCTGGTTCAATCAAAAATTGAAATGAGCTTCTGGACCACATAAAATTTATCATTTACAATATAATCTAGAAATAGCCATCACATACCTTGGATATCTTTCAAGTAAAATTAGGCAAAGGCTAAGACGATTTAAAACTTACTATTCTTACCACAATTTGGGTAGATAACTCTTCTATTTAGTGTATAATAGGTTCACACCCCTTTATATACTATTGTTCACATTTACAGTCCTTCAATGGCGTATCAAGGGCATTTAGTGCCAGGGCGAGTCTTGATTTTGGCACCCCCTAGCCAGTGTAGAAACTAAATTTCATGTTTGCACCTAACCCTACCTGTGTGGAAACAGGTTCTATCAAGGGAAGGGCATTTTATACCAGGGGCGTGTATCTATTTTGGCACCCCATACCCGGTGTAGAAACCAAATAAAATAAAAACCTTGTGGTACAACATACAAACTTCTCTACAATATTTGAACTGTGGGTGTGCTATTATGAAACAATACTAACACTTTTTGGCTTCAATGTCTTATCACTGGAACTAAAGAGTAGCCAGACCCTTAAATCTTAGAACTTGAATCATAATAATTTATATACACTTCTTACCCAAATGAAGTGGTTTTTACTTTTATTATGTTACCTCTCACATTTACCTCAACAAGAAAATTGAACTTATTTCGACAGACAGATTTAAGTTCAAAAAATGACACAAACGACAAATCAATTTTAATGTTTTTAAATGTTCAATAAGGAATTTAGGCTTGAAATACTATTTCAATAATTTGTAAATCATTATTTGTATGCGCTGGACTGTATGGACTGTTTCTATGCAGTGAAAACTCATACATGAGTTTAATGAGGGAAACTCAATAAGAAATAAGGTTAGCTCTTTTTATTTACGATCTATAATAATGTAATAGATTGAAAAACTGATAGACATTCTTACCTTTGATGGTCTCAGAATAACACAGGGCCAAGCGCTGAAGGTCAAAACGCAGAAATATACAATCTCTGTCTTTACGGTGCTCATGGCCACTATTTGCTTGATTTGCTTTGCGATTACAACTCCGACTTTCTTCTAGAGTTGTTGTCTGCCGATAATTGAGGGCGAAAATGTGGCACACCTTTCAAATATTTATTCTATTTGATTTAATTATTTAAAGTGAATACTTTACAATCATGATGTTTACTACTTAATAAATTAGGATCTCAATAGTTTTGATTAATAATTTCAATTCAATTTCATTTATTATAGTGCTGGCTAACAGTCATGAGACCTATGACAGGCCGACCAGCACTGAAAAGTACACAAGTACCTTACAAGAATATATAATTAAATAATATATTAAAAAACAGCTAATTAATGATACATACTGATGAATAATTACAAAAAATAGGAATAATAATAATTTCTAACTATTATAAATACTTTTTCAACCAATTTTTATTTCTTGTTTTTTTTCAAAATGACAGCTTTATGACCGATGGTACCTGGGGCCACTTCACTCTTTTTTTTTATATTTTGGATAAGCCATTGATACTGCCATGTATATTCTGTTTACCCTGAAAGAAGTAATCTTACTTCTTACTTACTCTGATATTAGGCACTCTAAAGTTCAAAAGTACGCTACCTATCCCTAACTTGAGCTAGTTCTATCCAGTCCACCTCATTACACCATATCCCTATCTTGAGCTAGTTCTATCCAGTCCACCTCATTACACCATATCCCTATCTTGAGCTAGTTCTATCCAGTCCACCTCATTACACCATATCCCTATCTTGAGCTAGTTCTATCCAGTCCACCTCATTACACCCTATACTTATCTTGAGCTAGTTCTATCCAGTTCCCCTCATTACACCATATTCCTATCTTGAGCTAGTTCTATCCAGTCCACCTCATTACACCATATCCCTATCTTGAGCTAGTTCTATCCAGTCCACCTCATTACACCCTATACTTATCTTGAGCTAGTTCTATCCAGTTCCACCTCATTTACATCACCACCCTATCACTATCCCTATCTTGAGCTAGTTCTATCCAGTCCAACTCATTACACCATATCCCTATCTTGAGCTAGTTCTATCCAATCCACCTCATTACACCATATCCCTATCTTGAGCTAGTTCTATCCAGTCCACTCATTACACCATATCCCTATCTTGAGCTAGTTCTATCCAGTCCAACTCATTACACCATATCCCTATCTTGAGCTAGTTCTATCCAGTCCACCTCATTACACCATATCCCTATCTTGAGCTAGTTCTATCCAGTCCACTCATTACACCATATCCCTATCTTGAGCTAGTTCTATCCAGTCCAACTCATTACACCATATCCCTATCTTGAGCTAGTTCTATCCAGTCCACCTCATTACACCATATCCCTATCTTGAGCTAGTTCTATCCAGTCCAACTCATTACACCATATCCTATCTTGAGCTAGTTCTATCCAGTCCACCTCATTACACCATATCCTATCTTGAGCTAGTTCTATCCAGTCCCCTCATTACACCATATCCCTATCTTGAGCTAGTTCTATCCAGTCCACCTCATTACACCATATCCCTATCTTGAGCTAGTTCTATCCAGTTCCCCTCATTACACCATATCCCTATCTTGAGCTAGTTCTATCCAGTCCACCTCATACACACCCTATCCTCTATATCTTTAATATATGCTCTATACTATACCTACTATCTACTACACACCTATCACCTATATCCTGAGTTAATTCTATTCAGTTCATCTCATTACACTATATCTTGAGCTAATTTTATCCAGTTCATCTCATTACACTTTATATTGAGCTAGCTCTATCCAGTCCAGTATACATTTGCAACTCAACTTTCTAAAATAGGCTCCAAAAATACTGTTTTATGTTAAAAAAAAACACATTTTTATGTGGGATATTTAACCACAAATAGTTATTATGTAGACACTGGTAACATCGTGTTCCATGGTGTCAATCTTGCAGTAGACTGTATTACTGAGACTTAGGTTTGAATATCGCCCGAGTGCAACGGCTATCTCATCCTCTACCTAAGTTAATGAAGTATCACTTCCTTGATACTTAATTACTAATTTTGTACTCTTTAATTAAGCCGTCAATAACATTGGTGCTAAACATTATAATTAGAAAAAAATATTGTGAATATTTTGTATGGGTGGATTTATTTAAAAATAATATAAGGACTAATAATTCTTTGCGTAAGCATATTTTAAAAAGCATTAACCAGTTTAGCTATTTTTACTAGATTTTTAATCTCATGTATACTCAGGGTGTCTACCATCCGGAAAATCAGGGAAAACGGGAATTAGCCGGGAATTTTAAGGGATGGGGGAAAAACGGGAATAAGTAGGGAATTTGGTAAATCACAACAAAAATCCGGGAAAATGATATTTTACTCAAAATATGAAATACAATAATCAGTAAATTATGTCTTTTTTTTGTAGATATATAATATATTTTTAATTACTAGTAAACAATTTTAATTCATATTTTAAAAATTATTATTATTTAAAAAAAAAAGATTAATAGAAAAACGAGGGGGGAGGGGGGCTGCGAGTTAGAAGGATGTCACATATTTTTTTAGTCGGGAATTTTAGGAAATGATCAGGGGAAATCAGGGAAAAGGTCGGGGATTTCATTGGTCAAGTTTAGTAGACACCATGATACTGTTGTTGTAGCTTCTTACCTGTCAACCAGCAAAGATTTATTCATGACTGATATGGTACAAATCGGTATTTTAGGCCCAGATAATACTTGATCTAAAGGAAAAAGGTTTATTTTATTAGTTGAAAATGCTTTTCTTCACATGATAACAATGCAGGGAAAAATGAAGCCCCTTGTAAAAAGAGTAGATCAGTAAAACATATCAATAAGATTCCAAATTTAAACATGAGTAATGATGAGTTTTCTCAGTGTTGTTGCTACACCCGAAAAGAGTTTACGATCAAAAAAAGGACAGTTATCGCCAGAGAAATAGAAATATAATAATTTAAGAAAAGCATAAAAGCAAACTAATGTATAAAAAGAAGTAGCCTCAAAATCGATCCCATTTAAGGATGGTACATTACCATTATTATGTTCACACGCCCCAGGGTTAGGATACCAGTTGTCTTACAGCACACTTACTATCACACGGCTATGTGATGATCCGATGATAGGCCTAGCCCACTGTAGGATTTACTTATTCTTTTTTTTCATAATTGTTGAAATCAGTAAATTTCAATGTTTATACGAGAGGGAACCCAAAAGAAATTTGATTGAAAGCGTGTGGGCGTTCCTAGGCATAGTAGAGAGTTCTCCCGCTAGGTGAGTCTACTAGAGACCTTCCCAAATCAGTTTCCCAACCGGCGTCTGCATAACAGGTTACATTTGATTGTAGTGTTGTTTTTCTCAACTGTTCTCGTTTGCTAACTGCAAAATCGTTATGGCAGATTTAAAGGAACAAAGAATGTGTTTGAAATTTCTCTTCCTACTTGAAAAATCGGCAACAGAAGCTTACCAAATGCTTCAACAGGCTTTCAAGAAGGATGCTATGAGTGACACACAAGTTTTCGAGTGGTTTGGTGCTTTAAATGTGGTGAGATGAGTGTTTAAGATCATGCTCATTCTGGCGCCCTTCATCATCTCAAAACGAAGAAAACACTGGAAAAAATCCGGCAAAAAGTCTATGAGGATTGTTGTTTCACGATCAACGAAATTTCATAAGAGACAGGAGTGAGTTGGAGCTCGTGTCAGCGGATTTTGACTGAGGATTTGCAAATGAGACGTGTTGCAGCTAAGTTTGTTCCTCGCCTGCTCACACAGGATCAAAAAACCATTAGTCTGAATTTGAGCCAGGACTTGAAAAATCAGATTGAAAGTGAACCGAACTTTTTGACCAAGGTCATTACAGGTGATGAGAGTTGGTGTTACGGATATGACTCTGAAACCAAGCAAGGGTCTAGCCAGTGGAAGATCCAACTCCCCCGACAAAAAAAAAAACAAACAAGACAAGTGAGGTTGATTGTTAAGACGATGATCATTGTTTTTTCTTATGTTCGTGGAATTGTGCACCAGGAATTTGTACCCCCTGGTCAGACTGTTAATCAGCACTTTTATTTGTAAGTTTTAAGACGTTTGAGGGAGGATGTGTGAAGGAAACGCTCGGAACTCTGGCTATCAGGTGACTGGTTCCTTCACCATGACGCCCCCGCACACACGGCCTTGTCTGTGAACCACTATTTGGGTTATCGTTCTCCACCTCTGTATTCGCTAGACCTAGCCCTGTGCAACTTTTTTCTCTTCCTGAGAATGAAAAATAAAATCTAAAAGGGAAGCGTTTTGATGATGTAGAGGCTGTAAAAACTGCTTCTCAGAGGGCACTGGACGATATTGAAGTTGAAGAGTTCCAGAGGTACTTCAAACAGTGGGAAAAAAGACTGGACAAGTGCATCGCATCTAATGGAGAGTACTTTGAAGGAGACTGAAAGAATTTTGTAAAAAACTTAATAAATTAAGTTTTTAGCACAAAGTATGGTTTCTTTTGGGTCCCCTTTCATTAATTAATTACACTTTTAATATTTTGATTTGACATTAAAGTAACATGGTTCTTTGTTGTTTAACCAACTGACACAGAGAGTCAGAGCGAGCTAGTTATACGCAGAATCTGCTCCAGCCCCTTATATATGACCTACCTCTTGCTTCTTGGACTCCTTGTCTTTAGTGTTAAAACCAATCAATAGGAGAGCTCTTAGCAGTCTGACGTGAAGCCTAGCTTCTCATTGGTTGTCCTAAAACTGATAGAAAAGGTGGCCAACTCATTAACACGCTTTTATATAGAACAGAAGTTTTTAAACAAATAAAAGTTGAATATGTAATATATTTGAATTTACTTCTGAAAGTGCCTAATGGGTTCGAAACTCAGTAAAATATGTAATAATCAATGAAAGTCGTATTAATAATAATAAAGATACATCGGTAGCTTAAATTTAGAATCTCGTACTGAAATTATTTACTCAATTTTTTCCTGGTCATCCATGGATGAAGTATTAAAAGGAAAATGTACATACAGTTCCTTAAAGAAAAATATACTTCATCCATGACTTTTCAAATAAATTAGAGGCGCCCCAAACAGTATTATTACAAGGAATGTTCACTTTGCCGAAGAAAGTGCAGTGCCAAGAATTACAGAGGAAGAAAATAAACCAATTTTCGAAGGTTTATGGAATATAGGAAAAGCAATGGGAGCTTATTTAGCTGATTGTGTTTTTAAAGAATTACCTAAAGAGACAACTTGAGCAAACCAGAACCGTTCTCGAAGAAAGCTTACCTACAAGTACTTTTTAATGAAAGACAATAAAGAAACCCAAGTTTGTCAGAGCTTTTTTAAAGTATCTTTAATAACTCAGAAAATTTAGTAAAAAAGAAAAAAAAACCTTGCAATATTGTATCTGATGATCTTCGAGGACAATACCACCCTCCCGGGATGAAGATACCAGATATTGCCATATAAGGTATCAGAACTCACATCAGGTCTTTCCTGAAAGTACCTTCACACTATCGTTGCATATTTTATAAAGACTTTTAATTTGTCATTTGGTGTTCCAAGTAAGGATCAATGTGATCATTGGTTCAGATATAATAACTTCTCAGACGATCAAATATTGTTAAAAAGAGAAGACCACGACAAACATTTAGGAAAGACTGCACATAATTTGAAAAATAAAACTCAGAGGCTATATACTGTAGCTAGATTTTGGTCTTGAAGCATTTTGATAATGTATTTTCATTAGCACTAAATCTGTATTTTATAACAGACTATTAGTTTTTAATTTGTTTTTGTGTGATGCCAGCAGCAAAAAAAGCAATAAACTACATGTGGCATGAAGGAATTGTCTAATGAGGATCAAGAGAAATTGCTTTGAACATTTTTTGTTTTCGGACACGTGGAGGACAAATTAAAAATGTAAATATGTGCACCATGCTGTTGTATGCAGTTCAGACTCTCACCATACCAACAATCAATTGTCTTTTTGAACAAGACATTCAATGATGGAATATGACTTTGTTCACACAAACATTGAAAGGGCTGCAAAACATGTAAACATCTACGATCCTTCAGGGTTGGTATGCAGTTTTACCGACTACTTAGGGGGGAAAAAAAAGAAATGTCAAGTAATGGATATGGAACAACAAGATTTATTGAACATTTCAGAAATTCAAAATATTTATGTTAAGAATAGGACAATCGACATAAATGAATACCAAATAGTCCAGTTGAAAATCCACTAATCTGACCCACGTTTTATTTCATAGATTTTCTCACAGTAAAAAAAGTCACAAGACTAATTAACTCCCTTCAATTTACAGACTGCATGTGATGGTCTTTAGCAAATAAACAAAACAAATGTGAACTATCTGAGAGATATATGCTTATATGGTTTGGTCAAGAAACAATACAATCTGTCATTTCTACAAGACTGGTTGAAGGAGGGGTAGAAATAATTTCATCTCACAATGATTACATTATTATGTCATTTTATTTAAATACAATACCATACTTAAATTTGCAGTGACAAGATTTATATTAAGCTAAACAATATTGATAAGAAGCTACTTAACTAGGGCTTTGTTTTAAATAATGTTTAAAGAGTAACCGCATGTTTAACATATTCAGTCAGCAAAACATCCAGGGATTGGTTTTAACTCAATTGTTTATAGTGATCAGTATTTTCATCTCTCTATTTTTTATTGTATCTTTTCAATAAGCTTCTAAAATAATAGTAATTGTAAAATTATTAGAGTCAAAGAGATGTAACTCCCAATTAAAAGATTCAAATTAATGTTTTTGACACATACATTATTATTAGCACTACCTGTTTGGGTTGTACGCACTTATGCTAATTGTAATGGTAGGGTGATTGTGAGATGAAATGGAGGACCTACAGTTTAACGTGGGATCCGAACCACGGTGGAGGCTGGCATTCCACACATTCACAAGATGTCTTGTCAGAGGTGAAGGAAGGGTTTGGTAATCAGATACTTAACAAAATAAAATTCCCCAAAGATGAAATAATATAAATCGGCAAACATACCTTTTTCTATTTTTAACAATTTCACTGCCATAAGACTGCTGCCACTGGACATTACACATTAGCGTAAGTGCGTATAACCCGAACGGGTAGTAAGACGCGGTGCTAATAATAATAATATATAATACATAATAATATTTTGTTAAGTATAAATCCTGTATCGACAAGCACCATTACTGAAGTAATATTCAGCTATGTTGTGAATGCATTTTCATATTTTTTAGCACCCTGTCTTACTACCCATTCGAGTTAAACGTTTATGTATAATTATTCTAATGGTTATAGGGATTTAGGAAGGTTATATTTAGAAGATGTACTCACATTTACGTGAGGAGAGAGTGGAAAATCATTTATAAAAACCACCCTGTTACACTAGATCAAGATTTGAACCTATATATTCCTGTCATCGGCAGCCTAATTTACTGTGAGAGTAGCGTCTTAGACCATGTGGCCACTGAAGCGGACGTTTTCGTTTTGACAAAACAAAATAAGAATAAAGTCAAATAAAAGTTATGAAAAGAGGTTGTGTTGACTTGTGTTTTATGAGCATCTTTTTTGTATCCCATTATGAACCAATATATTAAGTTAGAGAAAAGGGAAATTTGTTAAATTTATTTTAATATTTGATAAGTGGTGATAGTGTGCGATAAGTCCTTATAAATGTACACTTTCATTAACCTAAGCAACATGAATGCATTAATAAAATGACAAATCTGTACAAGCATTCTTTACAAGGTCATATTTGTGTGCAGTGAAGTTCAATGTAAGAGAGTGAGGACAAAGTGTAAAGTCTGTTCGGGTGATAGGTTTTTACCTGGATGACAGTTCGAAAATCATATGTTTAGGTTTTGGGTTGCCAACACTTGTAAAAGATCACGTTTTGTTATAAATGTAAAGATCTTTAATTACCTGTTATATAGTACATTTAAAATAATGAAAACTTAAGTTTTCTCATACTATTTCATTTTTTTAAATAATTTATTTTTATCCAACTCGAAAACAATATTTTAAACATAATTAAAAGTATTTATTCTTCGATTTTGGAACATTACTGATTTTGTTAATATAGTGCACACATCAATATATTTTAATACAAGCATAGTATTTACTTGGAAAAGAGAAATTGTTGTCATTTTTTACATACAATAAATGATTTTATGATTATTTTATCGTGTTTTGAAATATTTAACTGAATAAAATATTTTCATCAACTGCGTGTCTGCATCATTGTAAAAACTTGTTTACCATTATGTTCAATCATATGGTTTAGATTCGTCAGTCACCATTTTGAAGCTATGTTCGTTAGAAGTTTTTGTGAAAGAGGAGTTAGTAATTTTTTAAGGGAATAAAACTATAAATAAACTTTGTGTACCTCAAATAAATAAATAATATTGGCCTAAATTACTGTGGTTAACTATCACATTAATATATTACATCTGTTTTCATTACAGTGATCCAAAGTGATGGATGTCAGCTGTTGGCGTAGTGATATATTAGGGATTACTTCTAGTAACATTTTGAGCTGTCATCCAGGTAAACTTAGCTCGTGAATGACTTATATCTAGACGTCAATATTGGGTTTGAGGAAGATTATGAACAAGATTGTTGGCAAACAATAGATGAGGCTAGGATTAAAGATGAAGCACTACTAAGTAGATTGTGCAAAATAATAATGCTTCGCCAACTTGCTCTTCCCAACTATCAGAACTACCCAAGATACAATTAAGGACATTTGAGGGACAAGTGAATGATTGGTTGAGTTTCTGGAGCCAGTTTAAACACCTACATGAGAATATAGAACTTGAGGCTGAAATAAATTCCGATATCTCGTCCAGGAAATGAGAGCACGTGAGTAGTAGACAGTTCTGCTCCCACTGCTGAAAACTTTTATAGGGTTATAGACAGTCTGAAAAATAGATTTGGTCGCAAGAAGCTATTGAGAGAATTTGATGCACGTGAATGTAAGGGATTAATAATTAAAAATGTAATTGGCGACCTTAAGGTATGAGAGATACTGCAAGTTTGTATGGTAGACTAGAATCACATTTAGATCCTTGGAATCTAAAGAGATGACATCAGACAGGTATGAAGCACTGTTATTCCCTATGGTTGAATTCTAGAAGACATTGTTAGAGCGTGGTTAAAAAAATTATCTGTTCTGTTAAAATTAAGAAAGGATCTTACTTGCAAAAAACGGGTTTAGCCTGCCTGATGATAATGCAATAAAAAAGAACAAAGAATTGGAGCAGCTGCTTGTGAGCTTTTTTTTTATTATTTTTAGAAAAGCAAAACCCAAACATAAAATGGGATGTTTTGTGACATTTAATGCTTTCATGCAAAGAAAAATATAACATTAAGTCATGAACTGTTATAAAGTGTAGAGACAAACTCTGGGTATTCAAAGGGAAGGACAATCAAATGAGCCCCAGCCAGCAATGCTACCCTAAGAGAGAGAGGGAGAAGTTTGAAAGATGGTAAGAGTTGGGTGGTCTTATTTACTTGTGCTGTATATGGGTCCATAATTATCTATACAGCAGTTTATATCTCCAGGTTTCCTATCTATCATCGATAAAGGAATATGGTTGTTCAATTTGTAATTATTTCAAAAGTAAAATGTATACATACATACTAAAAGTGCAAGTTATATTAATAACTAATATTTTTAGAGTACCATATTTAAAATTGTGTTGATTGTATCATATATCTCTAAAAGTAGAACCTCTCTTTGCCAAGAGGTACATTTTGTCTGTGTATTGTGCTCCTGGAGGAGGCAGAGGTCCAAGTTCACTGACTAAAGGAATGAACCTGTCAAAAGATAGAACTCCTAATAATAATATAAGTGTCCCATCATTCTTTACCAATCTTTTTTAGGGAGTTGTGTTTCACCCCCCCTCCTGATAAGTTCCAAAAGAATGCAAACATAAGTCAGGGAATTCTCTTTTCCAGTAACAGCAGTGCCAAGTGTGAACCAGGAATAGATCCTAAAAAGAATTTAGCAGAAGTAGATCAGAAGGGATGCTAAGAATAAAATGGGACATGTGTCCTTTTAAACCAGCATACATCAGTGTTATATGGAATGTACAACAAATGTGTCAAGTTACTTGCATTGAAATAATTAGAAAAATTACACAAAAACACTTGTTTTATTTTGTTTGAAAACCATACATAAGTTAATTTACACACCAAAAAAATATATACAAAATTTGACAATTGTGTTGAGTTTTATAATATTACAAAACTTACAAATATTTCCAGTAATATTACAAAACTTACAAACATTTTCAGGAGTCCCAATGAACGTCAAGTAACAATCTTAAAGGTTATGCAGCAAATTATTATAATTAACCGTTTCTAGAATTTAAAAATCTCACTTCTCTTTGTGAATGAAAAACATAAACCACCTTATATTCTAATCAAATGTACCCTTTGTTTAATCTGAATTGTATTAAGGTTACCCTGCTTGGTTCCACTATGGTACAGCTTGTAAGATAGGGTCATAGTGTGATCAGTCAAGGTATGATCTTTCCAGGTAAAGAGAGTATACATAAATTTCATGAATTACTCACTATAAAAACCCATAATTCAAATTTGCCTGCTTGGGATTTTGATAATTCACTTGTATGGTTTCAAATTATTGTTTTATTCTACTACTGATCTGTGCCCTCTATACTCAACAATAGAGGCCAAAGGTCCTGGTTCATCATTAGGTTAAGGGGACATTTTTCATTATATATTTAAATTAATAGCGATTAGTTTTTAAAAAATTTCAGAATGTGGCTACTAAATTGATAAAGTAAATTGTCCAATAGTATCACAGTGTTCTTTTAGCGTTAGTACAATATATTTAATTCATTTGTTCCCATTAACTTAAAACACTAATAAAAAAATAGCATAAGGACTATAAAATAATCTCACATATTAATTAAGTAAAGTCTGAGTAACATAAATTTTCTATCAATTAAATAAACTAGTGAGATCCACACGCTTAAAGAATAATTATATATTTTTTTATCATTTATGGTACATGTTATAAAATACATGTAATGGCATTTATAAAAGCCCAGATTATAACATGACATGCACAAATTATATTTTTATTATTATTTATAGTACATGTTATAAAATACATGTAATGGCATTTATAAAAGCCCAGATTATAACATGACATGCACAAATTCAATTAGTCATATCTCTTTTCCACCACTCTCGGTACCTGTTTAGGCTATACACTAACATTAAATAGAATAAATATGGGGAAGGTAGAATGAAAGGAAATGTACCTGCATTTGCATGGGGGAAAGAGTAAGAAAACAATTAGGAAAAACCACCCTGCGTACACATGTTATCTGGTATAGAGGGCTGTACACAGGTTGTTTCATTGTTTTACTAGTGAAATATATATGATGATGTGGAGGAGCTGTAATCACAGAAAAGGGGTGGACAAAGTGAAGCAGGGGAGTGTTCTCTCACCACCATTTGTAAAGGCTGTGTCACAATGTCCTACTTCACTAGCCGCCATTCCATTTTACAGCTAATCACGTAGTTGTGTAGATTGGATTTCAACAAAAATAAATACAGCACACGCCGATATAACCACGTGGTGATAAATAACATCCCCTACTGCACCCGACTCCACTGTCACACCGGGTGACTATAGCACTACTCACTATCGGCGAGTGTAACCACGGAACTCTCAAGGTCGGTTACTGGATAGTTAGTAGCGGCAAAAGTCGAACATGTCCGACTTCTCTAGCGAACACTAGTAGCTGCTAATCAAAGTAGCAGTGTGTATGACACAGCCTTAAAGGTAATGGAAATGGTCATGAATAGAGGGGCAAGGAAACAAGGAGGAAAGAGAGAAAGTCGTGATGTTTGCTGATGACTTGATGGTATGAGGGGAGAAGGAAGAGGAAGTACAAGAATGGAGTGAGGGAGAGAAATTTAGCACGGCAAAGTGTGAAGTGAAATGACTTGGCCACAAGCTGGAAACATTTGATGATGATGATGATGATGATGATGATGATTAATAAACTGTAAAGCTTGTAGAAAGAAGAACACTTTTTATGTTTTAAGTTTTTTTAATTATCAGTGTTTTATGACTTATTACCCATTAACTTATTACCTCACACCTGGCATAAAAGATGTACCAGGTGTAGGCAATGGAACAAACCTCTGTGCTGGGAATGAATGACTCAGCATTGTATGTATATCAACAGTCCACAATATCAACAGTCCCTTGTTAATATCACAGCCCAATGCAGTTTTTGCATTATGTGTCAACAAAGAGATGCAAGTTGACTAAACACAAGGAAGGCTGGACCCGAAAAGGAAGCTTATAATTTTTGAGTTAAAAGAGACTGCGGGAGTTCTTCCTAGCACCCAGGAGACTATCGTTGCCTTGCTCGAGAGAGAGTCGTGGAGAATATCCGAAGTGTAGCAAGCGAGCTTTGCGGGAGGGTCGGATGACAAGGGGAGAATCAAAATAGGAGTTCCCAAGTGAAATGGGGTCCAAGCAGTACAACTCAGTACTAATCTTGACCTTTCTGATACTATAAAAGAAAACTCAAATACCCTTTTAGATAGAATCTAAGGAGTTGGAGTAACGGCGGCGAGATTAGCCACCCTTAGCAATCTTCTGTCATTAATATTTCAAGACCATGTATAGCAAACCAGCATCACAATGCACTCTGTTTCATTAATTAACATGCTCTCGATTGCTACCAACCTTAACTCCACCCCAAAAAGTCCCACGAGAGCAGAGAGAAGGATGACATTCTGTTATACATAAATCTTATGTTTATAGTTATTTTACTATTTAACTAAAGAAATTTGATAATATTTGACTTTTAAAATATATTCATACAAAACCTAATTTTGATATAGCAAAATTGTTATAGACAGCGGTGCTAAAAATAATTTGATTTAAGTTTGAATATGAAAAGTTTTGTGAAAGACAAAAATCACAAGATTAATCTTGCAAAAGTTGTATTGAAGTTGTTAAATGCAAAACAATAAGGCTGTTTGTTTACCGGCGATAACAAGGGAAGACATACCTATATGTCTTCTTGACACTTATGCCCGTTGAATTTAAATAGCATAAAATCTTTGCTGTGTTTTCTGTGTGTTTGGTTAGTGTTATGTATTCCTTGGACTGTTAGTTCCGAATTGTGGTCATAGATGGCATTTCACTGCACATTTGAGTGGAGTTTTTTTTTATAACTAGAACAACCTGCATTTTACTCTCAAGTAGCTCAAGTTCAGTGATTCTTAGCGCAAAGACTACCATGCGCTTCTGTTTCTTGTGTTCGTGCTGCATAAACAATTGCAAGCAGAAAAGGTTTATTTGATATAGGGCCAAATGTCTCTTCAATAATGAATAATATGTGTTTGAATGATTAGTTACATATTGGATACTATACTTTCTAATGTATAGACTATGGTACAGTGTGACATTGTCTCAATATAATATAATTTTATAGTAAATTTATTTAAAAATCAGGTAGCATTTAGAATTTGGATTATTCATTATGAGCCTATATGCACATTTTACTGTACACACAACACCTATCACCTAAATCTACATAACCAGCCAATTGTATGAGTTTA
The DNA here is from genome assembly GCA_039000515.1 of Timema cristinae. Taxonomy (NCBI): domain Eukaryota; kingdom Metazoa; phylum Arthropoda; class Insecta; order Phasmatodea; family Timematidae; genus Timema; species Timema cristinae. The sequence continues at coordinate 33,977,645 of JBCFYV010001001.1, read as the reverse complement.
TTGTTTATCATTTGTAGGACTTTTTTTTTGTTTTTGTCTTTTATTCAGTACTTTTACTCAGAACTCTAATAAGAGCACTTTAAAAGATATCACACAAGGTTATTTATTCAGAATAAAGAAGAATGTAGTTTCCAACTGGTTTTTGAACTTTTAAAATCCAATGTGGGGCTGTGGAGAGATTAATTTCTAAAAATCTCTAAAATTTGCTGGTTTCTGAGGGTAGGCCCATAATCTTGGCCCGGTACTGAGTGGGTTGATCTATATGTTTGTGAATCACTTGTTTACAATCTACTTTCTGTGAAGCAAATGGAAGCCAAAGGTATATCTGTTATTGTCAAGAACAAGTGTGTAAAGATTACGAAAAATAGCTCAATTCCGAAAGACAAACTTATGGTAGCCTTTACTTTGTCAGATTCAAGTGATATGTAGACAGTGTGAGTGTAGTTGTAGGCTCTCTAGAGTTAAGGCACGGGCATGAGGGGCATTCCTGTTAACTCTGTTTGTGAGCTTTACCTAAAAGGTAAACAAACTAGATCACCTTTTTTTAAGAAAAGCAAAGATAATGCTTCGTTGTGTCTAATGATGTATGCGTAAAGATTACTCCTTCAACTCATTAAGGGAACAAATATTTTGTATAGTTTGTCGATCATTATATAAATTTTGCTCTCGTCTTTTTTGTTGAAAAGAAAAGTGAAGATGATGTGTGCTCTAGAAAATATGTCTCTATGGTGAAAGCTAAGTTCGACAGAAAAATTGATAGCTTGAGATGTGACAATGGAGTGAATATACGTCAAAGAGTGTTAAAGATATATGTACATCAAAGGCTATTAATGTGCAATACACAAAAGCAAGGAGCCCTGAATAGAACACAATTGTGAAACGCTATGGACACGAGTTACTAGGAAGAAGCCGTTTTAATTCAAGTGTACCTTACAAAGAGAATTTCAACATTTGTATTACCTGAAGATTGTACTCTTGCAGAGATATGGTTTGCATTTACACTTGACACAAACAAAATAAGATTATGTGTGTGCACAGCAAGCACATGTGTTCCAAAGGAAGATATATATGAAATGTCTAAGAAAATGTTGATGGTTAGCTACTGCGACAATGGAGCTCTCTTGTGGGATCCCAAACTGTAATAAGCGCATTATCTGTACGATTGATGAATAATTTTGAAACTGTTTTTGATTATAAGTCGATCAATAATGAAGTCACCACAAAAACAACAAACACCCTATACTCATCAAGATGAATCTATCCTAGACAGACACAGATTCCTAAATACCTCGATAACTATGAAGTGAACATGATGATGGTGTTGCGTGATGGTCATGTACCTTCAGAGGTACCTATGAAATATAATGAAGCCATAAAAATGGGCAATGGTTGAAAGGAGGAGATAGATAAGGAGCCAACTTCACTAAAAGAAAATCAAACCTTAAAGTTGGCGAAACCTCCAACAGATGCTACAATCATTGACTCAAAATAAGTTTTTATTGAAAAATGAGTCAATGGTGAAGAACAGAAGAAAGCACAAGGTTGGCAGCAAGAGGGTACCAACAGCCCACTCTGGAAGATGTCACACATTCATGACAGTGAGAATGTTGTTGGCAATAACAACTAATAAGGATCTTCAAATACACTGAAGGATGATGTCTATATGAACCACCCGGTGGGCTACAATCTAGCTCTGAATTAGTGTGGTAATAGTTATTTAATTGGTTTGAATTTTAAAAGGTCAGACTTTGATGCTTGTCTGTATTTCAATATTATCACTTATATTTTAACTAGAGTAGAATACTTTGGTGTCAAGTTTTATTTGTAATGTGAAGACAAAATTAATGACAGTTTTAGAAGTAAGAAATTTAACTAATGAAACTTTTTTTTTAGGTTTATAGATTGAAAAATGTAGTGCTAGGATAAAGATGAGTCAGACAATTTTGATAAGTGATTGATCATTTTGGTACGAGTGTAAAATGTCAGAAATTCCAATGCAACCTAAATTGAGTTTATAAAAGGGAATTGTAGGTGATTTCAAGGTGTCATAAGTAAACTAATAAGTAGTTTGATGTATGTTATGTTGTTTCATATTTTGAAAGATTTCAGGATTGTTATAATGCCACTTATTGAAAATATTTGAAAACTGTAATTCGGTATCTTAAATTTACAGAAAACTTTGGTTTGACTTATGAGAAGGTGGTTGTTAAAGATGAAGTGTGTGTTTTAAAGCAAAATGTAGATTTTAACTTTGCAAGCGACATATATGGCAGAAGTGTGAATGAGGCGAAAGATGGAAGGATTTAATGATAAAAGGACAGCAGGGAAAGTTGTTCTATAGGTGTGTAAGAGATCTGATAAGGGGAAGAGAAGTGCCCTTGAAGTGTTATACAGGGTGTATGTAGCAGAAACGCAGACATTAGATTTAAGAGAGACTAGGAAAGTGGAGGCCATGGGAATTAAGTGGGTGAGGAGCATGTTAGCTGTCACGAGGAGAAACAAGATTAGGAATGAAGTTATCCTGGAAAGAGTAGGAGTAAAGAGAGTAGGCCTACATGAGATAATAGAGGAAGCAAGACTGAGATGGTATGGACATGTAAAGTGGATGGGAAAAGAGAGGATGCCAAAGCGAATATTGGCAATACATTTTGTAAGAAAAAGACCACAAGGGAAGCCAAGAAAGAGATGGTAGGAGCAGTGCAAGTGAAAGAAAACGAATGGAAGGAATTAAAGGAGGATAGAGGAAGATGAGGCATTTTACAAAACTGAGCCTGAAACAGTTGATGATTCTGTTCTAATTTTTTGTGTTTCCTTTACATTAATAAGTTACTTGATTACTTTTAGTAAATGCATTTTTTGCCTCGGGTTATATACATATTATGTCAATTACTCTAAAGGAGTAGGGACGAGGAAGAAAGCATTTTAGGTGTAATTTACTTGCATTTGCATGGAAGCAGAGAGTGACACCATTTAGGGAAAACTACCCTCAGTAAACCCAACTGGGATTAGAACCCTTATCTCCCAGTCATGTGCAAACTGCAGGTAATAATCAATCACAAGCTTCATTATTATTAATAAAGTACACACGTTTGGAACTTTCCAAATAATTTGATAGTGGCAAACACAACCAACCAAACTTTAAGTCCGGACAACCCGAAACATATATAGGCCCTACATATAGTGAAACATTTCCCAGGTCCGAGAGAAGCTGTTGTCAGCGTTAACAGCTAGATCTTAGTATAGTTTAAAAGAATTAGAGAAAAGTTACAATTAGAAAGACATATAAGTGAAAGTATTCATCAACTTTCATTGCAAATTAATAGGAATTTGTTTATTTTTTTTTTTTTAAACCTTTGGTAATTTGGTTGTCACCACGTTTTCCAGATTACTGGACTCCCTGTATTATACATTTTGGTTGCAATTACATACACTATAAATGTAGAATAGCGATATTGTAAAACTTCCTTCTTTTTACCACATAATAACATTTTTGAAAGTAATAATAACGATCAAGTCATACTGTTGACATTCACAACTTTACTGTCAAATAGTTAATCTCTGTATGTTTGATGTTTAAAAGTTCCAATGACAGGTTTACAGTGAGAGGCTGTAAAGTGTGTGTTCACAAAGTTTTGTTTGTCATTGCCCTGACAAATTGCAAACAAACAGAAACACCACAAATTAACATTTTACTATGTAAGTTATAATTCAACGAGGACATCACTGTATTCAAATTTTTATTAAAGTAGAATAGAGCAAACACCTAAAAGTATCAAACCAGCAATGGAGACATGAGCAATGGCTTTGTGTTCACTTCAGGTTAAGAGAGTTGTTGTCAGAACTGCCAGTACCTTCCCTGAAGTACGAGGTATGTGGCAGAAAGCCATTGTCATACGCCAGGAGCGAGTCTTTCTCCTGTGTACAGAGTCATCGATGCAATGTAGTTGTTTGGCATGACCTGCAAGTAATAATCATCTCGTTGGCTTTGAAACAACCACACATTCCTCCTGTGCTGAATTATATTCAACTTTTTTACATACATTATTGTTCCTATCCTGTGGGCTGGGTCACTTTTTTATCCAAGTAATATATTTTCCAATACCGGCTTGCTACGCCTGTCGTAGCTTCATATGCCTTATAAAATAGGTTAAGACTGGCACAGACACAATATCCAGCCCCACCTGTTAATTAATAATAATAATATTTAGCACCGCGTCCTACCCATTCGGGTTATACGCTTTAAGTACTAATTACGCTAATGGATTAGGATTGGGAAGGTTAAATTAGAGGAAGTGAACCCGCATTTGCGTGGAAGGGGGAGTGGAAAACCATTTAGGAAAAACCACCCCCAGTTCACCAGACTGAGATTCGAACCTCGATCTCCCCGTCCTAAGCAGTCGAGCTCAACACGACAAGCGCGTTAGCCAACTACGCCACCGAGGCGGGTCACCTGTTAATTTATTAATGTGAAAGGGTAAAACAATATTTCCTCAATTATAAATTTTCGGCCATATCGGGAATCGATCTCGGAACCCTTAACTGATTAGAAAGACACGTTACCGACTGAGTTAAGGTGTTGGACTACCTTCAACTAAAATTACAAATAATAGCTTTTAACAAATTTATAAAATTGACCTTTTTATGGTTTTTATTATATATACGATGAACAAATTCTACCACATTGTTTATTCTCCAAGATGGTTGTGTTGTTAAAGATCAGCGTTTTACAAATGGGGCTCCACAAGAAAAAAATTAAGGGTTCCGCGAAATTCTTTTTTAAACCATTTAAAGTTAAAAAAATATAGTGGGTACATTTCTGGCTAATGAAACATTATTTGGTCAGATCACTTTTACTGCATTCTGGAGTCTCGTTATACTTTGGAACCAAAATGAAGTATCAAAACGGCCTTGATGCTGTTCCAGACATGCAAATACAACTGTCAACAATTAAATGAATATAAGAAGAATTTGCTGCCACCAAAAGATATGTTAAAATATGTCGACATTTTTAATATTATTAATAATAATAATAATCAAAGAATCTAATACCATAATTTAACTGAGAGTAAAACCTTATCATCCTTTTCCCTGACTGCCACTTGTACAAGGCGGCTCCATCTAATTATGGGACATAAAAGTGTGTTTTCTTTCCCCTTGGAAAAATGTAACTTTCAATTTAAAGGTATTTGACGGGTGACCTGGTGGTCTAGGGGTTAAGGTGTCAGACTTCTGTGCTGGTGGCCGGGGTTCAATCCTCGGTCCCGGCACAGATTTATCTGATTACCAAACCTTCCTTCACCTCTGACAAGACATCTTGTAAATGAGTGGAATGCCAGGCCTCCACCGTGGTTCGGATTCCACGTTAAACTGTAGGTCCTCCATTTCATCTCACAATCACCCTACCATTACACAATAGCGTGAGTGCGTATAACCCGAATGGGTAGTAAGACGCGGTGCTAATAATAAAGGTATTTGACCTTGAACAAAGAAAATTTCTCCCTTGCAGCACTTTTTTTTATGGGCAAAGTTAAAAATATGTTGTATGGGATATAAAAGGGGGCTGTGACTAAATTTAATTGGGAGGCACTGATATAGATTATATGTAAGCTTCATGTTGCTTCTTTTTTTTCAAAAAATTGATAATTTTATTTACATTATCATCCCTGCAACACTTACTCTTAAAAATTATATTAAGAAGTGGTTGGTAAAGGCCATCCATTTCATCACCAGACCTGTTTATCTATACAATTTGAATTTTGAATACAGGATCTTTATTTTCAATATAAAACTAAATTTTAATGATTATGTTGACTAAAGTAATAAACAAAATAGGCACAATTTTTTCTTAGCACCGCTTCTTACTACCCGTTCGGATTACATGCTTATGTACTAAATTACCCCGATGGTTTTAGTGATTATGAAAGTCATATTTAAAGGAAGTGTATCCGGATTTGTGTGGAGGGAGAGTGGAAAAACCACCCTCAGTACACCCGAATGAGATTAGAACCTTAATTTCCCTGTCATCAGCAGTCTAGTCTACTGTGAGAGTAGCACCTTAGACCATGTGGCCACCAAAGCGGGTTAAGGTGTACAGGTTAACTTGGTTATAGCGACGTCTATGCCGTCTAATGGTGAGGGCAAGAAACAAAAGGCTTCAAAAGCAGACCTAATGGATGAAGTAGCGTAGAAAAGAAAAGTAAAATGCGGAGGATAATTTTAATGTGTTTAAAGTTACACTAGTCTACATGGTGTTCTATGCTTGTAAGCTAATGACCACTTTTAACCGAGTATTTCTATGCTGATTTCAAAAATGACATCTGAATAACGTTTTTTCACAGACTACATAAATTAATGTCAGGATATGTAATATTCAAAATATTACGCTAGGATTAAAAGCTGTAAATTTGTATATTAAATCTTCATGTGTTGGCAAAACTTCCTTCAGTAATTTATTTTTTGACCTTGAGAGAACCATTTGACAGTTTTAAGAGTGTGAACTCAGTTTATCTTTAGGTTATCATGTCAAACTTGTGCTAAATGGTATGAAAGTGTTTAAATAATCCAAACTTCTTTTGTGATATTTGTTGCAGTTAAGTTGTCTTCAAATAAGACAAGATATAACAAAATTGGTAAAAAATGTATTATTATTATTATTATTAGCACCGCGTCTTACTACCCGTTCGAGTTATACGCACTTACGCTAATGTGTAATGGTAGGGTGATTGTGAGATGAAAATGGAGGACCTACAGTTTAACGTGGAATCCGAACCACGGTGGAGGCCTGGCATTCCTCACATTCACAAGATGTCTTGTCAGAGGTGAAGGAAGGGTTTGGTAATCAGATAAATCTTTGCCGGGAGTAAAAAATGTAAATTTGATTGATTTGAAGTGAAGAATCTTTTGTAAGAAAGATACACAAAGTACCCTCAGGTCCTTTGGATGTTATAGCAATGTACCTCCTCAGGTCCTTTGGATAATGTTATAGCAATGTACCTCCTCAGGTCCCTTGGATAACGTTATAGCAATGTACCTCCTCAGGTCCCTTGGATAACGTTATAGCAATGTACCTCCTCAGGTCCCTTGGATAACGTTATAGCAATGTACCTCCTCAGGTCCCTTGGATAACGTTATAGCAATGTACCTCCTCAGGTCTCTTGGATAACGTTATAGCAATGTACCTCCTCAGGTCGCTTGGAAAACGTTATAGCAATGTACCTCCTCAGGTCCCTTGGATAACGTTATAGCAATGTATCTCCTCAGGTCCCTTGGATAATGTTATAGCGGCGTGGCTCAGAATTTTATAAAGTGTTCTTTCACTCTTTACAAGCTTCTTTATCTTATTATTTTTTGTGTGTTCTGTTTCAGGAAGATTTGTTGCATGTTTCAGTGGCTAAATGAAACCAATTACAAGGGGTTACCACTAGAGATGTCACAATACCTGTTTTTCTTTATTCCAATTATTGATTTCAATTCTTGAACATTTCCTATGTCATTAATTGAACCAAAATATAAAACAATTAACAGCAAATAAACTAGTATAGAAATAATCGATTACTACTAATTCAGGATTTTTCCATTTTGTTTAGTTGTTAGTACTTTCATTGAGAGCTAGGAATTGAAAGTATCGAGAATCGTAATAATAAGATCGAGTATCGATTCTTTCAATACCAGTAAGAATAGAGGGTATCGAGGTATCAAAGAATTGAGTTTTACATCCCTAATTCCAACTTTGTCCAGTCACAGCAGTGTAAAGTTTGAGTTTGTTGTCCCTTGTTCTATGCAGTGTAAACAGGTTGGTCAAAATAATACAAACACCAAGAAATAAACATTTGAATTATTTAATTTAGTAAAAGACAAAGATGTCATAATATTAAAATCAGCTGAAAAAAATAAAATGTTTAACAATGAGGTTTAACAATGAGGAAGTCCACTAAGGGAAGAGGAAAAAATGTGGGAATAATCCAATGCACAACTGTCACTTCTTCCTTTCTAGAGTAGAAAATGTCACATTCCTATTGAAACACAAACAGTTCTTATATCCAGTAAGAAGAGAAGAGAAACCATTTAGAAAACCAGTGTTGGGATAAGGAATGAAAAGGTATCCATTTGATTTGTTGTAAATGATGTCCAGCTATATGGAACAATAACTTCCTCAAGACTCACCTCAAATATAATGTCCTGGTAGCCATAGCAGAACGTGGAACCAAAGGGGTTTGTGGTGTTGGTAGAACTGGCTCTGTTGAGTACGACCGGCCTCTCACTGGGTTTCAGCTGCTCTGAGATCGTATCCCACTTAGTATATGCTGATATCTATATAGTAACCAACAGAAGGAGATAACATAGATTCTCATGATTTCAACTGGAAACTCTGGACAGTTTGTGAATACCAAACATTGTTTATTTGTTTCGTCTATCACATATTTATGGTATTACACTTTTATTCTGGGAAAATCCCCAGCATGTTCAACCTCCAAGAGCAGAGGATAGCTGACACTCTTTTCATGGCTCCTCGCTTTGTACAATTGTTACCATTTCCAGTCTTCCTTCCAATCCTGTTCACCAGTCTTTCACTGGGGCCCCCCTCCAATTCTCCACCTGAACACTGTGCTTGCTTTTAGTGGTCGAAACCCACCACTTTGGACAGAATATGGAACCCCCAGGTTAAAGACAACCATTCCCAAAATGACAGAAAGCCCTATCCCATTGCCTAAACCAGATCTTCCATACCTCCCTTATCCCCCAGAAGTAACACAGGGTGTCCAACTAAACTATATTTTTAAACTCCCGTGGGTGACCTGGTGGTCTAGGGGTAAGGTGTCAAACTTCTATGCTGGCGGCCGGGGTTCAAACCTCGGTCCCGGCAAAGATTTATCTGATTACCAAACCCTTCCTTCACCTCTGACAAGACATCTTGTGAATGTGGGGAATGCCAGGCTGCCACCGTGGTTCGGATTCCACGTTAAACTGTAGGTCCTTCATTTCATCTCACAATCACCCTACCATTACACATTAGCGTAAGTGCGTATAACCCGAATGGGTAGTAAGACGCGGTGCTAATAATAATATATTTAAACTCCCTGACTTTTCCAGGTTTTATAGAGCCAATTTTCAACTTTTCCAGTCATTAAATATTACAAACATTGTTTTATTAAGATTGCAACTTGATGTAAGAATATTTTTAGACAAATACACATTATGAAATTGTGTCAGTCTATGAAGTGACTAAAGATTTATGCCTAAAGCTATTACCGTTGGTTAGTATGACTAAAGTCAGATTTCAGTAAGTCATATCGAGTAGTTAAAAGATCCAACTAACCAGTACAGCTTAAAATTGTTGTGAGACACATTCCTTTTAGGATTTCTTACCCCTATAATATAATCAAATTCACATGCGCATAATCGTGCCTAAACTTTGTCTAAAGACATGCAGTAGACGGGTGGAAACAACAATACAAACATCACATGGTGAATTTGAGAATTGATAGTAGTATACTCAACTTGGACAACTATGTTAAAAGAGATTAGCGGGGAATATTAACTAGAAGAAAAATGTTATTTTGACTATTTTAAATAAAAATTAGTGAATATGTGAAAAGTCCATGACCAAGCCAATTCCCTGTTTTCCAGGTCGGTGGACACCCTGCACAACACTTCCCCCTCTGTTAACATACAGACGTCCACCAGTTTAGTCCAGGATACAGCAACCTTTATAATAACTGTTATGTGACAAAAAAAAAAAACATGTCAATACTGCATTTTGTTTAACTTTACTTTATTGTTAATATTAATTTGTTTGGATTTTAATGAATACATCCACAAAATTGGTTTATAAATATAAATTAAATAAAAGAGTTTATTTTGTTTAGTGTCAGTATTAGTATTAAAGTGAAAATTATCCATAATAAGAGTTGATATTGTTTAAGAGAGAATTTTTGTATTTACCGTAACAGGAACTGGTGAGACATCTATTAATTTATTGCCTTCCATGGAATGCCTGGAATCTGGCGGCAATGTCAGGTGGAATTCACAGCGATGGTACCTTCATAAAAATAATATTGAATATTCTTTAAACTGAAAAAAACCCTTAAACACAGGAAGCGAACACAGAACTTTTGGCTTAGTTCACCAATGCCCTAACCACTGAGCTATCTGGGAGTCGCTCCATAACTCCGGTCATTCTACACTCATATTTTAAGGCAGAATCTGTGATGGACGTGTGGAAATCGTCGGCTACATTTGAGTGATCATTATTAAGATCACGAGCCATCAGATAATACAGCCACCTTCGACTCGGGAGGGCTTTCTGCTGCCAATAGTACAATGACAACTGTATTAATACAAATAGCATGATGGATTAAATAATAAAACTATTATATTTGTTAATTATGGTTAGAGCCGCATCCACTACCGCCGTGACTACACTGTGTTTATAAAATTAACAGCTAATAATATACATATATTTTTAACTCAAAACATTATAAACTTATTGAAAGTATAGCAATAAAAATAAATAGTGAGTACCATATAGCTTACATGTTAAAGTTATAATGTCCAGGAAAGTTTGTGTGAAGAACAAACTTTTTAACTGCTTGAGTTCTTGCATCGAATAAAATGTCCTGAAACACAAGTGAGATATAAAGAGAACATGTTTTCTACAAAATACACAGTTTGGGGATGAGTGTTCATTTGACTATGTCTAGGGATGTGAAAAAGTATCAATACTTTACTAATATTGATATTTTCTTTTTGAAACTAATATTTTTATACTCAATACATTTTTCGGGCAAGTTGATTGATATTAGTACTAACACTCCGGTATCGGATTGGAATCGAAAGAAACAACTTTTTTGCTATCTTCACTCTCGCTGGTATTAATTGTTTACCAGGGTGGACTGTGGAGGAAGAACAAATGACAATATTTCTCAATCCTCCCTTATTTTCTGAATGACAAGTAATAAGCAACTCTAGCAGTCAATCTCTTTTACAGGGTGTCTACCTGACCATAGTTTTGAAAGCCGAGTATATTTCCAGTATACATTTTTTAAGAAATCCAGTATATATATGAAAGGTACTCAGAAGCAAACAAGCCCTATCTCAAAATCATAAAATGATAGAAAGTTAGGGTAGGCTTAGGTCTGTCATAGTTAAACATTTTTACATCAAGAATCAAGTGTATTGAAGCATATATTCTAGTATATACTAAGGATGGAACCCTAGAACTTACAAGGAATATTCATGGATTCAAGACTCAAATCATAATAATTTTTTTAAATAGGTTCTAAGTTTGAGTTATTTTTTAAAGGTATTAAAATATTTAAACAGTTTCTTGTGATTAAAACCAAAATAATGATAGGAAAAACCTAACAACCAAACCCCATATCATTAATTTACCATTTAATGTATACCAAATCAGAAGTGAAGAAAAAATCCTAGTTATTCGGAAAGTTAAACACTTATGCTTACAATATGTTCTAAAATTCAAATTTTAATTAGGGATTTTATGGCAAAATGAAGTTTCAGATTTAAAAAAGGTGGATCCTACCCATCTTAAAAAAAAACACACACACATTACATTTTTTGAATGACCTATACCACCATCGACCTCGGTGGTCTTGGGGAAAAAGCTCGAAGAACCCGATGTTTGTGGGTCCAAACCCAAAAGAGGCCGGAGGCTTTTTCTTGAGCAAGAAAAAATCATAGCTCAACATGCTTCGAAGGGGAAGTAAAGCTGTTGGTTCCATGTGACATGTGAAAAACCCTGGAAGAAATGTGAAAATACCTCTCCTGGCAAAACTGGTAGATCATTTCACCTCACTCGTAGAACTTTAGAGGTACAAGTAATCAGCCTTGAAGACACAACTTCAAAGAATGATTACAGCGAGGGAGTTTACTCTACCACAAAAACTAACTATTATCCCCACCAACTCATGAAAGTCGATACTTTCCAAGAGTTATATTTTTGATAGTGAATTTGTTTAGTAAATATATAGTAGTAAAGATACAGAATCTTTAATGAAAAATAACCAACAAATATTGCGTTGATAAAAATTACTTGGAAATAAAGATAGTTGCAATTACCTAATATTATTAAAAATTGCGATGATAAAACCCAAAAACCAAATATTTTTTCAGAATATAGAATAAAGTTAAAATTCATTCAACCACAAAACTTTTTCAATTTTTGTGTTTCATGTTCTAATATTTCTGCCTGTTCCTTTGCTTTCTGCAAAACTGTTCTTTTCACTTCTAATTTTCTTATTTCTTTAGATGAGGTTTTTCTTTTTTGACTTAAGTTTACTTCAATCTTTTTTCTTCTTTTACAAGAGCTTCTTTCCTTATTCCTGATGCATTCCTCAAAGCATGAATCATCTTTTTTGAAATGGTCATATTTAAAAGTGCCCCGGCTGAAGTGACTGCATCATAAGTTACACGTTGAGCAATAAGGCTGTCCTCATGTAGCTTTTCAACCAGACATTCTTTATTGACAGAAAAACTTTGCTCAGTGGCTGCATTGCTATGGAAGAGAAGATTTTTTTAGTGAAATATTGTAGTTCCTGGAATGCATTTACTCTAGAAAAAATATTCATCAAGAACTTATCAAGCTGGTCACCACTTGAAGTGAATTGTTCTTGCTTTGATACAAAGTCCCAACATCACGCTAGATAGTTGTTTCTTGTCTAATAGGACTTCTAATGCAGACGTTATCCTATACAGGGTTCCTACAGTATTTGTAAAAATATTCTCCCTGACTTTTCCCTGACTTTCCCTGACTATTTTCCCAAGTTCCCTGACCAATTTCTCATAAAATTTCCATTATAACTTTACGGTACTATACACGTGAAAATATTAATTTAAATAAATTTATTTCGGCCTCCTCCCCCCTTACAGCCGACCTTGCCTCACCTCTCATGGAAGAATAAGAAAGCAGACATCTTGCCAATCAGTTGAGGGAAAATGATGGAAAAATAATCCCTATCAAAAATTTGTAACAAACTTGATTCCCTTTGGTATCATGTGCAGAAATACGTATTAAATAACAGGCCACTAAGAACATACTAAAGAGTTTGGTATCATTACAGTTTTATTTTACCTAAACTGTACATTTCCTGAACTGAATAGCTTACAACAGGAACTCTGTCTGCTTTCATATTATTCATGTCTCAAGTCAATTTTATTTTTATTAAAATTATCACTATAGTCATACAATAAGAAACTATGTTATATTTAATAAAGTGAAGCTTGCTTCTTCTTCAGTTCTTGCAACTCCACGTCTATTGCTTCTCGTTTCTCTTCAGTTGCCATCATTAATTTTTTTCTTTCTCCTTCTAAATCTTTAACTTGTATATCTAATTTCCTCTTTTCTGCCTTCTTCTTGTCTTTTTCACTTTTTTCTTGCTTCTTCATCTCTAAGTATTCATGATAGCGTTTCCGAGCACCTCTCACGTAATCCAACATCTTTTTGCTAATGTGTATATTTTTAATCCCTCCTGCTTCTTGTATCTCATCATGAATGTGACGCTGTGCAATGACTGTCTTTTCATGCATGTTTTCAACCAGTAAAGATTTATTGACTGAAAAACCACCTTCAACAGTTGCATTCCCATGCGACAAGACAAGGCAAATCTTTATTACTTCCCAAAGATGTTTGTAGTTTGCTTCTCCTATTAGAAAGCTACCATAAATAGTGTCAAGTCCTACTTCATCACTAAACTGATCACAAGGACGAAATATTTCTTGAAGCTCAGATTTTTTGAGGTTGCAAAAATGCAAGTATTCTTTCTTGGCATTTTCAGCCAGAACATCATTTATGATGTTGGCATGGTTGAGTTCCTCCAAAAGAAAAGAAAATCTCTTCTGGGCCAGTTGAGGTGAATGTTGAATAACACAAGGATCCAATGAAGACAAACCTCTCACAGCTTTCTGTTTTAAGGGACTTTTTTCTTGTAGTTTTGCAATCATGGTGGTTAACATACTGCGGCACTCATGTATAAATTCTAATTTTTGTCTTTCTGTTACTGTGATCGCAGTTTCTCCTAACAAACGTTTTGTTGCAAATCCTATATCAATATTTTTGCTAAGGATCAAATTTTCTGATTTTTTTGTGTCAATAGACAGTAACTTTGGACCCGTGCACTTCATAAGATCAGGTTTCACACAACGATTCATAAGGTATCTTAGAAGTTTCTCTACAGCTTCAAAAAGATATGGAGTCATTGGTTTTGATGTCTGGAACCGTTGCAGGAAAGGCTGACATTCATCTGCAATTGTCTTGCAGAACGCTAGTTTACACTTTAGGAATGGATCACAGGCTGCTCTTTTCAGTGTCTCTACAGGTTTTGTTTTAGGAAGTTTTGCTTCTTTGAGAAACTTAATAACATGGTCCCAAATTTGTAATGCCCTTTGAAAGCACTTCGCATTCTCTAACCAACGCACACCACAGAACTTCAATGGAAAAGTTGTACACCCTGTCAACTGGGTGAACAATGCTCGACGAGCTGGAGAGTCAGTGAACAGGTAGTACATGTGACGTAATAAGCTACTTATATCCCAATCAACAGACTCTACTCCTGTTCTCAAGGAACCATGAACAACATGAAGCCCACATGTTCCCAGATTTAGCAAACTACATACTTCATTGTCTGTTACAGATTTGAGGTGTTCCTGAAGAAGTGTTATAAACTTTAAATTGACATTTGGGCCATCCATTGACACTTGTATCAACTTAGAGAGTGGAAGAGGAGAAATACCATCCAGAAAATGCTTCAGTAATTCTTCAGCAGTGCTCCTATCGAAAAACACACTGTTTAAGTAACGACTGATGACTTTATGATTTTCCTTGTCCCAGAATCTAATTACAATGTCCATCTGTCCTCTTTGAATAACTTTATTCAATGCCTCATCAAAACAAATTACAAAGTTGTTACATGATTTTAGGCGGTCCAGTAAATTATTATGAAAGAATGGAGCCAAGCCATGCACAATGAAGTATGCAGCCTTGTCTCCACCAAGGGTAAAGGCATTGGCAATGGAACACTCGGGAAACATCAATTGAAAAATTGTACTTAAATTATTGCACGAATTGAAAGACATTTTTTTGTCAACAACTTGCATAGCCCAAATGACTTCCGCCTTAGTTATATCATCTTTTATAACAAAAGTGTTATGGTTTCTTTGAGGCACTACACTAATTTCACTTTTAGCAACAGCTTCCTTCTGCGACGTTACGATTTTCGATGAAACAGAAAAACTCTTCGAGCAACCAGCAGAATCATCACTAGGTAGAATGTCTTTGTGTGCCAGAGATTCTCTTGAAACTGGGGAGCTCGATGAACCTGAATCACTTGACTTTTTTGAAAAAAAAGTCAACAGAGAGCGTTGATTTGTCAAAGTTTCAAGAGTTTTGATATGAGTTGGTCCTTTTGCATGGGAAGCTAATGCTTGCTTTCCCATATTACTTAAGTTTATAATTTTTTTGCACACTTTACAAAATGCCTGCAGCTTATTACTTTCAACACCACTTATCCAGTATGAGAATTCAGGAAAATGGTCTGGGCTTAGCCAGAGCTGGTTAAAAACGGTTTTTTTGTTAGACATTGCTGGTGTAGTCTAATCAGTCCTGGTGCACTGTATCAAACTATAACGATGACAAACCTTGAACAAGAACAAAAACAAGTGATCACTAAAGTTAAAAGAATTGTCATGTGCAGGCTAGGAGACCTCTGCGTTCACATTCTGAAATAAAATGCTACCAAAACTTGTGTTAGGGCAAGTTTGAGCATGGTAAGTGCCCCTCAGCTTTCTTCATTGGGGCAGTGGCTTATGACGCAGTAAATAGAAAAAATATTTTCTTTGTTTTTTCTAAGTGTGACATGAAGACATGAATTGTCATTTCCCTGACCTTTTTAAAGCTTCCCTGACTTTCCCTGACTATTTTTTTTTTTCCCTGACTTTCCCTGACTTTCCAGAGCGTAGGAACCCTGCTATAGGTCCTAACAGATGGATTGAGCGTGAAAAGGAGAGAGACAACTAGCACCCTTGACAATTTTGTAGGAGAGGACACTTATGTAAGAGTTTGTTGCAGAGATCAACTAGAAATTTTTGACAATCTCCTCCTAACTGTAGTATCTTGGTGTCTTTAATTCCTCGATTGTTTCTTTAAATCAATGGCTAACAATTTTTTGGAAGTATTTGCTGAATTCATTACATCACGTTTTACAATTCTGTTCATCAAGTGCTCGAGTAGTTTATTTATATATGCAAACATAAATGGCAATAGAGGTTGATTGCTCTGATATTCAGTGAGACATTGCTCCAACTCGAGTGAAACTGACAGCATGAATCCCAACTTTAATGTCAGAAGTTTATCCTTCACAAAATTGCTTAATATTTGAAAATGATCATATTTGGGAGGATGCTTGTTAGAATAAAAATAGTGTTTTAAATACGGCAGCATTGACATTGCTCTCTCTAACACCCTTGAATGTTCTACCCACCTTATAGAACAAAACTTCATCGGGAAAAGATTATTAACACCGCGTCTTACTACCCGTTCGGGTTATACGCACTTACGCTAATGTGTAATGGTAGGGTGATTGTGAGATGAAATGGAGGACCTACAGTTTAACGTGGAATTCGAACCACGGTGGCGGCCTGGCACTCCACACATTCACAAGATGTCTTGTCAGAGGTGAAGGAAGGGTTTGGCAATCAGATAAATCTGTGCCGGGACCGAGGATTGAACCCCGGCCGCCAGCACAGAAGTCAGACACCTTACCCCTAGACCACCAGGTCACCCCATCGGGAAAAGAGATGATCCTGTTATTCTTTGATAGTCTGCATGTCTTGTTAGAAAATCTTTAAATAAATAATACAGTGATCGCAAAAACTGCTTAACAGTCCAACTAGAGTTAGCATTTGCTGTTTTGTAAGCCCCATGGACAATGTGTAAAGAACAAGTTCCAAATTCCAGTAACTCAGGATCTTGTGGAGAATCTTCCTTCAAGTAACTTTTAAGATCACTTAAAGCTTTGAGGTTTACATTTGGTCCATACATGAAAACTTTAAACATATTTTTAAGATCCAAGCCCTCGTCTTTTAGTGTAGATATAAAGTTTGTTAATACATCTTGAGCTATCGCATGACCTACAAAGCAAGATGTTAAATATCTTTTATGAATTTAATTTTCACTCCAGAAGCGAACAACATCAATCTGGTCTTCTAAGCCACAGTATTTATGCTCTCATCAAATGAAATACAATAAAATGAGCATTGCTTAACCATATTCGCAAGCTCGCTTTTGAAAATGGACCTAGTCCATACACAATGACATATCCAAGTTTATCTTTAAACATTTGAAATTTCTGGGAAATATCACTATCAGAAAACATTACTTTAAAACGAGTACTACAAGCAGAAATCTAGAAAATGTTTCATTACTTGATTAAGAGCCCATAATATGTCATTCAAAATGAGAAACTTCATCTTTGACAAGGAGGCTCTGAATAAAACTAGTCTAGTTTTAGGTTTTAAAACTACTTCATGGTCATTAGCACTAAAATGTACATCTTCATGTAGGCCTACAGATGACACTGCATTTTTGGCCGTAGGGATCTAGACCAATATGTTTTTGCTCCCACTAGCAGCTTTCATTCTGTTAACATGCTTATTTTCTTTCCCTTGGCATGAGATCGGATTGAAGATATTCCCATGTTACTTATATCAAAGTTAGTTTTACACTTTTATCACAATCCACTTTTGTAACTACAACCAATTTTTAAACACTGTACTGTCCAACCAATCATCTTTAAAATAAGTTTTTCCTCTGAGTTTATTAATTTCTTCTTAAACACAAAGGTCAAGGGGAAGGAGGGGGTGATGAAGTGAAGAACACAACAAATACTGTACTGTGCCACTGGAATGTCAAGGTCAGGCAGGTACACCAATAGTTTAAAGTGGTGTTTGAACTTGAGCAGTTACTAGCAACTCATCACTCATAATGGCTACTGCTGGAAAAAGGAGTGAGGGTGGGGGTGTGAGGCGGGCTAAGGGGGAGGTTGGCTGCAACCTAGTCAAACAGTTATTTGTTTCTTTCTCTAGTATGTAAGGGGGAGCGGGAGGGAGGGCTTAGTGTAGAGACTGAGAATAGAAAGGTCAGCAAGTGAGGCAAAAAATCAAAGTATATTTCCAGAGTTGGTAGACACCCTGTTTCAGCTCATCATCATTCATAGGTGTTCTTTTACCTTTCTTTATCAATACAGCTGATGCCTGACGGGGCGAGTAGAGACCAGTCTACTACCCCTTCCTTTATCAATGAGCACGGTCATCACAAACTAAACAAAATGATCATTTGTTGAGTTCAATGTACTCAGTCAACTTAAGAGTGGGGTGCCCCAAACAGATGAAGCATGGCAGGGTGTCTATTTTCTATTGTTTGTCAACAATTGATAAACTATCTTGATAGAATAGATAAACGATGAATGCAGTTAAAAAATTGCATCTCTCAGAAAGAATTGTGAAAGTTTTTTTAAGAAGTTGGATACCGGCAGCAAAAAAAATCCTTTTAAAATATTTTCTTGATATTGATACTTTTCTTTCGATACTAGTACGGTATCGATATTTTTATGCCAATAATTTTAATGAGTAGGCCTACAGTAATGATACCTTTGTGGAGTTAATCAAACGTTTACACATAGAGTATATTAAATTGACTAAACTATCACAGCTTATTCAAGTACTCCAACTCACCTCAGAGGAACAGCTCCAGTTTCACATTTCATTCTAATCTGTATTTTAAAAGGTAGAACCTAACCACTCACCCACTCATAGCCACAGTTACCCAATTTCTGGGCCTATAAACTTGAAATTTTGCTTGGCATGCATCTAAAATAGGGAATTTAAAAATGGGAGCCTATAATTAAAAAAACTTTTTAGATGTGGTATAAAATTAAAATTTGGCAGATAGTTAAGTGATAGCTCCAAATAAATCTTAAAATTTGAAATTTCTAAGAGTGAATTGAAGAAAATGGTGTGGGGAAGAAGGAACTCAAAATTTCAAAAATTGATACTAAACAATTACTTTACAGTGTGGTAGAAAACTAAAATTTGACAGGTAGGTAAAAATACCACTCCAAATAAATATTAAAGGGCAAGAAGTTAAATTTGTAATTGGGACTGGGAACAAGAGGGGTAGGAGTAATAAAGAGAAAAAACACTTTTAGGTGTGGTAAATAATTTAAATTTGGCAGGAAGGTCGGGCAACTTCAGATAGCCTTATTCGCCTACCAATTTTGCCACAAAGGTATTCTAACATACCTGCCAAGGTTATTTAACATGTCACAATTAAAATGGGACCAATGGCTTTACTTCTCATACTAAGGAGTTGTGCTACGGATTTTTTTCGCTCAAGAAAGATCTGAACTTAAGTTTTGCAGGCTAGTTTTCCAGTGGTGGGGAGGTTATTGACACTATTGCAAACATTTACTTATAGGTGACACCAGTGTAATGATCGGTTAAGCTTATCCAAGTTTTGAGGATTCTTAGAAAACTTAAGATTCAAGGTATGAATTTTATATCTCCACCTAAATTAAATACTTAGCTTTTTTTTCAATTTTCTAACCTATTTTTTAAAGCTGTTATAATGCCGACTAGTAGTTTAGTTCAACATCATTATACAACTACACCCAGCTCAATGTGAATTTACATTATTACAATTTCTATTCTTTGAAGCAACTATATTATTATTATATTATTATTATTATTAACTCCACGTCTTACTACCTGTTCAGGTTATACCCATGTACACTAATGTGTAATAGTAGGGTAATTGTGAGATGAAATGGAGAACCTACAGTTTAACGTGGAATCCGAACCACAGTGGAGCCTGGCATTCCACAAATTCTCAAGTTGTGATTGATACACGTCTTGTCACAGGTGAAGGAAAGGTTAGGCAATCAGATAATCTGTGCCGGGACCGAGGATTGAACCCCGGACCCTCAGCACAGAAGTTTGACACCCTACACCTAGACCGCCAGGTCACCAAACACAGCAACTATTGAGTTAACTTAAAGAAAATAATGTGAATGAAGGAAAGTTACCAGGTTTTTTGAGATTCAATGAACAGCATATTTACACCTTATCTAGAATAAACGTTTGAGAGCATGTGAGAGTAATAGATTTCCATGGCTCACCATGCCAAGGGTGAAGTAATTGAAGAAGAAGTCGGACCTTCGAGTTGCGACCCTGCGGTGAGCATTGGGGCTGTGAATTTTCATCTTGTCTTCTGCCTTGTAAAAGACCCTGGAGGGAGCACCCAATGCTGTGACCACATCCTGGCATGTGTCTCCAAACATTATTTCACGACAAAGACACTGCTTGCGGGGCTCCAACAATCTGGAGGATCCTAGAAGCAACATTACCCCACTCTACATTATTGGAACTAACGCAAAAGAAAGTGTCAAGTGGTTAGGGATTTTTACAGCTTAGATCTTGACCAGTTCATATATATTCCTCAGCTGCTATTTTGTTAATTTAATCTTATTCTTAAACACTTAAAAAAAATCATTTGTTTAAAAGGAATGCAAGTGACCTCTTTCTAACAGCAAAGGACATTTGATTGGTTTGTTAATCAATCCTCCTCCACCCTTCCTAGTTCATCAGTAAATAGTATGATCTCTTTTTCAATAAACAGTACGCTTGCGACTATCCAAACTAATGTGGCGGTCGGCCGGTCCGGATAGCAAAAAAAGACGGATCTTGAGAGTGAATTATTTTCCGTTCAGTCAACACCCACAATGTGTGATAACTGTATATTAGAACGTTTCATAGCATATTTAAATTTGTGTTTATCAAGTTTTCATATATTTCAAACAAAGATTAAATGTGAATTTTACTATATATAAAAGGAAAGTTAAATAAAACATTGTTAATATTAATTACCAAATCTTGAAATTTATCAAAGAATATGATAGAGATTACATACACTTGATTTGTGGATCCAAATCACTGTAGTATAATACAGTACTGTAATTACATTATAGCCTCGGCCAAATAGTATAGAGGGCCGGATAATTAGCAAGCCTAATGTAGTTATAACACATCCTGATTTTTATGTTAATTTTGTATCTCAAGTTAGGCCTATTGTATTTGTAATAGCCTCCAGCAGGTTGTATCCATTTTCCTATTCTAGGCCTAGTTTAGTGTATACTTTATTATGGTTGAAAGTTTTGATTATAATAAAGTGCAGGGCTCTATTATATTTTAAGAAGCCAAGCCATGGTCAAATTTGTAAGCAACATTTATACCTAATTTCAATTATTATATATTAAATTAATATTAAAATATTATTTTAAGCTATTAACTTTTAAGTTTAATGATTTTCATTCTTAAAGCCATTGTTGTTAGAATCCAGTTGTTAAAAATGTATTACCATTACTTTTAACCAGGAAACTACAGGACCTTTTTGTTTGTTTCATTTTAGTTTAGAATTGCAAAAGAGGAGTATTAAATCATCTAGAGTTGGGGAAATTTACAGGAAATTGTTGAGTGATGGCCAACCTGCAAAGAGAAGCTCTGCTTCCTGTAAGAGTGGGAGGAGGTGAACATGGTTTGACCAAGGATACGAGAGTGTAAATCACCGAGTCTTACAAACGTCTATCGTTTTAACTCCTGCCTTAAGTTTGTACTTAGTAAGCACTGTAGGAAAGTGGGCTTCCTTGGTTACACTTATTGTGAATATCTTAGGAATATTTTGTGATTTTCCTCTTTCGCCGTCTCTATAACTATCTAATACATCATAAAATGTCAAAATATACTGTCTATCTTCTTTGATTACAACATAACAAATCCAATATAAAGTTCCCAGTGAAAACTCACTGAGTGTGCTCTACATTATAAAAAGTGACTGCCCTGGATTGTATAAATGAATGACCTATTTATTGTGAGGTCACCCTGAATAGAAGGAGGATGATGAGATGGGAGACTAGGTACAAACATAGTTGACTGAGGCTTGACCAAACGCAGGTAAACTTTGAGTGTGTGGTCGACAAAAACTGAGAGCTTATCACAAATTAGGCTAGTGAAAATTTATCAGGTCAGACAACACATTGACGTACAAGGTCACTTAAACTTATTTTTGTGGAAAATAGATGTACAATGTACATGTCTGTGCATTTTGTTGGTAGTATCTAAATTGTCCAACTTTTATATGGACAATACTCCCTAGAATTATTTTAATTAAAATTAATGAGTACTGTAAAGTAATCAGGATTTTAGGCCCTTAGCTCTTGACCATTATATTTGCCATTGTTTATTTTGTTAATTTAATACCATTTTAAAACCACTAAATTCACTATGGATGTAATAGGCTTGCAAGTGCCCAGTATTTGTAATATTCAAAGACATTTATTAAGATTTTATATATAGTTTTACAAAATCCCCCCCCCTCTAAGTTTATTAGAAATCATGTCAACACTACCAAAATACTGAGAGTACTAAACTTATAGTACATTGTTTTCCAATTGTTTAGGCTTATTTTAATAAATAGCCTTCAGTATCTTCAATGTATTATTCTTTTCTGGGCATAATATAATCTCTATGTTACGATTAAATGTTTAATTACAAAAAAGTGTGTGGTTTAATGTTAATTACAAGTTGTCTAAACCTTAACCAAAGTTGTAAGCAATATATGTGTTAAATTTCAATTCATCAACTCCATTTTTCGGCCTTCAACTTTTAAATCTAGTAGTTTTCATTCTTGTAAAGTCTTTGTTGGAATCTTAGCGTCATATAAATTTATTACGTTTACTTTTCACTTTTAAGCATCGTGCTATTTTATTTTATCTGTACCAGAAGTTGTGGCTTACACGTGTGGCTTCACAGTGGAAAGGAAAGGTTTGGCGCCAACAGCTAGCCAATCAGCGCATCAGATTTAGCGTCTGTGTTTGATACTATGTATAAGGGGAGCATCAGATGCAACACACTTGCCGTTAGCTCACGAGCTACTAAGACATATACTAAGAGATATGAATAGTCGTGCTTCACGTGTTGTCTTTAGGGTGTTTAGAGATGGGTGGAGACCACATGTGACTAAGTTATCATCACTATAGCCATATTATGTCTATCTTCAAGTATTGATTAATTTTCTCTTCTTATTATGTAACTAGTGGTTTAAAATGTAATAGAATGTCTATTAACTTTTCTTTAAAATAAAACTTCATAATCAACCTCATACATTTCAATTTCTTTATTCAACTATGTTCTCTACCCCCACCATTATTTAACTAACCCCGAGAAGCTCTACTAGAACCCACTGGCTGCTGCAAACAATATCTAAAGAATAAAACGGAGAGGAGGAGACTGGAGAAGTTCAACTAGTTAAGAGTACAGATTTAAAATGTCGATACTAAAAATTAAATTCGTGATTTATTCCAAAAGTATGACTATCTGAAAGTTTCCAGATGCATTAACGAAGCAAATACAGTCAACCCAGCACAGGGGCTGTGGTAACTGAAAGATAGAAATAAATTTTTAATATCAAACATTGGTTGAAAGTCATTGATGGGGAAATATTTATTTTATTTAGCATCTTACTACCTATTCAGGTTATACACTTAAGTACTAATCACACTAATGGTGCCTCCTAGCTACCCCTTCTCCCCTTCTGAAGTCCCCTCGTCTCTTAACACACTATATTTTGAAGTATAAAAGGCTCTAGGTGCCACCTCTACAATTTAACACCTCCCCCACAAGCAGCTATTGCAGAAAATGTTCATCTATACTTTGAGAGCAGACTTTTGTTCCTAGTATTGTGACTCAGTCCGACAGTGGTGAACCCATGTCTAAGGTATCCAAGGTATTACACAAGTGCTAATTCACCTCCATGGCTGTGATCATCATAACCTCAACATGTGACATGACATACCTTCTGTGAACAGGTGCAGTCTGATTCCCTTGGTGCAATGTCGCTCTCGTATCACCTCCACTCTGTCCATGTACAGGTGGTTGTTATAGCAGCACAGGGGGAGGGGTGGGGAACCGCTCTCACACACATTATTGCCTGTGTAGATGGACATTCGAGATACTACCGGTGAAGAACCGTTGGGGAACTGGAGAGATCCCAGTCCGTGAGCATAGCCAGGCTGATCACAACAATTCAACTTTTATTAATTAACTTATTGCGATTGATGTATTTCAAAGCTTTATTATTAGATTGTTATCAAATATAGTACACACATTTACTAATGCCCTAAAATTTTAATGATTGATAAATATGGAGATTTTAAAATTCATAAAGGAAACAACATGCAGTCTTGAATATTAAGAATTTGCTTTTTAGAAAATATCTCTCTCATATTTATCATTTTTATTTCCTACTGTAATGATGCATTACTTTAATTTGTTTTCTACTGCCCGATTATTACAAATTTATGAATTTTGCTACCACCCACATATTTTAATATGTATTATCTACATCCATTACTGTTTACAGCCTATGGCCTGGGCCAGTTTTTTTTATCCAGGCCATATATTTTTCACCACTGGCTTGCTAGGCCTGTCGGAGCTTCACGTGCCTTATAATCTATCTTACGACTAGTTCAAGCACAATATCCAGTCCCCAGCCATCAATGTATCAATGTGAACGGGTAAACCCATCTTTTCATCAATGATAAACTTTCGGCCCTGCTGGGAATCGAACCCAGGACTCTTAGCTCAGTAAGCATACACGATACCGACTGAGCTATGGTGCAACCCACATATTTTTTAAAAAAGGTCGAACAAGCTGATTTAATTATACTTACAGGATAAAGTTTATATTAGAGTCTCGTCAATCTTATTTGATTTATATTTTTATTGAAATGAATGACATTAAAAATAAAGCATTTACATTCCAAGTTTAAAAAGTTCTATAAGCAAGTATAAGCATGAATAAAAGAAATGAATGATTGGATAGTAGTCGAAGTGAGACAACTAATAGAAAAGATGAGTATTGTTACACGTGTAACCTAACAACCAGACTAGTATTCGGTACTGATTAGTATTGGTATATGTTAAAATAACAGCCAGACTATCATGTTTGGATGTAAATAAACCTCACCTCCTCACAGTGTATTATGTGACAGACTAGTTTTGATTGACATAACATAAAACAGACAAGTTTTGACAGACACTTCCTTAAAGAGACCAGTTTTGACACGACACTTCCTTAAACAGACAAGTTTTTACATGACACTTCCTTAAACAGACAAGTTTTTACCTGACAATTCCTTAAAAACAGTACAATGTTTTGACACGACACTCTCAACGCATTTAAACAAGACATGTTTTGACACGACACTTCCTCAAACAGACAAGTTTTGACATGACACTTCCTAAAACAGACCAGTTTTGACCAGACACTTCCTGCGTATTGCTCAACTCAACAACTTAAAATGGGACTAGAACCTATCTAAGAGTCGAGCTGTATTTATTACAAGGCTGAAGAAGTATACCAATATTTCAGTAGTTTTTTACCAAGTATATTGCATCAGATATTGATAAGGTTGTGATCACAACACGGAAGATTCATCAGAGCTTAGTCTAAAAGTAGTTATTTTGCACAATAGCAATAGGCACCTCTCCATAGCAATTCTTTATATAATGCACATGAAGGAATATTGTGGTGTCTTGAAATTCATAAAAATCATGTTTTCGAGTGAAATAGCTAAGCCAAGGCTAAACACTAGGTTCTTAGAGAAACATTGGAAAATATGTCAGAGAGTGACTCATCGTTAAACAAATGTTGTGAATAATTCCATGATTTAAAAGTAATCATGGTGTAAAAGTAATCTTACCAACATTTCATTTTATAAAACCTTTATCATAGCCACGAATAAGGAGGGACCTGGTTCTTTAAATATGCTTCAGAAACTCCCACACTTGAGTGAGGCAGAGATAAAAGAACCGATTTCATAGATAAGGAAATTCTGTACAAACCAAACTTTGATTCTACTTTGAATGAAGTTGAAATCAGGTTGTGCATGAGACTAATTACAAACTGTAGCAATGGAATGGAGTGTTAAAAAACTAACATTACTGCTGCAACTAAAGGCTAACTAAAGTGAGAGTGAAAAAGCAGCCGCCGGGGCGCCAGTAATTGCTGTGGACAGGATTTCCTAGCTGGCAACCATTATATAAATACTGTTGTTAATTATAATAATGATATTTCTATAAAATTAATAAAGTCAACTCTCAATTCTACAACCCCGGGAATAGCGCCCTTCTCGAAGTAAAAACCCCTTTTTTGGGGATCCATGAAAAATGTGGAAAGTTTGAAAATTTTAAGAAAATCGGCTGTAAATGTGTTTGTTACACTTATTTAGGTTTCTGCATTGTGATTAGCTTTGTGAGCACTGTATTACTAATAAATGGGATGGGTCAGGTATAAAAATAAACACTACCCCATCAGTGCCAGCCAATAGCACTTGACTCTGTCCACCCCCTCCCACAAGCAAGACAATATTTACCCATGCGCGACTGCCGCTACATCACGCGCCAGGCTTGTTTTGCCATTGTTATTTGATTCTCGATTTGGTTATGTTTTTGGTTTGATTTTGTGAACAATTTTTGACAAACCACGCTATTGTTTTTGCCATTATTATTTTGATTTGGTTACTTTTTGGTTTGATTTTGTGAACAATTTTTGACTACCCACGCTATTTAAAAAAAATTTGATATGAACTTATAATTTTGACGAAATGAATAGAAAGAGGACCTTCTTGATGCTCATGAATAAGTGTTAGATCATCCAGAAAGTGGATGAGAAGATGATTACAAAGACGGAGATTGCGGATAAAATAAATTGTGAACGGAGTGAAGAAGGAAGACCACAATGTAACGGCTAAAAATTTGAAGGCTTCGACATGTGTGAATCTGGAGCAGGCTATGTTGGAGTGGTTCAGCCAACATAGAGCGCAAAACGTGCTTATAAATGGACTGATGATGCAGAGGAGAGGCGATGAATTTGCCCTGAGGTTGGGTATAGAAAACTTTAAAAGTGTTCAAGTGGGTGGCTAGAGCATTTCAAAGTGTGTCACAGAATATCCAGCCACAAGAATGCCGGTGAAAGCGCATCAAAGTGATAAGTAAAAGTTTGAATGATGGTGAGCTTTCAACCGGTACAAAGTACAAGCCTCGAGATTACAAAACTCGTAAGTAAACAAACAGTTCAGGTCATGTGTAATTATTAAGTGTAAAGCCTTATACATTATTTTATTTTTAGAATATTCATCGAGAGTGAACTTCAATAGCTGACAGAAGATAATTTAATCGCAAGAACTGAAATGTTGGTTAAACTCGATGCAGCTTTTACCAACTGAGCACTATTATTATAGAATAAAAACAGAAAAATCAAATCATGCGTGCAGTGTCCTATTGTTGGGCACCAAATAATACATCTCAGTTGCCTCTTCATAGTAAAAATAGTGTGGAGCTTAAATTACAATTCAGGTTCTGTACATTTGTTTATTTTGAAATGTAATAATTATATGGTATCTCTGAAATTAAGGTTACTGGTGGGTTATTGAAATTAGGGGAAAATTATTAATAATCTCCTCCCATGTTTAGTATTTTCTTGTGGCTGTGCTCACAGAGTGAGTTGGGAGGCCAAAGCAGTGCAATGGATGTACAAGACCAGATTCAATTTCAAACAGCGGAGATTCATAATAAACAGAATGGTCAGAAGTGAAAGATGATTCAACCAATAATGGCTTCGGGTTAGAGGACGAAAACAAGTGACTGTGGAAAGTGGCCAACTTGTATTACTGACTATCCCCAACAAATACTTGTTGAATAAGGTCCTTTGTAAGTCACGACATCATTTTCCAGTTGATGCCAAGGTAGGAGATCAACATCTGAAAACTACAAAAGAAGAATGGCCAACGAAGTTCAGAGTGGTTAGTTTGCCCTGTTTCCAGAAATGCCATATTGGGTTTTGGCTGTAGGCTTTTCAGTACCAGAAACCTATCAGTTTCTTCAACATGTGGGTTTAGAGACTCAAGAAGTATGTCGTTTTATCTCATCATGAGACATCCCCAGACTACACGAGGACTTTCCAGTCCTTACATATAGACTCTCTCAACGTTTACACTTGGATAAAATTATTGACAAAGAAAATTAGAGAATCATTTTCAAGCAGAAAGTGGACACTGGAGTGAAGTTTTAAAACGGTTGCTTTGTATAATATAGTTTCTAGAATCCCAGGGCTAGCATTTTGTGGTAAAACTGATGCTCTTTAAAAAAAAAAAATTAAACTTTATACAGTCAGTTGAGTACATTGCAAAAGTTGACATTGTTATAGCTCAATATTTATAGAAAATATCTTCCCAGGAGACCCACATCTACTATTTGAGTAAAACCATTCAAAATTATTTTATTTCTTTCATCTCAAACAGATTCAAGATCATATTGAATGAAGTGCAAAACACAATATATTCCTTAATTATATTGAACTGTGCTCAGACAACAATGGTGGTATAAGCCATACGGGTAGTATGAGGGGAGGAAATATCCGAGAACATTTTATAGCTTTTGTTATAGTTGGCGAGTCTTTAGGTTAAGGCCTAGCAGTGTGTTTTTTAAGCAAAATATCAAGACAGAATATATCTTTAACAACCCTCTGGCATTTTTTTTAATTCCCTTAACCTAGTGGTGAATTATTCCGCTGTCATGTCATGTCATGTATGTTAATACCATAAACGTTTTCAATAATGTGCAAGAGATAGTCAACTAACTGTTTCTGTCTCTACCCACCATTGGAGTATTCCTCAAGAAACATGTTACTTCTCTCTAACGGTAAAACCTCTTAGTGACATACATTGAGAGAGTCGCAGATAACCACTCAGACACAAATAGAGACCTACTTCTTTATTCTAAATTTAAATGCCTTTAGTAAAATGTCCTAGTTTCTATTATCTTTTGATCAACGATGTGAGCTGTAATATTGCATTTTCCTTTATTCAAGGCCATTGCTGCTCAACAAAGAAACCCCTTGTGTCCTGTCACCTGTCTCTGTGAAGAGCCGGTTTAATATCATCGTTACTAGGTCAGTTCAAATGTATATCTACAATATGTCATACTTAACTCTGATTAGTTGTATAAGTTATCACCAGATTTGGAAGAGATGGGGGGAATTATGCTTGCCACAGACATAATGGAAATTTAAAATATATCAAACATGTATAGTGTTGGGATTTTTTTTTAATCTTTATATTTAAATGTAGCAAGTTTTTATAGTAATTTTTTTGTGTACACCACACGATTAAGTAGTGTTCATTATCACTAAAGATTAAAATATATGGTGTTCATTATCACTAAAGATTAAAATATATGATGTTCATTATCACTAAATATATGGTGTTCAAATGATTACTAAAATATGTGTTGCTTATAAAAATAGCATTCTAAGGTATTTCAAACTTAATTATAAATATTTTTATTTCATTCTCAGTATACAATTAATATAAAAGTGAACCAAATTTATGTTAGATAACTATCTGGTAACATCAGATTGCACCCTAATGATAAGAAATTATATACATTATTTCAATATGGCATTTTAATTACATCATCAATTCAAAAATTGGTTTTACTGATAGCCAGTTGGTAAAAAAAAAAAAAAACATAAGATTTTAGATGTCTCTGTAGCTTGGCACCAAGTTCTGTTCAAAATTAATGCGGTCAGTAAACTCCTCCAGAAAATATCCCTTAACTTAAAGCATGCCATGGAGCTTCTAGAAATTCTGAAAAGTTCATGTCAGACAAAGGGTTGGACAATGTAATTACTGAACTACAAAATTAGCTGACAAGTTAAGCTCAAATCATCCTAGCTTTGAAAGAGAAATGAGAATTCACTTACGAAAAACATCGTTCAGCAATGAATTTTTTTATGTTGTTTTAGACAAAGCTATCAAATCACTTAACCAAAGATTTGAACAGATGGAAAGTCACAGCAAGTTTTAGCTTTATGATATTCACAAACTATTAAATTGTGGCAACAACGAAATTGAAAAAAACAAAAACCGTCTTTGTGTCGGCCTTTGGGACCTTTTAACCAATAAAGAGGAATGTGACAATGATGGACGAGAGATGCATCAAGAGCTACTGATTTTACCATCAATGTTGCCTTCTGGAGTTCTCCAACAGAATCCTTAAGCTGCATTACAAGAAACAGTTGATGATGATGATGATGATAATGGACACTTTCCCCCAATGTTTTTCTGACCCTATGAACGTTGATAACATTACATATCTCTGTTGTAAGTGGAGAAAGAAGTGTATGTGGACTGGCCACAATATCTAATGAGAACAGGTTCTTAACTCATTGGAGGATAAGATTTAAGAAAATTTGCAAAAATAAAAGCTTGAAAAATTAGCTTTTAAAATGTTGTCAAAATGGTAAACGTTTTATGTTACTGTATATGCATCATTAGGTGTAATGTTTTATAAGCTCTGAGTAGGCCTTTAGGGTGTAAAGTCGCTAATGTACCCAATACCCACTGTACCTATTTTATTATGGCAAGCAATTCATTAAAATTAATGTCAAAATATCACAGCCCATTTCATACTTTTTACTATAAATTTTTCCCACTGTTTCAATCGTAGACACCAACAATGACCCCAAACTTACTTCATCGTTGTAGCAAAATTTACTCTTAGTCCAACCCTGGTGCAACACATCTAACTGTATCACAACAAAAATACATATTTATATTTTACTCAAAATATTAGTTAAGCCTATTTTGGAATTAATCTAATTCAATCAAACTTATTAGAGCAGTATTAATATTGTGTGATTGATGGAAATGGTATTATCTAATTGGTAGAGTGATGAATAGATGACAGGGAGAATAGAGTTTATGGAGTTTAATCCTTGCCGGGTCCATCCTTTGGGTGGCTTCTTCCAATATTTTTATCCTTTCTTTCTCTGTGAAAATAAGGGTACACTCCATATTTGTGCATACACAAGTTGCCTGTGGATGTTATACAAATATAACCACCCAGACTGTGAAACATACCTGGAACTTGGACTCGACTGGGAAGCAGAACGAGAGTCCTCTGAAGTTGAGCACAAACAGTTGTTTCTCAGTGTCATACACTCCAGGGTGGGTGGCTCCGAACGAGTGCTCAATTTGCTCTATGCTCGGGAGAACTTCGGCAGAGTTAAATGCTAAACCGCTGTCAACAAAAATTCTGGTTATAAACTCACCCAGGCTATTGACAAAATGTATCTTTTAGCAATGTCAGCTGCTAAACCAGTTGTGGTAGAGGAAGACTATTAAGACACGCAAGTAGTTTAACACCTTGTCCAGAGAAAATGGAGGTGTAACAGTAGACCCCGTATATCTTGCAAGTTTATTGGTTTACCAATATTTAATAAACAGTTGGTCTAATCTTGAGTAATCTCTGGTTCTGCACCAGTCGATCACCTTTAATTATGAGTGCAGCATGGTAGCTCAGTCCATACCAGGTTCCATTCTTATGGACAGGCATTCATTTGATTTGAACACAAGCAACCTCTTTTGGCCCATTCAACAATTATTTAATACTAACGCATTTAATTTTTGAAACTGCTTAAACAGGCTGATTTAAAATACTCACTTTATTATTGTTGGTTTGAAAATGTCTTGTAGGGTGTAGGCCTACTAAAATTAAGTAGCTCATATTAAGAAAAACTTTATTTAAAAAGTACAGGAAAACATGTTGATTATTAAATATATTTAGAGAGGTTATTTCTACAGTAGAAATATATTATTATTAGCACTGCATCTTACTACCATTAGAAATATAAACTATTGTGCTATGGAGGAACAAAATGTTACCAACTTACCAATATTTTAGCTTCACTTGTTTCATGTTGTATATTTCTATTATCTGTAAAAAATACAGTTTCAATAAAATTCAAGAACTTTTCAAAAGTTATGCTCTAGAGCAGTGGTTCCCAACCGGTGTGCTGCAAAATTTCCTGAGATTTTAATCAAACTAAAGATCTCATAATAAATCTAGTAATCTACTACTAGTTCCAGTTTTAAGCCTCCCAAAGTGTTATAGCGATAGATAATTTTAGATCTCACTTGGAATGAAGATTGTGACCAATCAGTTTCTATCTTTATCTTTTGTGGAGAACACCTGAGCAATGAAACAATGATTACAAGCCAAATGAAGCGCAGCCAACCACCAAACATCCCAGTGAGTCCCAAAAAACCATCATCCAAACACAAGGCACAAAATAAAATGGAAAAAAATTGTTTAGATTTCCGATCGTGCACCTGAGGGGTCATTCAAAGTTTCTGAATTGATAGCAAAAAACACAAAAAAAAACCCAAATGTTATTAGTGAGAATGTGATTGGGCCAGCTTGTAAGGTCATTATTGAAACCATGCTTATAAAATAATCTAAAAAACAAATTTCAAAAGTGTCTTTATCGAATAAAAAGACAGGCCGACATATTTCTGAAATATCTTAGAACATCATTCAAAATGTTGATATAATTAAAGTAAACAAGGAATTTACTCTGAAGTAGATGAGGACACTGATAGAAGAATACACTTACTGTCAACTGCATCTCAATACCGGTACTTGGCATTTAAATTTTTATCTAAATTTAATAGAAAAATGTATTATATTACAGCCTTTACACAAGTGTGGTGTTAAAATATTATTTTGGACTAAGTGTGCCCTGGAGTGAAAAAGGTTGGAAATCACTGCACTATAGCAGCAGTTCCCAACGTGGGGTACATGCCAGGATGTTTGGGGGTACATGAAAATATTTGAATAATGGCGAAGAACACTACAAACCAAGACAAAAGATCGGTCAAAAGTTACGAAATTAACACGGATACGGTGAGGGGCATTGTGGGTTTTCTTCTATATCTTACTTTGAGAAAATGATTTCAATCTCAAGCGTAAATAGTTTTTATAATTTTTATATAGTATTAATAAACTAAATGTGTCAGTTTTTTATTATAACTTTTGCCTTTTGAATGTAGAAATATATGCACTCTGTATTCAGACATTATTGTTTTTAATCCCATTACTAGCCCATTTATTTTCAGTTGTAACAAATAAATCAGGAATAACTACCAAGCTTAATGTTGTAATTAACAATTTTGTTAAAAACTAAGGGCACAATTTATGGAAATGGGCTGCCAAAGGGCAAGCAAGCGAAAATTATTATTAGCACCGCGTCTTACTACCCGTTCGGGTTATACGCACTTACACTAATGAGTAATGGTAGGGTGATTGTGAGATGAAATGAAGGACCTACAGTTTAACGTGGAATCCGAACCACGGTGGAGGCCTGGTATTCCTCACATTCACAAGATGTCTTGTCAGAGGTGAAGGAAGGGTTTGGTAATCAGATAAATCTTTGCCGGGACCGAGGATTGAACCCCGGCCGCCAGCATAGAAGTCTGACACCTTACCCCTAGACCACCAGGTCACCCAGCAAGCGAAAAAAGGTTGGGAACCGCTGCTATAGTGTCTAAACTATGCAGCAAATAAAACATGAGATTTGATACACTTGAACATAATATGAACAAACCATTATCATGATCAGCAATAATGGATGCTATGATGAACAAAAGTTAACTGATTTGTTGTATTTAGCGTTGTTTTTCCCAACATGTCTTCGTCCTTGTTCAGCCGTTAGGCTGGAAGGGTCAGTTTTTAGCAACCTCTGTACATATATACATCCGGAAGAGGTGTTTGTCAGGCAAGCACATAATTACTCTTGACCTGCGTAAATACTCAACATTATAAGTGACTGTTATTCAAATGTTAATAATTAATACTTAATGTTTTACATTTAGTTATTTGTTTATTTAATTATGTCCTGTGTTTCATTTGCTTATTAATTTAAATAAATAATTTAGCTACAGTATCTATGAGTTATTAAATAATTCAGTGTAAACCTGTGTGATTTATTTTTGAATAATAACAACGTTGAGTATTTGGTGTGTGATTTCAATAGTATATTTAACCAGTAATATTCTCCAATATCCTTAGACTTGAACTGAGTTTCCAGTTCATCAATGATGTGGAAAAGTTTGGAAATCGTTTTTCTGGGGTCGAACCCAGGTTATTAGTTGTTGTAGAGCTTGAGTGACAAAGAGTTGGCCTAACACGGTCGATCGAAGACCGTGAACTAGTCATATTCAGTCAAGCAATGAGTCAGAGTAAGCTCTCTCATGTGTAGACATTGTGGGCTGTATGCCCTATTGGTCACTTGTATGAAGTGTTGGATCGAGGCCTTCCTGTAAGGAATGGTGTACCACTAACATATTATAATGTTTTATAAAACTACCAACTCGTAACAAGCTAATCCCACTGAACTAAGACCATTAAGTTCAATCCATATTCAGACTGCTTTCCATACTCCTAATGGAAGTTACCCCAGTTCTATTTTAAGTAGCATTAAGATTATTAATCATGGTTTGTGTTTGGAGTTGGAAAACATTAACGTATTTATCAAGATCTGTATATTTGGTTATAATTTGTATAATTAATATAACAAACCCCAGTTGACTGTTCTATGGCGTATTCAAGTAATGAGACTGCTCACTTGCTTCACAAATGTTTGTGCATATATAAAGAGGAGGGTGCAAAATAACTTACAGTTACCAGTGAGTTGTGAGTGGCTCAGTCATGTTACAATGTGTTAGTGTGGTAAAACTTTCAGGTACTCAACAGGTTTCTTAAGTAAAATATTTGTAAAATTTATTAAATTGACTAATTAAAACCAAATCTGAAAAACAAATGATTAAATTCAAACAAGCAGCCTACCAATAGTTGTGTGAAATATTAAATATCTCAGCTTGACTAATGAGAGTTACAATAGTTACACTATGAGATGTGTAGTGCCAATATACACAAACAGGTTCTCTTAGGTGGTTGAGCTGTTCATTATGAGTTGTAAATGAAAGGGACTAACCTTCAATCTCTGCACCACAGGATCAAATATTAATCGAATTCCGTCTTGAGGCAAAATGATTATAAGATCAACTGCTAGAGGATTCTAAAATGAAACAAACAGATATTTAATTAATTTTCAACATGGGCCAAGTAAAGGTGTTATCAATAATACCCCCAGACAAGAGGTCTGAGCTGTTCAGTGTACTCTTATCAATCATACCCCCAGTTAAACTTAATATGTGATGTCCTGAGTGTGAATGGTAATTAATTTTTGTATTTTTAATTAACACCACACAAAACGTAGGGCTATCACCTTTTTAACAACTAATATTTGACGGAAAGAACATTATTCCACCACCAGTGATACTATTCTACAGTGAATAGACAAGTTTGAATTACCATGTCACTGTAAAGAACTTGAACACCTTTGATTATCCCAACTTGAGATTGGATGATCGCAACTGCTTGAGAGAAGTGCATTCCTGAAATATAATATATAAAAAACTGTACATTTATATTTCAAAAGTTATTTAAATTTTGAAATTGCACAATTAAAATAATAATTCCTCTATGTCAATTACAATCTTAACAAATTTCTTATAAACTAAATATAAAAGTACTAAACGCCCTAATTTATTTCATTTTAAAAGTGGTTTTATAAACATAAAATCATTATTGCGTCGTCACAAAACAATGCATTTAATGCAGATATTGAATATAATAATCCTACCTAAAATAAACTCCCATTGTTCACATCCTAAAGATCTTTCAGGCACTACTTCAAGCTCTAGCATTTCTCCACACAAAATGTATCTATAATATTTTTACTAATAAATATTGACAAAATAACAAATGAGAACTCGGTATATAGTTTCTTTTGTATACGTTTCTTTGTCTAACGTCTATTAAGTCGCCATCTTGGTTGTTAATTGTTATACTTCTCAGCTGTCAACGAATGACGTAAAAACAGCTGGTGAATATGAGAAATTTACGGACTCATATCAATCATCTTGTCTTTAGCATTTTTTCTGCTCATACAATTATAAAAGATCCGACATTGGCTGCCATAAATAATTTTTATTAGAAATACGAATAAAGAACAGTTTCAAAATAATTAGTGGAAAATTAATTTTCTTAAATAATGTTTTAGTCTTATATTACTTTGCCAACCTTGAAATGATATATATATATATATAAATATATAATATATATATATAATATTATATATAATAAAAAAAAAGGCAGACAAATCTTATTGCACAGAGAATAGCTATTTCATGTATTACAACTTAATAAGGCCCTACTGATGTTAATTTACAGATGTAGGCATAAATTTATTATATTTTATTGTTTGGCTCATACTAGATTGAGATATACAAATAGGCAATAAGAAAACCCGAGATATACAAGTAATTAGTTTGTCAAAAATATAAGGTAAAAATATGAGATTTCAAAGTGGCATGGTAACTAGGATTTGTCCTTTCGAAACTATGAATGTTGATGAATGCCGAGTTTAGTTAATCGAAAAAATAGCTAAAAACTATTGCGATTGATTGGTTTGTTGACATGGTTCTTGGATTTTGCTATATTGGAGAAAGAATCAGGATGAGTATAATTAATAGCAGATATGCTATATTGTTTCTTTTGCCTTTTTAAGCCAAATTGTTTAGTTTTTCTGCAACTCATTCTCATCCAGGAAAATGGCAAATATTACGTCTTTGTTAGTGTTTTTATATCGATTTAAGCATCCCACACTACACCAACTCATATTTCATATTGTGATATTTTTTATTTGATTCAATGTATTGAAGTAAATAAATTTAAAGAACGTTTAAACATGTTTGGAACATCAACAAGCCATGATTAGCTACATATGGCTGTGGTACAGCGTTGCCAGGCGTTGAATGGTCTATGGTATGCACTAGAATATAAAATAGTATGCGAGTCGTTACCAAAGCACGCGCTATAAAAAAAAAGTACCATCGATTTATGATAATTTACTAGACCTACTCGAAAAAATGAAATAATATAATATTTTTTGAGATGGATTTAAACTTAACACATTTGAGTGCAAAAAAATAAATCACTTTGAAAGCTTCAGAGAAAGAAGGTTCACATTGATTACTTTTTTAAAAATATTATGAACAAATCTAAATGCCAGTTGCCAGCCCTGCTGTTTTTAGCCTAAAAGCAAAAACAATTTTTTATACAAACACACCTCTTTGTATTTATAAAATAAGGAGTAAAAGTATTTTTACTAAAAAAACTCAATAATACCCAAAAATTTGTACTTTGGAATTTTTCAGTCCATCAATAATAATTTTACTTTAGCCTTAAGTAGTGTCTTTGAAAACTTGAATTTCTTAATCTATTAAAGTGTGTACTTGGATGTCGTTAAGCTAATATCGTCGTATTATGAACCCAACCCGAATCTAAAATATATATTTAAAAAGAAGAATAAATTATTCATTGAACTACGTGCTATAAGCAAACCCTCTAGTTTAATTTAACAATGAGAATAAATAAATTCAATAATAATTTTTATTTTTCCCTTAAAAATGCATTGAAATTGAAATATTCATAAAAAATATTGCAACAACTATTTTGAGCATGGTTTGAAAATTCCATAAGAATTATAAAATATGCCCAGATATGTTAATCAAATAAATAATATACAACAATGTTTAGTTATTAAATATTTTTAAACGCGTTTTTTTTGTTTAGAACCGTGCTTTTACGGGTAGGCTCAGCCTTTAAACTAAGATAGTTTATAGTGTTCATAAAAACGTATGGGTTGTTCACACATACATGTGTTCATATACGAGCTATTACTGCCAGCAGAATTTAAAAAAGAAAAGAAAAAAAAGCCCGACAACTGTCATAAGCTAGCTGCTAAGACTGATCTATTAGTGCCATAAGCCTTTATATTTTAATTTATAAGTGCAGTTTTACAATTTTAAATATCACACAATATTTATAAAGTCACCTCCCAATGATGTCAGCTAATTTTTCTAAAGTACCATGTGTCTATTTATTATCAAAGCCAATTTAATTATGTAAATAATAATGATAAAAGCATTATTGTACGTATTTAATATCATGCATGTTACTAATAAGGTATTTTTGTTGTAATGTATTAATTTAGAGGGAGGTACTGGTAATCTAATTTTAATCATTAATAAAAGCAAAAATTGAAAATTAAGCGAACTTCTTTGATACTAGTGCCACTTAGTGTCTAAGTTTAATCACTGGAACTAAAGATTGTTAGACCTGAATATTTTATATTACTACATCATGTTCTTCCTGAATATTTTAGACTTTGATTTACAACAACACCATATGATATGATAAAAAAAACAGAAAAAAAATGACGGAAAAGAAGAATTGGGATGATACTCAGATACGAAAATATGACATTCAATTAGAACAAATACCCAGATTGAATGTAGACGACCCAAAAATTGATGAACTCATAGCTGCAAATGTAAGTCTTCTGTAATAGTATTAAGTTTGTGCATTGAAAACTTGATAAAATCTATGAGTTGTTAATTAGGGTTAGGGTTGTCATATCAAATCGTAAAAGCAGACTGATCTTAGGATAGATTAATTTACTACTTTTACACCGCACTATTGGATCATTAATTGAAACATATTGTTTTAATATAAAATATTGAGTAATTGGGTTTATACTGGGATAGAACATACATGGCGGGATTTCAAATAATTTTTCTTTGTCATTACATTAAAGATAATGTTGGGATTGATAACGGTGATGGTACGCCTTCTCCGTCCCATTTTATACTCTTTTTCTTTAGCATTGTTCCATATTTTGATATATATTCTTTTGTACGCAAACATGGCAAATTGAATAAAACAACTTTTGATACTTTTACCATTTAAACATACTAAAATCACAAGAAAAGTGTAAACATCGACTATCTTTTGTGTTGGCTTATGTTCTTTGCATAGGCTTAATGTTTAGCCAAGATTGTTTCATATACAAATTTAATTGTTTATTTGATCAATTATATTATTTAAAATTTTAATGTATCAACAATAATGACCTGCTGAGCAAAAAATGTTGTTTAGTAAAGATGCCGTTATAAAAGTTAGACATTTGTATGACCATAGAAGCTATTAAGAGTTGTCTTTAAATTCCTGACAATTTCAAGCACTTCACAAGTTTTTCTTTGATGAACGAAATTCAAGCATAATTCCCACTTTTCCTTATCATTGGCCACTCTGTATATTAGGAGAGTTTTCTGGCGACCTGTATAATAGATGATTAGAACCTCTCATTGTTTATCTCCTATATTTCCCTGTATAGGCTTCATTACACCCCTCCCTCCTACCAATATGGCAGACTGGCTGCAGGGATAGTATAATTTAAATAACGCAAGGGCTGCATATGTTTGATAAACAAAAACAGGTTTGTATTTTATTAAAGTTCCTTCATATGTCCATTTGTAAGGAAATAAAGGTGAGCAGTTCACAACATTTTGATGTTGAATTAAAAATGTTGAACCCGTTTGGTCAGAAAAACTCTTCAAAGATCGATCCACACTAAAGGGACTGTACGCTGGCTGTGTTTTGTCACTACCGTTCACACTCACATGACTGTGTGTAGGCTGGTTTGTGTAGCTACCATTAACAGTCACAAGATTGCGCCGACTGTGTTGTGTCGCTACCGTTCACACTCACATGTTCATGTTTAGGCTGTGTCATGTCTCTTGCACTTGCTGGAAGAAGGCGAACTAGGAGAAATTACACATGGTTGACCCTAAGGCACCCGATCTCAATTCACACTGACAGGAGGGCTCTGCACCTACCGTGCTGGATATTGACCTTGGGAGAACACTTTTGAGGCAATCCAAGATGACACAGTCGGAGCATGGTTGGTGCCTGGTCCTATGAGTGTGAATAAAACAACTTTCGTACAAGGTTACTCATATTGGAACTACCTGTTTTAAGTATGTCTGCAGCGTGTCACAGTTGACGACAGTCCTCTCGGTGTGAATCCACCTTTTGAGCATGAATACAACATGTTCTATAGAAAACATTGAATACATATTATTATTAGCACCGCGTCTTACTACCCGTTCGGGTTATATGCACTTACGCTAATGTGTAATGGTAGGGTGATTGGAGATGAAATGGAGGACCTACAGTTTAACGTGGAATCCGATCCACGATGGAGGCCTGGTATTCCCCACATTCACAAGATGTCTTGTCAGAGGTGAAGGAAGGGTTTGGTAATCAGATAAATATGTGCCGGGACCGAGGATTGAACCCCGGCCGCCAGCACAGAAGTCTGACACCTTACCCCTAGACCACCAGATCACCGTCAGGAGCAATGAATGTCATAAAGGTTGTCGTGTAACTGACAGAGAAGGCTCTTGAATCACCTTTACTGGGGAACATTATGTTTGTATCGTCCTGTGTCCTTGTTGTATTGTTTATATATTTTTTTGCAAGCGACCAGTGGTAATAACCGACACCAATCTGGTGGGACCTGCCTTGCACTGGGACCTGGAGTATCTTGAGCAGCATATGGGAGGTGGAGACTACACAGTGTTCCTCTCCCGCAACCACAAGTTCAAGTATTATGACGAAAAGAAGTCCAGTCATGACTTTAGTCCGCCCACTCGGCGTGTGGATATGAAACTGGCAGAATTTGCGAGGAGAGTGCGCAACTGGAGGAGAGGGGATGAGAGGTGAGTTGATATTGTGCGCACCAATCGGTGTGAAGTGTTGTAGCCACACTCTCTAACACGCCTCTTGCTGTCATTCTGACATTTTCAAAATAATAAAATAAACCAATGGTTTTATATTCTCTTTGAAGTACACATTCATATTTCAATTTGTGTTTTTAATTCAAAGGCTATGTTGAAGAACATTATATTTCAAATGTCTGTCATAGCCAACAATGATTTCAGACTGTACCTGCAGCAGGCACTTAACAACACAGTGGGCCCCGCTATTGTCCAAGATTTCCTCAACTTCCGCTGGGACTGGATTAACAGCAAACAGAAGAGCCACTCGTGGGGCAGTCTTTCCTCCAACCTGCTACTCATAGCTTTGGAAGGTGATGTTAGTGATTACTTGGACTGGTGGGCATACTAACTGGTTCCTTTCTAAGTTCAAACTGACAGAAAAAAAAACTGATTTCTTTGATAGAAGCGTTCATTTATGTTAAGATACCAAATTTTACATAAAACCATGAATGTTGTTGTGATGTTGTTCAGGCAATGTGACACCTTGCCATTACGATGAACAGCAGAACTTGTTTGCGCAAATACGCGGCCACAAGAGGTGTGTTCTCTTCCCACCAGAGCAGTTTGAGTGCTTCTACCCATACCCGGTGTTCCACCCGCACGACCGCCAGAGTCAGGTAAAGTCTAATATTGGCAAGGCAGAACCGGTGGTTTACAACTCATCACGGTTTAAATTGCTTCTAGTTGTAATTAAATTATTGAAATGTTATTGGCGGTTTCTCATATGGCCGATGGACTTGTGCTCATAATCTCATTCACTTATCTAATCATTGCACTTAGTGATACTGGATTAGAAATTTGTGTAAATGCAACACTAGTAAAACACTGAAACATCTTGAAGGACAGATAGTTTCATCAGGTCAAGAGAGTAGGCTGATGCTCTTGTTTGGACACTATGGTTGACTGTCAACAGCTGATTGTTTTCATTCATGATTTCCGTGTATGGATGGAAGCATAGGATTATACAGATAGATAACAAAAACTTAAACCAAAAATCGTGTTATAAAAACCAATATAACTTTACTTCATATCCATTACTTTTGCCAGCCTGTGGCCTGATTTGGTTGTTTTTTAAAGCCACTACCGGCTTGCTAGGTCTGTTGTTTTATATGCTTCATAATCTAACTTAAGACTAGGACAGGCACAACATCCAGTCCCTGGCCATAAATTTATCAATATGAAAGGGTAAACCCATATTTTCATCAATGATAAATTTTCAGCCATGCGGGGAATCGAACCTGGAACCCTTATCGCAGTAGACATACACACTACCAACTGAACTAAGGTGTCTGACACTATTATTACTATTGTTGCATTAAAACTAATAAGTTTGCTGGTGGGAAGGAGATT
The DNA here is from genome assembly GCA_039000515.1 of Timema cristinae. NCBI lineage: Eukaryota > Metazoa > Arthropoda > Insecta > Phasmatodea > Timematidae > Timema > Timema cristinae. The sequence goes on along the minus strand of JBCFYV010001001.1, from coordinate 33,935,580 downwards.
AATTAACCTAAGGTTGAGGTTAGGGGTATGTCTAGATTTGCCGATATATTGATGGTCCAGTCTCCATATCCTCAGTTGTGAAGGGTTGCAGATATCTCTGTTGAGGGATTTGACCACTTTGGTGGCGTAACAGTGATTTAAACCATAATCTAGCCTAGTGTTCTATTCCAAACTATCTAATATTGAAATGTTGAGTAATTTCCTGCACAACAACTGGTTTTATGGATCACTGTGTTCAATCGTTGAGATAGTAATTTATTGAGAATCTTCAGGTGGACTTTGAGCATCCGGACTTCATACGATTCCCCAAGTTTAAGAACGCCAAAGGCCAGGAAGCCGTGTTAGGCCCAGGAGATGTTTTGTACATCCCCATCTACTGGTGGCATCATGTCGAGTCACTTATGAGAGGGGACTACACCTTGTCCATCAACTTCTGGTACAAGGTTTGTATAACAGTACTACACCCTGTCTCTTTTTTCCTTTATCCTTTCAGGTTTTGCCACCACTACTTGCTGGTATCCTTCAAAAGCTGTAATACTCTCCAACTGTCTCTGGTGTTATTTTGCTACTAAGAATTAATCAATCAGTGTTTTTGCTCACCTTTCTCCCCATCATATCTGTTAATTTTTGTAATATGTTTTATAAACCAGGTATTCTTATTCTCCACTATTAAGACATTTCTCTCACAGAAGCCTGATGACATACATTTCTTTTTTATTGTGTCCATATACAAAAGGTCTAATCATTTCCTTTTTTCCACTCCTGGGTTGACAATTATGATCATACAGTTTCACTTGCAGGTATGTAGCGTCAGGGTGGACAGACTAAAAATCTCCCCAAACTATATAATGTAAGTTTTAACAGCAATAAATAGCAAAGGTTTGTATTTTTTTTATATCCATTACTGTTTCCAGCCTGTGGCCTAGGTCAGGTTTTTATTCAAGCCATAAATTTTCCACTACCGGATGGCTAGGCCTGTCATGGCTTCATATGCCTTATGATCTAACTTAAGACTAGGACAGGTACAACATCCAGGCCCCAGCCGTTAATTATTTACTGCAAAACGGTAAATCCACATTTCATCGATGATACATTTTTTGGCCATACCGGGAATCAAACCCAGGACCTTTGCCTCAGTAGGCAGACACGCTATCGACTGAGCTAAGATGTTGGATATTATTTAATATCTACCACACTTTAAAAAGTAAATATCAAGCTAAAACCTCAACAAACATTGTGGTGCTAATTGAAACATGTCACAAACTCGAATGTGTACGATTCCAACCACTGTCTCTTTTTAAACAATACTTTTGGGTTTTCATTCTATTTATAGTCTAGACTAGTCATAGGATAATTGTTTTTGTTTCTGGTTCCACATGCTACTAGGAGTAAAGGCTAACAAACAAATTTGACTTGACTGGGATTCACACTTAGTAGTCAAAAGTAGTTTGTCTTTGTCTATTCACTGCACAAACCTTAGCGTAGACTAATATTACCACATTTTAGTTGACCCTGTCCTTGGTCGCTAATAACATTGGTTTTCCACTCTTTCTCAATGCAAATATGGATACATTTTCTTTTAATTATATTTTCTTTATCCATATTCTGATAATATAATTAATTAGGGGTGTGCGAAGCTTCGAAAAATTTGAAGCCTAAGCGAATCTTGGTATACTTTGTATTCAATTTGAACCCATGTTTTGCTTCAGCAACTATTCAAAGTCTAGTGATAGTGATTATATTACACTTATATTTTACATCAAATAAAATTGAACTGAAATTACCTCAAGAAATAAAATATATATTATCGTTTTCAATTTTAGAACAAGTTTGCTTTACTTCCTTGGTGGAACTGGGAAAATTTCCTTAACACTTTGAATTTAAAGTCGCCCATAACATTAAACCTCTAACCACCTTGATCACAAATTTGAAAAGTAGCACCAACTGAAGATGAATTTATTCCTCTTGAAAGTGTAGATTAAAATAAATAATGTAACTTTATAATATTATAAAATTCACACACACAGCCATTTAATTTGTTTAATACATGCATCAGTATGGTTAATTCAAATTCCTGTTAATGTGTAGGCTAGCGGCAGACTTGAGAGATAGTTGAGCGCATGACCAAGGAACATGACATTCCTTAACTTATTTTTAAAAAACGTACGCAAATAGCGAGTACTTATAAACGAAAATTGCTGTTAATTTATATAAAATCTAATGTATTTTATTAAAAATCAAATCAAATAAAACCTACTAAAAATTGCTTATTTTATAAAGATAATATGAAGAATTAATTTATGAGTAAAATTATTATCATCAAGGTCGTATTATTTTCAAGATTGGCTAGAGGCGCTTTCAAAATCAGAACCATATTTTTTTTTAGTAATTCACATGGCAAGATTTACATAATCAAAAGTTTCCTTGTTGATTTGTAAAACAGAAAAACTAAAATTTTATAACACTGGACTTCTCAAACCTATAAACACACCCACCAAATTAACTTAAACTCATATTTCTCTATAATGTTATTGTTCTTGAATGTCTTTTAACTCATGTTTTGTTAATTTGTATTTTGTGTGTGAAAGGATAGTAAAACACCATGCAGGGAAAATTCACTGCTATTAAAGCAAATTTGTTTTTTTACTACTCACTCAGACTGTACACACAAAGTGTTTTTAATACAAAGTTAAAGTGAATATAAAATTTATATGTTGGTAATAAGCTACAAATATTAGTGTTAAGAAAAAACAAATGTAATATTTAGTTTGATGTTAGATAAATATACTCAATGTCAAAATAATATTTTTACTCAACATTAAATAGAAAAATATCTAAACTTTGATTTGACTTCAAGAATATTTTCCATATTCGACTCTACTTCGTTTCGAACAAAAAAAGTGGACTTTGCACACCGCTATAATTAATATATACGAGGTGAATATTCAGAATTTTCCAGACTAATGCTATGAAACTTGTAAAACTAACCCTAGGGCCTAGTGTATGCCATCATCCTCAAAATAGTCTCCTTCCACACATAAACAGTCCCAGCAGTTCTGCTATTTTTTGAATGCTTCCTGGAAGTCGTGTCTTGTGTCCAGAACCACCTGCAATTCTGCAATTCTGCAATTCTGGATCTTCTCATTGGTGTCAAAACGATGGCCTTTTGGTTTGATCTTGATTTTTCTAAATAGAAATAAGTCACAGGGGGCCAAATCAGGGGAGTAGGGTGGGTGAGGGATGAGATTCATTTTGTTTGTGACCAAAAATTGTTGGGTTAAAAGGGGAGCATGAGGCGGGCATTGTCATGGTGTAACAGCCAGTTTTGTTGTCGCCAAAGGGCAAAGTGACGTCTTCACACAGTTTCATTTGGTCACAATGGAACACGGAATTGACTTATTGGCCTGTCGGGATGAATTCCTTCTGCACAATCTCCTTGGAAAAAAAAAAATTATGAGCGTGCCCTTAACATTGCTCTTCACCTCTCGGTCTTGATGAGCCTGGGCTTTTCCATTGGGAAGATTGTTGCTTGGTTCTCAAGTCATAATTGTAGACCCAGCTTTCATCACCAATGATAACCTTGGAGACAAAAAGGTTGCATTGTCAGAGGCAACCTGACGAAGCTCACTGCAAATGTCGACACGTTGCCGCTTCTGTTCAGCTTTCTTCAGGATCCTATGCACAAATTTGCTGGCGACACGGTGCACATTCAACTCAGAAGTCAGAATCAGTTGGCATGTTCCCTAACCAAGTGCCATCTCTTAAGTAAGGTCGTGAATGGTCTGTGGTCGATCCTGACAAATGATGTAATGACGTTTGTCAACCTTGTCTGGTGTTATGCAGCTACTGGACCCCTCTCTGTGTCCATCGTCATTATTGGCTGTTTAACTGACCTTGAATCAGGCATGTCATTTAAACACTTGTGTATGGCGCATGTTTTATTCCCCAAACACTTGTTGAATCATTGTCGTCACACTTTTCCAGTGACCTGCACAAAGTTTGATGCACACCCACTGTTCCTTTTTTGGATTTATCGTGAAAATTGCCACAGGCCATGTACAGGACTCCAAATAAACAGATTTGAAAAATCATTACAGCCTCCCAGGAACTTGGTACAATGACTCCCAATACTTGCTAGTACTACCCTCTACCTTTGCATAGCATTACTATAACTGCTGTCAGGAAAATTTTGGATACCATTTCGTATAATCCGAATGGATAGTGAGTCACGGGGAAAAAATAATCTGTTTTGCGCATTCTCACACTTGATGGGCTCTGTATTGGAGATACAGCTGAAAATGTTTTCTCAAATATTAGTAGGCTGGTGTAAAAAATGTCTGAACAACTAATAATAAAACTTTATTTTAATAATTATTCATTTATTACTACTACTTAATACTTGACTACTCAATCTCACCATTTTTCATAGATTTGTCAATTTATTCATAGAAAATTAAAATGAGACCATTATAAAACAACTAACTGGTTGCAACAGATGATTAAACTAAACGTCATTGTAGCTAGTGTGGTGTTGTTATATGTTGTTTATTAGTCTCGTCGGTCACTCACACGTCTCACAGACCGGTGTTCACTTAATTTATTATCTCTTTAAGTTCTTGGAGAAATAATTAGGTAGCCCGGTTTGCCTGCTGGTCTGCTAGCCTCCCAATAGTTTTGCCAACATTATGGCAGGAATTTACTAGTCTCTGACATCCATTTTGAGAGCTGAACAATCAACACATTGCTAACAGTCGTAATCTGGTACAGTACATGTCTCGGTATTGTTTCAGGCGGGGCCCACGGGACAGGTGGAGTATCCTCTTAAAGAATATCAGAAGGTTGCCATCATGAGGAATGTTGAGAAGATGCTTGTCGAGGCTCTTCAAGATCCTCAGGAAGTGGGGCCCCTCTTACGATCGCTCGTGTTAGGGCGATATACCGAGTGAAGTTTCTCATACATTCAAATGTTTTGGGGATTATTTACAGTTTGTATTATCACTTAGTCTGAAAGCAAGCTTCACTCATTAATATTTATTGGTCTCATTCTACGATAGTTTGGAAACAAACATATATTGATGGTAACACATGGTTTTTACTTTTTCATAGTCAGATAGTAATTGTTAACATAGTTGACACCTGCATGAGACTGGATCGGGGATCAAAACCCAGATGAGTGTACTGAGGATGAGTTCACATAACCCACTTTTTTAAAATATGTGGGTAGAGATGCAGTGACAAGAAATAAAACATTATCAACCTCATTTTCATGTTGGGCCTTCACTTTCTAGTGTGTCCTCAAACTCATTAGTGTGGGTTTGTGTGTGTGTCCCTGGGGCTACAGTAGAGTGTGTCCTTAGGGCTACAGCTGAATAACTTTTGTAGGTTTTGTTCAAACTTGAGGTGCTATATCTTATTACCTTAAGGCCAAATTGTGATTTTAATTATGGCTCTAAAATTAAGTTTAGTTTACAGATGTGTGATTTTTTTAAAATTATAAATAAAAAAGTTTTATCGATTTAAAAAAATAGAAATCTGTGAATTTATTTACATAATAAACAACTCTATGAACTTCTTTTTTAAAGAAAAATTTACTTAGCATTATGTTATTTATTTTTAGCACCGTCTCCAAATCAGTTTGGAAAAACCACCCTCAGTACACCCGACTGAGATTAAAATCTTGATCCCCCCGTCGTTGGCAATCTTGTCTACTGCGAGAGTAGCGCGTTAGGGCCACACAATCACCGAAGTGGGTGTGTATGTTATTGAGGACCGATTTTTGAAAATGTTGTCCCAAATCATATTAAATAAGAAATTACATACAATTGAGTTGTAAGATTTATTTTATACTGTTGGCAACACCATATTGACTTTAATTTTTCCACTGTGTTTTAGACTATTGAATCTGTGTGTTAGAATTCCATGCATATCTTGATAAAGTGACAGCTTGGGCAATGATGTGGTTTGACAGAAATTTTGAAATATCTCTTTCGGGTGTTTGGAAAAAAACAAAAATGAAGAGAGTGACTTAATATAGTTTTATCTCATTTCATTTCAAACTTATTCCATTTTAATGATGTGTCCTATTTTCAGACTAATATGTTACCTGCATCAATGGGATTTAGGTAAAGCTTAGGTCTCTGCAGGGATTAAAGTATTTATAAGTTTTAAGTAACCTTTGATTATTATTTATTTAAATAGGCCTACTGTATTCATCATTGGAATAAAAGACTTAAACTATTACAACCAAACTAAGTCATTTTGTGTGAAATAAAAATACTATATAGTAAAATTTCCTTATCAACCCATTCCCTGGTGTGCGCATAGCGTAGTTATCTGCGTGGGCCCAGCAGCCATTTTTCTACTCGTATACTCTTAGCCAACAAACATTTTCACTAATTTATTTTCTCATTTATTACTTTATTCGGAGTCATAGTATAGCATTGAACTGGTGGTTCCATCTATCAGAATAGATCTGAAGTATTCAGACTGGCTAAAAGTACACTGTTCATTGATAGCGTGCATTAAAGAACACCCACTAATGGAACTAATCTAGCTCCGCGCATATGTCAGGGACATTTCTCTGCGATGGAACTCCTGGTGACCACAAAGGGATCAAGAGCCCTGCCCCGTCACAAAGTACCCTGTAGTCCTCGTGGCTATACCCTCTGAATGAAGCCACGTGTGCAAGCATTTTGGAACACAGACCCCTACTAGTCTGTGAACCTGTCATCACTGGGTAGTTCGAGAAACACCCTCCTCTTCCCCTCTTTGCCATATCCTGACCCTTGGCAGGAGGAGGTGGCCCCTTTTTAAGTGTGTCACTAGAGGAGGTCAGAAACTCATTCTAAGGTATAACAATTTCCCAAAGCCTTGGTCTTAAGTAGCCCAACAGGAACCTTGTGGAGGTGTCCTGACAATATATCCCCAGCTGAAACCGGGTACGTCCTACCAGCAGTGTGTACGGTGGGTGGGCATCCAAACTTCCCACACAGCTAACTACAAGAATCTAGCCCCACTGACCAGATAACCGGGTACATACTATCAACCATGTGTATGGTGGGTGGGAGTCCTAACCTTCCCCCAACCCCACACAGCTGACTCTACAAGGATCCAGCTCTCCTAACCCCCCTGACTAGTTGATTGAGGCCACTGAGCAAGGAAGGACATTGCCCGAGGGCAGTACCTTGTGGCGGTTTTGGGCAAGTAGACCTGAGGTGGGCAGATCCCTCTTTCCTCCACTCTCTCATCTGGGCCAATGAGTACTGACACGAGGGAGTAGACTAATTCTCAAACCATAAAGGGCACACAACACTGGACTCGGCGTTACCACCATTGATAGCCAGCATTACAATAGCTTATTGAAATGATATGTTTACTCATGGCCACACCAGTGAATGAATGGGCAAACTTAGATGTTGTTCAATGCCCATGCAGGGAACGTTTGGGCAAACACGGGCATTATTCACTGCTCACACTAGGGAACATTCGGGCAAACATAGGTGTTGTTCACTGCGTGTGCCAGAAAATGGGTTCATAAATTCAGCTTTAAAACTTCTTTCTAGTGGTGACAACACTAATTGCATTAATAAGCTTATTGACTTGCTCTATAAAGACAATTATTAAGAAACAAACCTTTATTTAATGTTGACTCACTTGCTTCAAGTTAAATAATACAACATTTTTGTTTTTTCATAAGTATAGCAAACTACTTAAATATATTTTTAACACATGCATTGTGATCAAAATGGAATTTATGTTGAAATATTTTTAATCAGATTAAAAGATGAACACTTGGTAATGTTCAAAATGAACACATCACACTAGTAAAGAGAGTAAACAATTTTCTTCATGGTTTTTAAATTATTACATTGGACTATTTTGAATCATTCTTCATGTTAGTAGTATTCCTTCGCAAAGGCTTAGTATATTTGTGAAGTTTGTTGTGATAATTATTTACTATAAAACAGACTAAATGAACGTAATATTTCCCGTCTAGACTAGTTACCATGATTATATGTTATATTTTGTGACTGGTCTTTAAGTAGCAGAGCAATCTTCACCGAACAAAACTATGTGGTTCAAACAAAGTATAGAGCAGAGTTTTTCAAACTGCTCCTCTATAGTTATCTTAGGTTCTGTGAGACAGTTTTAGAATATTCTTTATTTGGTTTTCACACAATAAAATAGCATCACTAATTAAGATAGCCAATTTTTTCAAATCTGAATAAAGGACATACATGCTGATGTCAACAAATTAGCTTTAAAGGAGAAAGAACAACTTTTATAAATTTCAACAAATTATGATTTAAAAAGCAAATCAGTGGAAAGAAATTACAAAATTTTGGGATGTTGTACAACTTAAATAAACTGCTAAAAATGTATTTACCCCTATATGCATATTTCATAGTTCGAATCTGTGCAAGAGTATACGTTAATGGTCAGAGCACAAACAGAATAAAATAAACAATCTTGCTAAAACTTTTTTTTTATTAATTTTTGAATGCAATTTATTATTTACCTTTATTAAATACTAATGTGATGGATGGGCTTGTCTCATTGAAACCCTCTTCGGTTTATTGGGATTTATCTTCGTTAACTTCAAACGTAAGTCGGGCTCAAATTACAATCGTGTCCTATATTTATATTAAATGCCCAACATGGCAGAAAACCCAATTTCACACAAATACGAGGGTTGAAGGGAATTAAAAATTGTAATGATTTGTCTGAAATAACTTCATATTCACTTTTCATTTTAACCAAAAATTGCACAAGCTTTCTTTTTCAAACTCATTTATGGGTCATTCTCAAATGAGGGACAAATAGGAAATCCAAAAGTAAAAAAATAAAAATTTCAGGAAAAGTATAATTCAGTGCCTGATTACATAAAATGTATTACAGAATTAAGTAATAATACCAGCGGAGCTTGATTTACAATTTTCTCTTGTTTTTTTTTAGTTTTATCAAAGTGGCTACCCATAATCCATCACTTCGCTAACACTGTTTCAAATGCACATAAATATGTTATATTCTTTAAAATCCAAATAAAACCAGTATTTTTACTAAGTATATCATATTTTTTAACAATAATATAAACAAATTATACATTTTATTAATTTATTGGAATTTTGTAAGTGAAGAATCGTAGAAAATTCATGTGTTGGTGATGTAAATTTTCTAAAATCCAAAGAAAATTAAGTTTCATATTTCTCATCATTTTTTTACTAAGACTGTTAATGAGAAATAAGTGATTTTACTGTTGTTAGTGAAGTAACATGGCCGTTAGCAAGGTGATGTTTGAAAACAGCATTTACATTGAAAATTTCCCTTTACTAAAGTGAGCTATGTGACTATCATTAGTTTCATCACCAAGCAACATTATAAAAGTGATGTTTTTGGGGACTTTTGAGTTTCATAATCATAATATAAGTATAAAGTGGCAGACAAACATTGAGGTTAGTTCCTGTCTCCATTTACGTTCATCTGAACTGGTAGTGGCTTAGTTATTTCAAAAACTCCAAATTATATTAACGTTAGTGAAGTGATTTGTAATTAACACACTATACAATTTACCTGAATTTTCATACATTGACTGAGTATAAACTTTTTAACTATTGAAATAACAAGAACCAGTAAGTACAGGACAACACTACTATACTACGGCTAATTGGAAACAGTGCAGCATTCTGGGAGGTTTTATCACCAAATTCAAAATACCGTGTTTGTACAGTGTGTTACTTGGGGACAAACAAACATTGATGAAAATGTCGAAATTCATGAATAATTTACTAAAATGTATTCTTCAAACGAAAATATTATTATGGGAATATTTAACCGTGGTTATATATATTTTTTACTCTTTTTCTTTATTTTTGTATAGAACTTCAAACTTCGAAGTTCGAAGGTGGGGACAGTTAGCGAGGTGATGAAAGGCACTTTTAATAATTATCTGATTTACTTTGTTTTTAATATTACCATATTTAAATTTCTCTGTTAAGTTTTATATACTTTATTCTCCTAACAAAAAAGTATTGCATGTTTTAAAAATAACAAAATATTTAAATAGCCAGGAAAAATAAATTGTCCCTCAATTTGAGAATGACCCTTATTAGATTTCCATCACATGAAATTTCTATTTGCCTAGCTTTCTCTTGAACTGAAAAATTATCCAACACAGCTTCCAAATGGATCGCTTACCAGTTTTAATTTTCTAAATTTTCGAGAAAGTATGAATGAAAATTCTTAACAAGACCCATGTATTCTTCGTCTATATCTTCAATCATCATTTCATCCATTTTTAGTTAATTTTTGAGATAAACTCTTTTAATGTGAGCAATGCGGCAATATTCTTTCTTATATCCCTGATTATGTATTAGAACTTAGTGAAAGCTGGCTTTATTTTGTCTCTTATAGTAAAAGCTGTTATATTTTGACCTTGTAAGCTAGAATTTATTTCATTCAGGCATCCAAAAATATCAGCCGAATACGCTAATTGTCCTAAGCAGAGTTCATCAGTAAAACAAGAGGAGTGTTAGGAAGATCTGTCAAGTTGAGTTAAAACCTGTCCGCTGTCTAACTTCTCTTATGCATAAGAAGTTTAATGTGATCAATCACTACCCATGTCATTACATCACATTGTAAGTAGTCTTGAATTAAGACTTTATGATTTAATAAAATTTGCTCTAACACAGTGTTTAGTTCCGTACCACTGATTTTGTGGCCATTCCCTCACGATGTGTGCTGCAATGTTTAAACTTTGCATTTGAAGCAACTTCTTTAATTTTAGCATGAACATCACAACTGACTGAGCTTTAAAAGCTGTTTCGAAGAGTAAAAATTCTTCATCTCAGACTTGTTCTCTTTCAAATTGTATGTAAGTTATCAACTGTGCAAAATTTGCTGAATCAGTACTTTCATCTGTCTGAATTGCAAAAAATCTGCCATGTTTTATATTTTGAACTAGTGTTGTTGTTTGTTTACTTGAGCTGCATTTCATTAATTTTCTGAAAAATTGTGTTGTTTGATAGAGTAACAACATTCAATTTTGTTGTTGCTGCTGGACCAAGATTACATGTTACAATAACTTTTGCTGCAGGTAGGGTTCAAGTTTCCCCAATAGTGTGAGGTTTCACAGTTTGAACCATTAAAAAAAAATGGTGAGGTTTGTCTTTCAAATGATCATGTTTGTTGTAGAAATGATGTTTCGAAAAGGATGGACTCATCGAGTGATTCAAGAATTGTTCGTAACAAATGACGCATTGTGGCTTGGGCTCATTTTCATCTCCGCACCAATTAAACCCATATGCCAAATATTCTTTGTTGTACTTTCGTTTAGTCACTTTTGATCTCCCAGAATTTTTATGGCACTCTAACTTAAAACTGCTGCTATTAGCTCTGTTGCTTTATCTGCAGGTCGTTTCCTCTTAAAATCTTCAATTTTTAATCACTTGTTCATTATAAATCAGGGTGGACTGAAAATGAAATAAAAACAAACTTTATTAAATGTAGAAAAAAGCATAGAAATACCTCCAATAAAAGAATTAGGTCAATTAAGTATTTTGTCAATACACCACCAGCTTATGATTTTGTCACAGTGCCTCTACATATAAAATTTTGGGGAGCTATTTATGTATGTGTATTTTTGTTACATCTTTGTGTACCAACAGACTCAATGTAATGTACCACAGTTTGAGAACCGCTTCCCTAAAATAAAAAATAAAACTCTGAAATATTTTATGCGTTTCCCAAAACATATTTTTATGATGGAACTTTTTCATTGTAAACTGCCACAAAAACCCTATATTAGACATCTGCAAAGCAGGTTTTTGAGTTTTAATCAAATCTCAATTAAAGTAAATATTATACGTGAATTCTGAATAATATATTGAATTGAATCATATCCAAGTTAAATCTGCTAAAATTATTATGTTAAAAATAAAGAGTTACACGTAATTAAAAAACAACATTGGATTAGTTTGAACCCTAGTCCTATAAGCTATCATGTATACATGTAAGCTCTTCAACATGTTCATGCAACAATGTGGTGATTATAAACTATTTCAATATATCTTCAGTCCTCAACATTAATCCATTTGTTACAGATTATCCATGCGTGTGATTATAGGCTGTACTAAGTTTAATAAGGTTGTTATTGGGGAAAAAGTGCAGCTTATTTTCCTGTTATTGTGGTAATAATAAGCATTTATACCTCACAAGAATTGTGATTAAAAATATGATGCGTATTTTTTTAAGTAAGTACCGTTTTACAATTAAAATCACACAAGTGTAGTTTTTTTTATCAATTTTATTTTTACATGAAAGCCTGTACCTTAATATACTTTTCAAAATAATTTCCGCCAATATTAAGGCACTTATCGTATCATACAACCAGCTTTTGAATTCCATCCTCAGAAATCTGCTGCCTGATTTGATAACCACTGCAACACGGTCGTTTTGAGATCTTCATCATTGTGGCACTGACCACCAAGATGCTTTTTTAAGTGCAAGAACAAGTGGTAGTCACTAGGTGCTAGATCGGGACTGTATGGAGGGTGATCAAGATGTTTCCAGCCAAATGATGCGATTAGATCTTGGGTACGATTAGCCACATGTGGACGGGCATTTCATGAAGCAAAACAATTCCCTTACTCAGCATGCCAGGGCTTTTGTTTTGGATTGCACAGCGCAGTTTAGTTAAGGTCTCAAAATAGGTCTCAGAATTTATTGTGTCACCACGAGGCAAAAAATCCACAAGCAACACCCCCTTCCTATCCGAAAACACATTTCACGTTATTTTTCAGGCTGAAAATTTTTTGCTTTAACTTCACTTTCTTGGGTGATGTTGAATGCCGCCATTCCATGGGTTGTTGTTTTGATTCCAGCGTAACATGAGACACCCACCCATGTTTCTTCGCCTGTGACAGTTTGGCTTCACCAAATCACCAAAATCAACGTATTGCTCAAGGAATGTCAACGCACTGACTAAACGTTTGGTTTTGTTCACCTCACTCAACATTTTCGGTACTCATCTTGAGCACAACTTACGATAATTTAAGGGTTCTGTCACAATTCTATATAGAACACTTCTTGAAACTTGAGAAAACTCATTAGATAAAGATAAAATCGTAAAGCGTCTGCTCTCTCGAACTTTTCCATAAACTTTCTGCACCAAGTCTTCAGTAATGACAGAAGGTCGCCCACTTCGTTCTCATCATGCATTCGTGCGGACATCTTTAAGTGCTCTAACCCATTTTCTTACCATTCCTTCATTCATAATGTTTTTTCCACACACTTCACTGATCTGCCGATGAATTTCAGCCGCTTTCGCATCTTTTGCATCTTTGCACGAGAAAACAAATAACAGAGTGTAAGTCACAGCGGAATTTTCAACTTACTGAACCATTTTAATTACTCGCAAACAACGTAAACATGGTCGAATACTTCTGTAATGGCGTCTGTAACTAGCCAACAGATGGAGGTACTCAACGCGCATGTGCGGAATGGCAGCCGTGGCGTTGCACTGGCGGAATTTCAAAACGGTACTTACTCAAAAAACAAGCCTTGTATATTAGCATAGTTTAAGCACATTGTGGGATTTACAACAGCTTAAAACCTTATCAATTTATTTTTAGTTTAGTTAGAATCGAGTTGTTGAATCAAATAATATAAAATCGAATCGATATTTACTATCAAACTTCGCAGACCCTTATTAAATTTAGATCTTGCAGATTACAACCATAACAAATATTGAAGCTCTTTGTAATCAAAAGCAAGCCCAATGAGCTACTAATAAATACAGATGTACTGATTTAAATTGTGCATTTAGCAAGTGGAACTTTTTGCAATACTGGGTATATTTGAAATGTATTTTTTCTTGGAATATAGTTCTAGTATAAAGCTATAAAAAACTTGTTAAATTTAACTGTCATTACTTAATGCAATACTATTGGTGTGAAAAATCATATGAGGGCTCTAGCATTTATTTTTTTCTGGCGCCTTTGGTCTAGAAAGTTTGGGAACTTTATAGAGGACCATAAATACAGAGATCTGTGGGTGCAAGTATCTTCTCGTAAGTTCAAACGAGCAAGTTTATCATCTAGTAATGATATGATTTTAAAACATACCTATTCATGTATTAAAACGAGTAGAAACTCCAACAATTTGTATATTGACCAAATGTGCACATCCACAGCTGCAAAAATGTGAAATAATATATGAACTAATTTTAAAACATGTAATGAACAGATATAAAATAATTGACAATTACTATTTCTATTTTTAACATATACAAAAACACCTCTAATAAATCGTACACATTGAAATTACCTAGTAGCGGACACCTTCCGAGATAAAAAATATATCCATTATTAAGAAATGTCCATTATTTGGAAAATTACTTTGATTTATTTAAAAAAACATTTGTTTGAATACAATTTAATCTAAATTTACCCATATACTGGGATATTAACTCCAACAATATAATAACTGTACTTTGTAGTAATGAAGCAGAAATTAATATATATTGATATTTACGTGGTTCAGATTGCATAATACACAGAACAATACTCAAATAAAATGAATGTGAACAGTAGACCTAGACGTGTGCATGACCACAGACTAAACTGATGGCTGATTGCTTGGAAGGGGTGGTAGGTGCGACCTTGAAATACCGCAGTCATTGAAAGTCCATGTTATTTTGTCGGGAAAATTTAAACTGTCCGCTATAAAGAAGAATTTGCTATTCAGAGGTGTCTGTTAAGGGAGATTTCATTGCAATACAAAATTTAAAGTAAACTTGTAAATTAAGTTTGATTTATTTTATAGTTTCGGCAATGTTTTTGCCAAAGTATGATTTTTTTTAAAGTTATTCATTTGATTTTTTTGAGTTCTGTGTATATTTTTAACGAATTTGACTTGTTTATGTTATTAGTGTTTTGATTTTGTTGATATTTTTAGTGTCTTGGTACTCTCATATTGAATGTTCTTGTCTATTCTAATGAGAGTACAATCTTGTCAGTTGTATGAAATGGTACAACAATTTATAAATAGTTATTATGAAATGAGAACAGCAAGTTCTCTTTCTAATTTAGTATGTGTCAAACAGTGCTGGAGTATGGCAAGTCATCTTCCATGATTTTACATGTATGTTCAGTATGCTTGTCCATGGATTGTTACAGTGCTGTGTGTGTTATGTGCATGTAGTCTTCTGTACCATGGATTGTTACAGTGCTGTAGTGTGTTATGTGCATGTAGTCTTCTGTACCATGGATTGTTACAGTGCTGTATGTGTTATGTGCATGTAGTCTTCTTTACCATGGATTGTTACAGTGCTGTGTGTGTTATGTGCATGTAGTCTTCTGTACCATGGATTGTTACAGTGCTGTATGTGTTATGTGCATGTAGTATTCTGTACCATGGATTGTTACAGTGCTGTGTGTGTTATGTGCATGTAGTCTTCTGTACCATGGATTGTTACAGTGCTGTATGTGTTTATGTGCATGTAGTCTTCTGTACCATGGATTGTTACAGTGCTGTATGTGTTATGTGCATGTAGTCTTCTGTACCATGGATTGTTACAGTGCTGTGTGTGTTATGTGCATGTAGTCTTCTGTACCATGGATTGTTACAGTGCTGTGTGTGTTATGTGCATGTAGTCTTCTGCAGTGCTACTCAATTGGTGGGCCGCGGACCGGTGCCGGCAACCAAGACATTTTTTTTTATTACAAGTTAAATCAATTTAAAAGCCCTATGTCGCATTACGAACAGTTTAAAAATACAACACATTCTGTATTGATTAACAAACATTCAATCCAAATACAGAGCATCATATTGTTTCTGTTTCTTCTGACTCAGGTGATGATTGATGGAACCAATGAAAACAGAAGAAAAAATAACTGCATCAATATCCAAAAGAAGTCGCTTTTACTTTACTCATAAAATAATACCTCTTATATTCAATTTGGTTTTATTGCTTTGGATGATGGTCGAGACAATACATCAAAACCTCAATAAGTGATTTGTGGATGCGTTTAAGCTAACGATGTGATGAAGTCCCGGAAGCTGGAATGGCATTTAAATACCAAACACAAAGATGTGACTTCAAAGTGGGAAGAGTTTTTTCGGAGAAAATGTGTTGATTATAAAACCTGACAGAAAAATGTATTTAATGCATCAATACTAATAGTAATGCTATGCACACCTCATATAAAGTTGCCCTCTAGGTTTCTAAGGCAAAGAACTACCATACACAATATGCGAAAACCTTGTGAAGGGTTGTATTAATGATGTCTGCTTTAAAATATTAGATTAGGCGGTGGTGAAGAAAGTTGCTCAGGTTCCGTTCTCAAATGAAAGCTCTAAGAATTCATAATCTTGCTGACAAAATGGAAAACAGCTCACAGGACAGGTTAAATATGTAAAATATTTTTCCTTGCAGCTTGATGAATCCACCGATGTGGCAACATGGCAATTATGATGGTGTATGTGCGTTATGAGTATGAAGGTGATTTGAAGAAAGATTTTTTTTTCAACTTTACTGCTAACAAACACAACTAGCTCTGAACTTTTCAGGGTGTTAGGCAACTACATTGTTGATAAATGTGGATTGGATTTTAAGTTTAGTGTAGGCGTATGTACTATAGTGCTGCAGGAATGACAGGGAGATATTCCAGAGTGAGTGTCCAGATTTAGAGTTGATACCTGAATGCAAATCTACACACTGTTTTATTGACAGAGAAAGTCGAAGAATGTCCTCTTGTTTTACAATGGCTGACAAGATAGAAGGGTGGAAATGAAAGCCGAAAACATGGAAAATTAGAGTTGCAAAGAATTACTATGACATGTTTCACCATTTGGCTGATACTATTGTAGAATGTCACCCAAGTAAAATTACATCTACAAACTGTAATTTGCACAAAATACTAAACTGAAATAAAGGAATTCAAAGAAGAGAATTAAAACTGATATATTCTGCAATAATATAATTTGTGTTATACTTACATTAAGTGGATGTTCCCGGATACAAACACCATGCTTCGGCAAACTATTCTGCAAGTATGGCAGAAGCGAAGGTGTGGCAGTTTTAACAGATGTCTGAACCCTTGAACACTCGATGTTGATGAAGGTTTGATACCTCGAGCTACGAGCACTGCTGCCCTAGTGGACTTCCTCGGCAACTCTTTCTCCACTTTCCCCCCTGGCCCTCCCCCCCTCCTTCCTTTTCCCTTCTTACATACCCATATTTGGTTTTGTTTAGAGTCGAAAAAAAAAGAGTATATAACGGGTGACCCCTAGGTTCATTCGACTGTATCTCATTATTTTATATCCTCGAAGGAGGAACCCCTGCTCCAGCACCTGAAGAAGAAACTGGTGGTCTTGATGTTTGGGTCGTGGCCGAGGGACTCTCGTCTGACTTACCAGTATTCGATAAATATCAAAGTCCTTCAGACTTGTTGTAGTAGTCAAGGAGACTAATTTTATTTCTGTTAGTCGAAGCGGCTATAATGTATTTATCTAGTTCTAAGTGAAGTTTTGTTTCTGTTCTGCGACTTAGTTTGTTAGCGAGTACTAATGTTTCTAGTCTTCACTAGTTGCGAGTAAGCAAATTGTTTTTGTTAGTCAGGCTTAATGTTCTAGTCTAAGAGTGACTATTTTGTTTCTGCATTAGTTAGTGGAAGTATAATGTTTCTAAGTCCTTCAGACTAGTTGCCGTAGTCAAAGAGACTAATTGTGTTTCTGTTAGTCGGAGCAGCTATAATGTTTTCTAAGTCCTTCAGACTATGCGTATCAGAGCTAATTTTTTTGTAGTCAGCCTAATTTCATTCAGACTCTATTAGACGAATTAATTTGGTTTTGTGTCAATCTGACTTAATTTATTTAGTATATAGTCTATGTATTTTCCCTATGTCCATATAACATAGCTTAAATACTGGGGCTTTGAGCTATATATGTAATAAGGACCTTGCTTTAAGGTTCCTCTTCTCCATAAGTTCATTATTCCATTTTAAGTCCTATGACTTCACAATATTCATGACTCCGTGAGACGTCATGTTACTTGTTCGATTTTTTTATGGCTACAAGCAGGTTGTCTAACCTTTATTTGAGGACCTAGTTAGGTCAGTATCTCACAGCATTCTTGTTGCACCCTCTTTCTGTGTTAATATTTTGGGGTGCATATAGTATTTTCATTTGCCCCTTGTTGGCACTTCATTAGTCCAAGTGGGTAAAGTTAGCGTGTACTAGATTTGATGTATACTCCAGGTAGTGGCTAGTGGTATAAATGTACTATTGTGTGCTCTGGCAATACACACTGGGAAAGGACCGACTATAGTACAATTTTGTGTTGACACCTGATTGTTAGCCATCTGCTAATGTAATTGGCAGACCGTCCTCTTACCATTTACTATTTAGTGTGTCTATGGGCCCTTTCTTAATTTCAAATCATGCTAGTTATTTTGCCAAGATTTAATTAAGTAACTCTAAAACTATAGAATTTGCAGTTATATTTTTACTAGTAATTAATTCACCATGTTTTCTGTTTAGACTCTTCTAGTGGTAGTCTGGCGCTAGCCTGTTTGTTTTGTAATTCAATACTCTATATCAACTTAACTTCCATTTGAAGGTTCCATGTCGTTTTGGACACGTATTTTCTCTTGCTACGGGAAGTTCTTATATTTTTGGAGTTGTTTAATCCTATCCTATTTGTCAGTTTAAAACTTAATCTTTTCCTTTATACTTCTAACAGGTATATGTTTTCCTTGATCAATTTAACGGACATTTATTACTGTTTTTCTGCTATCAATTGAAACCCTATATCTCTTTTTATGGGTTTTTTTTATAATAAATTTATTATTGTTACCTATTTATTTCTCTTACTCTTATGAAATATTTCCCAGTCTCTACTTTTTTATACATTTACTTTGTAATAGTTATCGTTACCTCCTCTACATATTAGAGTGAAGGTGAAGTGACGATACAATCTGCGCAACACTATTAGAAAAGTATGTGAGGATCTTGACGTAACATCTTTGCACAATGTCATTTATTATCATTTGATAAACTTAGCAGAGCGGCTTGATTTTTACTTCCCAGAAGGGGAGGCTCCGTGGAGGACGAGGGACCCAAAATCTGTTTATTGCATTGAATGATGAGATGCCTGTTAACATAGAAGATAACTTGATGGACCTAGCTGCTAATGAAGAATTGAAAAAGTATTTTGAAAGTGCAACCTCACTTGCTGCCTTCTGGATAAAAGTGAAAACAGAATTCCCAGAACTTTGTGAAATCGCAATGAAAACACTGTTATCCTTTACCTCGATCTACCTTTGCGAGACTGGTTTCTCTACTATGAGTATAATCAAGAAGAAACATTGTAATAGTGTGGATATTCACTGTCCAGTGTCCAATATGGAGCCACGGCTTGATAGAATGTGCAAAAATAAGAAAGCTCATTTCTCACATTTGTGTTATATTATGTTTTTTTCTTCAATATCAATAAAACTGTGCTTCCATAAAAAATAATATTTTTAACACCTATCCAACAAGGTATTAACTGTCCACCAATCCGGTCCCTGGGTGCCACTGAAACAAATATACTGGGCCGCCTCGCGGTAAAGTTTGAGTAGCACTGGTCTACTGTACCATGGATTTCTGCAGTTTTATTATGTGTGTTATGTGCATGTAGTTTACTGTACCATGGATTCGGTGCATTGTTGTGAGTGTTATGTGCATGTAGTCTACTGTACCATGGATTTCTGCAGTATTATGTGTGTTATGTGCATGTAGTTTACTGTACCATGGATCAGTGCATTGTTGTAGTGTTTATGTGCATGTAGTCGACTGTACCATGGATTTTGCAGTATTATGTGTGTTATGTGCATGTAGTTTTACTGTACCATGGATCGATGCATTGTTGTGAGTGTGTTATTGCATGTAGTCGACTGTACCATGAATTTCTGCAGTATTATGTGTGTTATGTGCATGTAGTTTACTGTACCATGGATCGTGCATTGTTGTATGTGTTATGTGCATGTAGTCTACTGTACCATGGATTTCTGCAGTATTATGTGTGTTATGTGCATGTAATATATTGTACCATGGATTGCGAGTGATTGTGTGTGTTATGTGCATGTAGTCTACTGTACCATGGATTTCTGCAGTATTATGTGTGTTATGTGCATGTAGTTTACTGTACCATGGATTGCCGCAGTGTTGTGTGTGTTATGTGCATGTAGTTCAATGTACCATGTAGACTTGTTTAATGAAGGACGATGTCTAGTGACATGCCTACAATGAATAGGGACTTTAGACTGTTACATATAAGTGACAAGTTTTCGTGTATTAAAAAAAACTACTATTCACACAAAGTGAAAATATGAACAGGACTTATGGATGTTATAAGTATTGTACTTTTGTAATTGATTTATTTATATAATTATTTATTAAAATATTTTGTTTTGTGTAAATATATACATTTTTACTATTTATTTAGCAATCATAATCTTGAATTATTTTGTGTGTGTTTATTTTGATAAATTAATATGTACTTTAATATCCAAAGAGAGCTAACAAGCTCTCTTATATGTGTATACACCCTTGTGTTGACAATCAACCCCTAAAAATCATCTTGCATCTAGCAAATAAACCTTTCTCTTTTGATAAATATTTTTGGTTTATTCCTCCTTTTATATATTTCATGGTTTTATTGTAAACAAAGGAGTCAAATGTTAAAAAGGAATGAATTGGATGTTTGTTCTTATATCCATACAGATATGCAGGAAATATTCTACCTATACCATTGATTAAAGGAAAATATTTTAGCTTTAAATCAATCACAATCTCCAAAAATTAGACATTTAAAACCCCTCTCATCATATTTTAAAGCCATTCTATGCTAAAAAAGTTGCATCTTTAATATTTGTTGAACCAGATGAACTACACTTGATAAGATTTCATATGCCATTGATTGTGTTTTGTCAATTATTGCTAAACACACTAATTGAATGAAAGAAATGTACTATTGTATATCTGGCTTTTAACTAACCCAATATTTTGTAAAATATAAGTTGAAGTTATAAGTAGTCTTGAAGTGTTGTTTAAAAAAGAGCCATTACACCTCCCACCATCATATGCTTGGATTTATTTGTCGACTTCTTTTAATTTGCTCACAGGAATAAACATTATTTTTGATGCAATTTTTAAATTGCTGGTAATTATTAATGTAGAGGTGTAAGTTATTAGTGCAAACAATTAACAATAAATACTGTTGTAAACTGAATCTAAATTTATTGTACCAAACAGGTAGTATTAAAAAAATTAAAAAATAACAATAAAAAAATTTAACTTATATTTTAATGAAATTATATAAAAAATGTATAATTTTATTAGTGTATACTTTAATATTATAGTTATAGAAAATACTCTAAACCACTTTTAAACTGGTAACCAAGGTCTTTGAATCCACTTCTCAACACTTTTCATCATTATATGTCAATTTAGGGTAGCTGGGTCACTGTGCCATTCTGAACCCCGTCCTCCCTTGTCAACAAAGCTCAAACCTCCCCACCCCCCTTAGGTGTTTATATAATATTTGAACAGCCCCTTTATGATAGTCTATCATTTATTGAGCCCTGAGAATGTATTATAAGCTTCTATACCATCTTTGTATAAAAGTGTCATCTTAATCTTCCTAGTTAAGATACGAGTAGTTCCCTTATACCCCAGCAAGGAGTTTGTATTGGGATGAATACATTACTTGAGGACTTACATATATAATATAATGTATCTTGAGTGGATTTTCTCTGTAAATAGTAGAACTTTTTATAATAATCTTCACCTGGGGAAAGTGTAGCCTATTAGAGGTATTTTAATTTACAGTTTTTCAATAAAACTATCTTTAAAAAATAGGATTTTTTTACCTGTATCTAATAATATATATATATATTTGTAGGCCTATTAATGCTTGTATATGATTTATGTAAGGTACATATATGCGATGTTTTAATGATAAAATTTTAATGTAAGCTTTAATAAAACCTTTTCTATTAAAACTGTAAAATCTTAAGTAACTTATTAAAAATATTTTCTAGTGAAATATATATATTCATGAATAAGTTTCTTCTCTACAGATATTTATTTTTCTTATCTTGTTGCATTTTTTTTGCACTGTGTTGGGTGACAGCATTATATACTTTTTCCTTTAGATCTATTTTTTTTTGGAAGAGTAGTGTTTCATTAATATTTTGACTATCTGTCTGGTTATGGAAGACTTGTTTATTTTTACCTAGTCTGTAGTCCTTCTAATAACTTGAACGCTGGTGACTGGAGGGTGGTGCAATCTAGTGACAAGATTTAGAATCTTTCATTTGCATCTGTTATATATATTCCTCGTGCAATGCACACCATGTAATATTCTAGTGCAGTAAGGTTTGCTCATTTAAATGTTATCAGTGCTGTGGTGTTTTCTTTTCTTGAGCTCATAAATGCTGCTTATTAATGATTTGTTTTTATTTCCCTTAACATAACCTAGGACTGGTCTTTGACTAATTAGTTTATATTTTGTTGTAATTTCTAAAATGTAAAATAACAACTGTTTAACTTGAAGCTTTTCTATCTTTACTTGAAAACTTACTGTTTCACACTTAGATCGGATTTCACATTGTTATACAGAGATGGGCAGATTCCTTCTATAAGCATGTTATTGTAGTTTTCCATATGTGATCAAATTTATCTTTTTGGTGGCCTTCCTTTTTCTAAGTATTCTCCATGTCATTGTGTGAATATTAAAAATGTGATTAGGTCTAAAAACCTTATTGCTGGAATTTACCTGCTATACACGTTTGTTGGAAAATATGTAAACTACCTTCCCACAACCCCTCTTTTTACTTTATTATATCATGTCTCTCTAAACTTATGTAGTTTTTAAAGAATCAGAAGACCTTGCATTTGTGCCTAATTTGTGGTTTTTGTTTTGTTTTTTTTAGTCTAATATTTCAGTGCATACTTTTGTTATAATTGTGTATTTAGATTTTAATTTTTTTCCTATTCATTATGTTTAACTTTTATTTCATATCATTTTCATTTATTAAAATGATAGCCAACAGTCGAGACCTCTAATTGGCTAGCACTCAACAGACACAAGGCTTACAAACAAATTAATAGACTACCTTTTTTTTTTGTGTACAATGAATTACAACAATATAGATTTAGTAACTAGTAATAACACAGATAAAACAACAATTGTAATAATTTGCAAGGAACTGTCAACAATAACAAACAGTAAGTGCATGCAAGTAGGATAAGTTTGTGCTACTGATAGAAAATAATTGATGATTTTGAGAGGCACGACAGGGCACAAGGATGCCCACATGTTGAAGGGTGGATTGACAAAAAATTGAGCTATTAAATATGTTAAAAACAAAAAGGTCATAACTTTGTGAGCAAACAGCTTGAACCATAAAAGGTTCCAAAATCTATCATAATTTTTATAAACTCGGTTTAAAAACAGTTTATCATAGCATTCAGCGACAAATTTGAGATGAACATTTTTCAGTCTGAGAGTCAGTCAAGCGGATGGAATTCCATACCACACTGGCATATTCTAGTTTGGATCTGATCAAATCAAAATACTTACTTAGGATACAGAAAACTTTAGAGAATAAGGAGGCTATATCTATATTAATAAAATGAGTTGTTTTTTTCTGTCAGGAGCATTGCGTGATATCTACCACAAGCACAGGACTGACATTTTAAAACTAGTAGCCCCTGTTCATAAACATGTGCACCTCAAAGATATTATTTTTAATTTTTTACTAAGATTTTTTTTTAATTTTATTAAAAACAGAGTCTGAAGAAATAAAATGAGATCTTTTTTCAGTCTGTTTAAAGCAAAGAAAAGTGTTGCCTGGTGTAATCATGCAATTAATCGTGTGATTATCCCAGGCAATGCCGGGTACTTCTGCTAGTATTTAATAAGGCCAATCAAAGAGTGAGAAACTAAATTATCAGTATGATAATGGAAGTAATAACTAAAGTAAAAGAGAGAAAGTGTGTATATGAGTGAGGGTCAGCATTCGGTACAATACATGTTGAAGAGATAATGTAAAACAGAAATTGTAGATATGGATGGGAGTTGGTCAGGGCACGAAGGTGCCAGAGGCGAATTCCAACAATTTTGAACAGGACTATGACACATTAGTGGCCATCTTGGCCTGAAAGGGAGCACGGAGCCAATTATAACTAATTGGTCACACCATGTTATTGACTACTTATTCATGGGATGTCACATTTTGCAAAGTTTCTGAAATAAAAAAGACAGGTAATATTAGTGTGTGTGTGGGGGGAGGGGGGGGGGATATAATGGTGAACAAATAAGCTTTATAAAGATACATGCGGAGACACTATATATGGGGGGCTGGCTGAGAGCCTTCCAAACCACTGTTTTACACATCTCGCCTATCCGAGCAGGGCTTCAGGACATCGATGACACCCACCAAGGTCGACGTAATTTCCAAGCCCCTGGATAAGAGGATTGGCGGTACCAGACACCTGTTGAACTGTGCAAACTTCCGGAAGTGGACCTTGATAGTGGGCAGATCCGATATGAGTTACATTGACAATGTTCCACGGGGCGTCCACTACGATCCTCGGTTACCGGTTCTGGAATGCATGCATCTTCCTCAGATACGTGTCCGCTAGGTGGCCCCAAGCGGGACACGCATACGCCTGTAAATCAGTAGGACTAGCCACCCCAGCCTTTACCTCACTCTCTAAGTATTTCAGTAAAGTGCATTCTCCAGATCAGTTTGGTGTTCAGCGTGAGTTCCAAGTACTTAGTACAATGTTCGCCCATCTAAGCTGTTCTCAGAACAGCTGGAGAGGGGCCGCCCTGTAGTGCTTTCTCTTTTTGGCGTTCCCATAGATTGTGCAAAAGGTACGGAGGGAAAGATAAGATTGAACAACCTTAACTAGGCAAAAGGGAAGGTAAGGGAAAGGAGTTTGTAGTGGAATCTTTCATGCCAAACACAGCCGAAAACTTTTTTACTTCAAGGATAAACACCACCAGTCAGCCTGTTTATGTTGAAGTTCTTCGTGACTTGCTCGACCAGGCGGACAAGTTGATGGAACGTCGCATTCTGACCTGGAATCCGAACTGCTCATCCACCAGCATGCCTCCCTCCCGAACACTCCTTGTCAGTCTCGTCAGTAGCAGTCTTTCGAACAACTTGCCCAAACAGTCGAGCAAGCTGATCGGTCGGTAAGACGGAAGTTAGGACCAGGTCCTTACCTGGTTTGTGAAAACAAGTCGGTGGCGTGCTTACATAGCTCAGGTAAGAGACACAGGAGCAGAACGCCGTTGAATAACTCCACAAGAAAGTTAAATAGCTTTTAAGGGGAAGCTTTCTGAAAACCGCGTTACTAATACCATCCGGTCCGGGAGCTTTGTTTAATCTTAGAGCGGCCAACACCCGTAGCATTTCTGTCAAGTTTGTGTATTCCACGTGCACAATATTCACTGGGTCTTTGACGGTTAG
Organism: Timema cristinae; assembly: GCA_039000515.1. Classification (NCBI taxonomy): domain Eukaryota; kingdom Metazoa; phylum Arthropoda; class Insecta; order Phasmatodea; family Timematidae; genus Timema; species Timema cristinae. Next base: position 33,910,054 of record JBCFYV010001001.1, on the reverse strand, counting down.
TCAGCCGGTAAAAATTGTACCTTTAAGTGCTCATCGAGAGTATCAGCCTTCTCCTGGTCGGAATTGGCCACCCCGTTCCATCCGACGATCGGCTACTTTAGTGCGGGAACACGCACATCAAGTTCCTCATCAGTCACTACCGTTTAGAAGATAGAGGTGAGTTCCAACATCTCTCTAAACACATTTGCAAACCTGTCCCAGTCAGTGCGTCTTAGATCAGGTTTTTCGGGTGGTTGGGGAGTGAGGGGGAGGGGGTCAATGTAGGACACTGCACATTCCAGGTTTACAAGAATGGGGTTGTAATATGAGTGCTGATTCTAGTTCTGCTACAGACTTCAGAACCAATTGACGTCTAATCCCTCTGGTGACAACGAAGTTGAGGCCGTTTGGGAGGAAACGGGGATTGTAAAGGAAGTGAGGGGGTGGGGGGCAAGGGCCACAGGCCACCATACCGTGTAGATCTGTGGTGTCATGGAGCAAACCACCATGAGTATCCATACTCCTAGAGCCCCACGAAGGATGCTTTGCGTTGAAGTCACCACCGATTAAAACTGGCGTGTTACCTTGAAGCAGTGCCTCCATGTCTGCTCCAGTAGCCTGGTTGAACCGATGCTGTGGAGGGAAATAGATGGAGATGAGACGCACTGGGCTGGTAGAGGTCATCAGTTGGATAGCCAATGCTACCATGTGTTGGACAGGAGGAAGCCAGATGGCATGATGGTCAAAACCTCCTTGGACCAAGTTGGCCGACCCCTGCCCACATCCGCCGCTCGGTGGCTCCGATAACAGATGAACTCTGCAGACGAGAACTTCAATGTGGAGCGCAAGATAGTTTCTCCCAACACCATTATATCGACACGATAATTATCCAGGAAACTTTCTAGCTCAGCCCTCTTCCTCACGACTCCGTTGGCATTCCAAAGTGTGACAGTGAGGTCCTTCAACACTGGGGATGGTTTATTCGATTATGCCATGGGAGACTATGTAGAGGATAATGTGCTCCATGACCAGGTAACCATGGTTGTTCCTCGAAAAACCCTAGGCCTTCCTCAAGAAAACCCCCAAGGATCCAATCCAAATATCTCTTTGAGCAGCTCAATGCAAGCATCATCCTCCGGGGTAAGGTTTGCGGAAGGAGGGGGATCAAGAGGGAGAGGGGGTTTAAGGGGTGGGGTTACAGGAGCATGAAAATGGGTGAAATTACTGTAAACAAGAGGGGTGGTCTTGTGCAAATCCTCAACCGAGGGAGGAGATGGCCTCCGGGACTGTGGCTTTGGTGGGAGCCTCAGCTTGTGTGGTAGTGGTTGGTCTCCTTAGCAACGTACCAGCGAAAAAGCTCACCAATGGCTTCAGAGTTGGAGTCACGGTCACTCTCCGTTCCATAACGTGCCCCTGGGCCTTCTGGCCTACGCTTAGGCAATCCATTCTCTCTTCGTGAACCTTGGAGGCTCGTGCCATTTCTGCCCCTCATAAGGCCTTGTAGGCCGGGCAACCCCACGAGGCGAAGGAGTTAGTTCCTGTATAGTGCAGGCACTTTAGGGGAGATTTCCTTTCCTACGGGCACCCGCCCCTCTCATGGTCACCACCACAGAACCCATTCCTTGGGCTGGCGTGACAGTCCTTCCTCACATGACCGAACCGGTAGCAATTCTTGCACTATACAGGGGCTGGGCGCCTGTACTTCTCCACCAAGATGTGGAGCCCGTACAGGACTACAAGAGAATAGATCCTTGCGGTGTGTTCCCAAGGAGTCAGACGACAAAATTCGGCAACCGCTACCTCTTTCCAATCTTCCGGTCCCATTTCCGTTGCGAGAGCATCTGTGTGATGGTTTTAACAAGGTATTCCATCTCCACTGGCTCACCCTGGACATCATCCAGCTTTGTGTTGGTCAGAAGTCCTTGACCACAACCCTGACCAGCCGCTCCTTTCCTAGCTCGTAGTACCAGTGCTGGACCCCGAGACTAGGCATAAGTCTTTGGAGGGTGTGGTAAGCTCCCTCCAAACCACACTGGAATCACACGTGAGTTACCATCTACCTTACAGGCTCTACCGGCTCTTGAAGCTTGGTATGAATGGCCCTCACCACCTTCTAGTAGTCCTCTCCATCACACAGGATGATGGGAGGGATCTTCCCCTGGGCCTTGTATGATAGCCCAGAACCGTTCCCAGAAGAGATCACATACCCCAAATATTTAATAGAGGGTTTAGCCATACGACCTTATCAGGATTCACAGTCAACCCTACAAGCGAGCTAACACAGTTTCAAGATGGCCAATATGATCCTTCAAGTTGTCACTGTGGATGCAAATATCATCAAGGTAATTAAACACATACTTATATTTAAGATAAGAAAGAACGTGGTCGAGGACGCGACTCAGCGCTTGCCTCCAATACTAGAGCCTAGGGGTACTCGATTGAACTCGTATTGTTGCCAGGGTGTCACAAAAGCAGTGTACTTTTTTTTTAAGATTCACTAAGAGAACATTGTAAGAAACTAGCGTTTAGGTCAGTTACGCTTAACACCATAGCTCTACCTAAATATTGAAAAGCACACTCTATGCTCAGCATAGGATAGGAGCCAATTTTTTTTATTTTACGGTAGTCGACAATCTATGTCCTTCTCCCTTCTTTGAGATAATGAATGCAGGACTGGCAAACGGAGATTTGGAGGGGCGAATCACACCTTTGACCTCAAGATCATTAATAATTTGCCGAAAGATTTCCATCTTAGGGGGAGGGGGCACAAGAATAATATCCCGATCTAACAGGTAGTGATGGGCACAATCGAGTAAAAATAATCGAGTTACTCGATTGTGTTGTGTAATCGGTTGTACTCGATTCTTCCGGGATTACTCGAGTAACTTTACTCGGTCCTTGCTATTCTTTTATTTACTCTTTTCTTACCAGCTGAGTGAGAATCGACCTTATAGACTGGACTGTTTACCATGCTATTTCCATTTAAAAGGCATATTCCCTTAGAGCTCATATTTCACCAACAGTTTCTGCCGCTACGCAAAAATGACCCTTAATGGTTTAAATGTTGCCCATGCATTTTCAATACAAAATACTCGCAGATGTAAAGTACACAATCGAAAAGCATGCTAACTAAGGTTATAACATTTCCGATTCTTTTTAAAAGTACTCGAAGAAAGTTACTCGATTCTTTTTACTCGCACCTCAGCAGTTTTATTTCCACAATCGGAACCAATTATTGTCTTTCTTAATTTATTGATTACTAGATAGCTGTTGCCCGCGGCTTTGCTCGCGTGGAAGTTGATTATATACAAATACGAAAATATACATATGTATTTACAGATTAATTAAAAATATTACGTTACGTTGATGACCATAACTTGACCTCAGATCAAAAATAATGCAAGTCCGATACAAACTTTCACCCCCTTTTTCATCCCTTTTTAAATAAAATTTCCAAAATTCCTGAAACACGTATTTATTTGTTTTACGTCAATAACCGAAATACAAAATTTTGTTTATGTAACTTTCAAAATGACGGACTTTCATACATATTATCATACATATTATCATCCCCTATTTTGACCCCTTTGGGGTGGAATTTTCTAAATTCCTTTATAAAACTGAATATTTGATCGAAGATAACATATTAAAAAAAATCACGTCCTACCGTCTGTTTAGGTTATACGCATTTTGGAATTACTCTACTGTAGTGGGGATGAGGAGGGAAGCATTTTAGAGGTGATCTATCCGCATTTGCGTAGAAGAAGAGTGGGAAACCATTTAGGAACAAACCGTCCCAATAGACCCATCCAGGATTCGAGCCCCGCTCTCCCCGTCAACAGACCAGTCTAACACGAGAGTGAAGCCTTAGACCATCGGGCCTCATAAGTAATGATGTCACAAATAAATGTTTTCCCTTTTAAAAAAGTACAATTATTATGAATTTATTTAGCAAGAATTTAAAAAGAAGTTTATTTTATTAAAAAGATAAAAAAAATGTTAATCTTTTTTATTGTGAGACTTCTTAAAACGCATACTTTTGTATTGGACTGTACATGCAACATGAAACCTGAAGATAACACTGTCAGTGTCAACTGCCCCCTACAGGAAGAGATTATGGACTTGCTATTAGTATCGAATTCCATTGCAAGACTCCCGAGTAATGTTGTCCAACCGATTGCCATGGGACGATTCGTTAAAAATTACTCGAGTAACTTTACTCGATTCTTTTTAAAGAGAATCGAATAATTACTCGATTGTGCCCATCACTAGGGATATTGTCCTTCACTACAATCCTGTAAGACAAAACATCACATTTCCAATATTACACAAGGGAATTTTGACTCTAGGAGAGAATTCAAAATACAACTCTCTACGCGATAAACTCAATGTATCTCCTATCTGCCAAAGGAAATCATTTCCTAAGATATTTCATAGGAAATAAAGGGAACACAAACCCCATATTTTTATGGACAACGTAACTTTCTTGACTACAACCAATAAACTTCCATTAGCTACTACAAATAAATTCTGTTCGATCTTCTCTAATTTTTTGCGGCCAACATTGATAACATTTTTTATATTATTTGAGAGGTATTGATAATATATATTAAAAATAACATATGCAGATGACATGACTTTATGTATGAATATATATCAACATTGTTTTAGTAACGAACTTCTACTGTTCTTCCTACCAAAATCATACTATAAGTACAAATTAACTCCTTTTATTTAGTTTAAGTCTGTTGACACGTGATCAATTCTATTGAAAACACCGTAGATATGTAATTTTATAATAGTTTTGTGCGGTCAACATTTTGGAAATGTAGACATATTAATTTATCGGCAGCAATTTTTCTGTAAAAAATAATAGCTTTAGCACATCTGGTTTGACCTATGCATACATGAAATCACAGATAAAGTATAGAAAGGGAATACATGTATTAACTTTTAAACTTATTCCTACTGTATTTTAACTATACCAAAAGTAATGTCCCAAACCAAAACTATTTATCTCTGACATGTTAATGTTGGTAGACTGTTTAAAATCTTGAGGTTTACTTTGTAATTATTAGTTTAGTGTAAAGTGAGAAACTTGAAATACATAGAAATATATTATTCTTGCTTCATGTAATTTTGTCTGTAAGACTACATTTAGTTCTTAGGTTGAATACAATCAAACCTAATAGTTATGTTTTAAGAGGATGTCTTTGATTTAATTAGTGATTGATGTTTAACACACTTCAAAGAATTACACTGGGCGTATTTTGAAATATTCTCAAATTACAGTTTGATTCTGAGTTCTAAACAAAATGGTTAGTGATATAATTTTATAGTGATAGTGTTTTAGATTTATTACGCTACCACCCTTAAATACAATATTTACATTATTTATATTGTTATTATTGATCTACCCATTTTTACATTTAATAAACTAAAAAAATGAACGGTAAAGATACTAGGCCTAAGTCAAAGTCAGAAAAGATGTTACGACTCCGCCTTCAAAATAAAAACTTAACGTTGGACCTATAATAGCAATGTTTAATAAATACATTTAATTTTTACCCCCTTTTATTTATAGGACCAATATTTGTAATTTTCTTTGGCAAATTTATTCAAATGTAGGGCCTAGATTCACAATGCCATAGAAGATTCCCATGAAGTCATGGCTGTTTCCAAATAGTCAAGTTCACTTGACTTGATGACTTTACACTTACCACGCACTTGGGATCGAAGACTGCAACAGACTATTTGAACAGCCAAATTATTTCCACACCCTTGAGTCCGCAGTGCTGTTTCCTATCAATGATCTTATAAACTATTTTAAGCGCCATATATCAACCCAATTTAGCATAAACTACTTAGAGATTTTTATTAGCTTCTTTTCATTGGACATGACAAAACTATCCAACACAACACAACCAATAAAATTAACGTAAGTTATACTATCACAGATCACAACACCCTACAAGCTCTATCTCTAGCAGACGAAAAATTAAACAGTTGCTGGTCAAACACTGCATCAACGGCGTGTCATGGACAACTTGCCAATACCTTTGGAATCAAGGGTGTGTGAGGGGTGCATCAGCACACTTCGTGACTATTTGGACGAACTTACACTTGGTCACGTTATTGCCATTTGTAACTATAAGTGCACATCAATGGTCGATGGCATGTGAAATAGACTATTCGGACACAGCCCATGTGTTTTTGAGCATTTTACTGCAGTGAATTTGTGACTTATTATTAAAATAACTTACATTAGCCATTATTGAAGTAGGAGTCAAACAGTAGTAAAATTGAAGTTGAAGACTTGGTGTACCTACTCCAAGAGATAATGTTCTCAGCTTCTCCTAGTGCTTGGTGACCAATATCCTGTGTCTCTGGTTGTTCTAAATGTACTCCAAGAGAAAATGTTTCCAGCTTGTCCTAGTGCTCGGCGACCTACATATTCCATATCGCTGCAGCAGTCTCCCTGCCAAGTTTAAGAAGCTTCTCGTGCCTGGACGCATACAACACATCCTCTGCACAGGAAACCTATGTACCAAGGAGTCTTATGACTACATGAGGAGCCTTGCAAGTGACGTCCATGTTGTCCGAGGGGACTTTGAGGAGGTGAGAGTGCCATCTTCTGTCTGCATAATCCTTTGATTAAAATCCTAATCTCAAACATAGTTAATCATTATCATCATCAACAGTTTTCAGCCTGTGGCCAGGTCAATTTAGTAAAATGCCTCCATCCTTCCCTATCCTTCAACAATTCTTTCTCCTTTAATTACTTCTGTTCTCCCCTCACTTAAACACTTTATGTTATCTGCTCCTCCCATTTCTTTCTTGCCTCCTTGTGGTTTTTCATACATACCTCATTTCCAACATTTTCTTCTGAACCCTCTCTTATTCCATCCTCATTACATGTCCATATCATCTCATTCTTGCATCCTCTACTATCTCATGTACTCTCTGTACTCCTACGCTTTCCTGTATGACTTCATTCCTAATCTTGTTTCTCCTCGTGACAGCTAACTTGCTTCTCACAAACTTAATTCCCATGTCTCCACTTTCTTAGTCTCTCTTACATTCACTGTTCATGTTTCTGGTGCATATGTGACAATGGGTACAAAGTACGCTCTATACATCAGTTCCTTAGACTTAAAAAAAAACTTCCCTTCACGATAGTAGGTCTCTTACGCACCCAAGGCTGTAGTCGCGGGTGGGGGCAGGAGGAGAGTGGGAGGTGGTTGGGTGTTCAACTCCTGCACCCCCCCCCCCAAATTTTATGAACAAAATATATATGGCTTTATTTATGGTTCAAACAATATCAAAACTAAGGTACAAGTATAAATTAGGGGGCTGTGTTGCCATAAAAACACTTAAGATAGATTCTAGAACTGTTTATCATTTAGAATATTTTCTAGCCTCCGGCAATTAGTGTGGGGGGGGGGAAGTGCCCACCAAACCCCCCATGAAATTATTGGCTAGCTACGGCCTTGTATACACCTATAGAACAACTCTCCCTGCTGTCCTCTTCTCATTAGATCCTCTCTACTTCCACCTTCTATCTCAATCACACGTTCTGTACATTTCTCAGTTCTACTCCATCAAACTTTATAGCTTTACTAGACCTTACCCTCTTCCTCGTCATTACCATCACTTCACACTTGGCCATGATAAATTTCAATTCCACACTCTTTCATTTCCTCATTCCATTCTTGAAGTTATTCCTGTACTTCCTCTTCCTTCACCCCCATACTATCAAGTCATCAGCAAAACCATGGCTTTCATTCTTTCCTCCCTGAGTTTTCCTGCCACTTTGTTCATGAACATTTCCATTACTATTACAAATAGTAGGTCAGTTGTGAAAGGGCACTCTCCGCCCTAACACAACTACTGTTATCCACATACATGCTGTTCACTTCGGCCTCCATTGCTTTCCAAATTTTTATTTCTATCCACACTATTACATGCCTTCTTCACATCAATAAATACCACTAGCAAGTCTTTCCCATGTTCATACCTTCTTTCCATCAGCTGTCATATGGCATATATTAAGTCTATTTTAAATCTCTGTTTCCTAAATCCTTGCTTTTCCTCTCTCCACCTTCCTTTCATTTTATTTCTTATTCTATTTTCCAGTATTCTCTCATATATTTTTGTACAGTGGCACATCAGCATTATCCCCCTATAATTTGTACACTTCCTATCTCCTTTCTTGAAAATAAATATTATAACTCCCTTTTTCTGGTCTTCTGGTACCTTGTTCTCCTTCCAAACCATTCTCAGCACCCTGTATAACTATTGTATACCTACTTAACCTGCTGCCCTTATCATTTTCACAGTCAGTTTGTCCACACCCACTGCCTTCCCTTGTTTCATCCTCTTTAATGTGTCCTCCACCTCTTTTCATGTTTGACCTCTTTCTTCTTCTTTTGCTATTTCTTCTTGCTCCTCCGTTTCACTCTCATTCCTTTCCTCTTTCGGGTTGAACATTTTATCAAAACATCTCATCCATAGTTCCTTATCTTCCTCTCTTGGCTTCAGTGTTTTTCCTTCTTCATCTATCATTCTAACTTCTTGTCATTTCTCTCTCCTCTTATTTGGCTATATAACACCTTCTTATCTCCTTCCATATACCTTTCCAGCATTTAATTCAATTTTTTGCATCCAATCCTTCCGTGCTTCTTGTACAACTTGCTTTGATCTTTTCTTCTTCTTCCAAATTCTTCCTCTCTTTCCTCATTCATATTTTTAAAATCCTTTCTGAATGCTTTATTCTTCTCTTCTATTGCTTACTTCACCCAGTCGTTCCACCAGGGTGTCTTTCACTTCCTCTTATTAGTTGTCCTCTCATATATCTCCTCTGCCGCTTCCACCAGACTGTTCTTAAACCTTTCCCAGTCAACCTCTGCACTTTGCATCTCATCCTTGTGTATTAAACTTCTTGCCTTTTTTAGGTACAGTTCTCTTTCCTCTTCATTTTTTAGCCTCCACACTCTTATTCTTCTTTCTTGTTTTATTACCCTTCTCCTACATTCCCATCCCCTTGTCTGCCCCTAACAACCTGTGGTCGCTATCTAAGGACACATTTGGTATTAACTTGATGTTTAAGGTCTTCCTTTTCATTTATTCATCCATGATACAGTAATCTATCAAAGACTTTTGCTCTTGTGATATTATGGCTTTCTCTTTCCTTCTTATACCAGCTGTTGCCACTTTCGTTGTATTTTTTGCATATAACTCCAACAACCTTCTACCCTCCTCGTTTCTCTCTCACCATCCTTCCTTCCCTAACACTTCCTCAAAATATACACTCTTTTCCTACTTATGCATTCAGGTCTCCAATTACTATCTGACACTCATGTCTCATATGCCTTTATAGGTCTTCCTCGAACTTGTCTTTTTCTTCTACTGGGAACCCCACTTGTATCACCTCCACCTTTTTTCCTCTGTCATTTATTGTCATCTTTATTAGTCTATCGTTCATCCCTACTACCTCCGCCTGTAACCCTTATATCAATATGAAGCCTACTCCGTTTATCTTCTCTTTATCACTCCCCATCCAATGTCAAATGAAATTCCTTAATTCCTTCATGCTGCTCCCTCTCCACTTTGTCTCGCTCAGGTTCAGGACAACCACTCTTTTCTCATCCATCATGTCCACAATATCTTCCACTCAGTGTTCCAATGTTTAAAGTCCCTATTCTTAGCTTATGGTTGTCAACAATTTTTCCAATCAGCATTTTACTATGTTTTCTTGAGTGTGGGTTTGTTTCGGCCACCATCTTACTGTCGTGGCCTAGCCTACACCTTAGTAGCAAGGCTGCTGCTGCTGCTCTTGGTGGTGACCTTCCCTAACTAAGGCTCTGGATGCTGATGATGACTTAGCTCATCATTACCAATCCTATCACTCCCAACCCAACAAACTGGTGGACAACTGGTCAGACCCTGTTTTGAGCTTGTTGACCAGTCTCCTGTCTCTCGTCTGCACCTGACCTGGTTTCCGCTGGGGTTAAACCCAACCTCTACCAGGTTACTCGGATCACTTGGCAGTGAGATCAGGATTGAGTAGGAAAGGCTAAGCGCACCCACTAGGTAGGCTTCATGCATTGCACATCACTACCGCGCTAGTACCCCTATATAGTTTTTGGTTCAAAACCACTCACTCATTTGTCGGATTAACAAACCTGAATGTTATGTTTTTTTTAAAAGGAGCTTTTGTAATAACTACAAGCTACTATCGCCTTTTCAAACTTAGAATTACTGTATGTCTTAACATTTACATTTGTATAAATGGTTACCAATTCATCTACACTTATTATTTGTAAGTTGAACTCTGTGTTCTGCCAATAACCTTTTTCCATCCGAGTGGAATTATTAGGTAGCCAGGAGGGAGCAGTGAAATACTTTGCAATATTTGATGATTTGTGCAACAAACATTGATTTTAGCGGGGCAGTCAAAAAGCCCTGAGGAAAACACTGAAGTTTGGTCAAAATTATTTAAAACTCATTATAGAGTAAAATATTACACCAACCACACTTTGAATGCATCTTTCAACAACTCATATTAGACATTCTGGTTAATATTGTATTTTGTTAACAGTGTAAAACCTTTTTACATTCTTGCAACCCCTCGGGTAGAGATTTTGTGATTGTCAAAAAAATCACTTTTGAGATTTTAATGGATTTCAACGTTTCATGACACACTTAACCTGAAAGAGTGTTTTTTTAATGCCTTTTGTGTGTTTGTGTTTTTAACTTTACCTAAAACTGAAACCATTTTACTGATCGGGCTAAAACTTGGTATCTAGGGTAATCATAAGGTTGTCTCGAGGAATTTTTGGAATTAGATAACCCTAAAATTAAGGGTAGTTTACTCAAGAGCTAAAAGAAAAAAAATTCTTATTTCTCAAAATCCACTCTAACGATTTTGAAAAATTCGTATCTTGGCACTGTTCAACATTACAAACAAAATGGCTTTTCCCATGAAAATGACTTTGAGAGTACTTTAAAAAAAAAGGAGTATCTCCAGTTTTGATCGTATCTCCGCAACTATTTGAGATACGAAATAACATATCATTGTAAAGTTGTAGTACTATTAAAATACAAACTTACATTTGAAATATATTTTTTATAAAACCAATAGTGTCTGAGCTATTGGCAAATATATTTTTTTAAATTGAGTTCTGAGAAATCGGGGGTTGATTGTTATGCTTTTTGGTAAAAGTGTATATGGTGCACTGTACCATTTATTTAGAAGTTTAATTGTATACGTTATAGAGTCAGTACTGTATTTAATTACAACACACTATTAACAAATGTGTTGATGCACTGACTAACCTCAACACAATGCTAGTATACAACTATGTTCTTGACTATTAGTGCAACTGTTATACAGTGACATATTCTATTAATTTGATGCAGAATATAACATTCCCAGAGCAGAAAGTGGTCACAGTCGGGCAGTTCCGTATCGGCCTGACTCATGGTCACCAGGTAGTTCCCTGGGGTGACCCAGAGTCCCTGGCGCTCATCCAGAGACAGTTGGATGTCGATATTCTCATCTCGGGTCACACACATAAGTTCGAGGCCTACGAACATGAAAATAAGTTCTACATCAACCCAGGCTCGGCAACTGGAGCATACAACTCTCTGGACACGTAAGTTACAAATATCTAGTGATTGTACGACGCATCACCAGTAATTTTCGCTCATGAGTAGTACTCAACAGAACTGAGTAGTTCTAGTATTACACTAGAACTCGTGTAAGTGGCAGACAGTAGGTTGGTCTCACATCATGTAGCACTAACATTAATCTGTTTTCAGGTCTATAATCCCGTCGTTTGTGCTGATGGATATCCAGAGCGCTACCGTGGTGACATACGTCTACCAGCTGGTCGGAGACGAAGTAAAGGTGGAAAGGATAGAGTATAAGAAAAGTTAGAACTTTCTCAGAAGTGATTATATAATATAATATATTATTCCTTTTGTCTCAAATTTCTAAAGTATAATTTACTTTAGAAAACATTGAATTTGAGCAACTTTAACATTTGGGAAAATAACTTATTTAACGATATTTAAGAATATGTAAAAAATATATAATTTTATTCTTATATCAGTTGATGTTATAAAGCCATTGAAATGTAATCTATCTATTAAAAGATTGTCATGAATTGCTGCATGTGTGTGTATATGTTAGAGAAGTGTTATTATTGTTCATTGTTTGGTTTGCACTCTTGATTCTTGTGTACAAATATATTTTCAAAATATTGTCTAATAGTTAAGAAACTCATTATGTTTGAACTTTGAAATCTGTATCATAATACTAATTTTTTAGATGCAATATCAAATTTTATTTAAAATACATGCCTAGTCTAATTGCCATAGATATAAACTATAGCAATGGTCAAGCAATGTCTGGTGCTAGACACTTGGTCAACTTTGAAGTCCATGCAAATTGAGGTGCACTTCCTCTTACCTGTATAACTGTTGTCGGGAAAACACACATTTAAAAAAAACACTAATTTAAAACCGGCTTGACCAACTTACAAGAATTCTTGTCAAGACATGTGTTTTTTATGTGTCTGTTGACATCTCAAAGGTGTTGCCAATGTTAGTTAATAAACTTTTAGTTTTTAAACTTTAAAATGTTCTCTTTATGATGATCAGACTATGCTTTCAAGGTTCATAAATAGTCAACTTCATTCTGTTGTAGTCATATAGATCCTGACTGGAATAATCCTTAAGACTAGCACCTGGTCATTGTTTAAATTAAATGAAAGCTTAAACTTAGATTATATCTAATCTAGCAAATAAAATAATTTGGTGATATATTATATAAATTCAATTGTAAGATTGATTTGTATTATTTATAATTATATATCCACTATAAAACAGGCGTAATTAAGTTCTATTTTTCAAAAAATTGTCAGAGTGGTTCTTTACTATAATTATTGCAAATTTAACAAATCATTATATCTCAACTCTTTATTATGGATAATTTTCTAACTTTATTCGGAAAAAATAAAATCAATTTTAAAATTATCCAGGTTGGGCCTGTGCTGGCTGATCATTATTTTTGTAGCGAGGAGAGGGGCAATTACCCAAAAAAGGTGTTTTTTTTGGGATCTCCTCCCTCTTCCTCAAACCTAATAATTCTGGGGTTTCTACACCAGCAAATGTTTCTCAATTGAATGCCTATAAGTCATCTAACACCTTAGCTCAGTCTGTAGCGTGTTTGTACTGAGTTTAGGGTACCAGGTTTGATTCCCAGCATGGCCGAAAATTTTATCATTGATGAAAATGTGAGTTTACTCTTTTACAGTGGTGAATTAACAGCCGGGGACTGGATGTTGTGCCTGTCCTAGTCCTAAGTTAGTTCATAAGGAATATGAAGCTATGACAGGCCTAGCAAGCTGGCAGTGTAAAATATATGGCTTTAATAAAAACACTGACCCAGGCCAGAGGCGGGAAACAGTCATGGATGTAAAAAAATACCTATTATCCATTGAAGTGAGTCTTGATTAAAAAAAAAATAATTAAAATCCTATAGAATCTTTTCAAAGTAGTTCTTCCTCAGATTTTTTTTTTTTTTTTAAATTTGGTTGCCCCTAGAAGATATTTAGAACGTTCCTTTCCATTTTAATATTAGTTCGATACTCTTTTATAGAAGCTATTTGAAGCTGATTTTATTATCATATTCAAAAATTTAAGGGAAGGGAACTCTATAGGGAGGCAAAATTGTTCCAGGGGCAAAAATTATTTTCAGTGAGCTATGTATGCGCCCTCCAACTCCCTGAAATCTTACTCCCTAGGTTCTGCTGCCACTGGATATGATTTTATTTAATAAGTGCTAATATACATCTTAAGCCTTGGAGGGAACCTATGTCGGTTTTTAAATTTATAGCACTGCATGTATTTAATCTATGTGGGTTTTTCAATATAAAAAAAATCTTTTAATATAATTTAGAAAATTTGAAATATTTAAAAAAATGATTGCAAAAATTTTATTCAAAATTCTTATAGTGACAAATTTTATAGTAAAGGAAATTGATAAAACTAAAGAAAAAGGAAACATAAACTATTAATAATAAATTTGATGAAGAAAGCCCACCTAGGGAAAGAGGAAATATGTAGGAAGAATCCAATGCACAAAGGTGACATCTTCTTCCTTTCTTCTGTTTTCTATAGTAGAAATAGTCACACACACATTTTAACACAAATAAAATAATATTTTGGCATTGTTGCCTTTATCAAACACGAAGAAGAGAGTACAAATTTTATTTGTGTTATCTGTACTCGCTTCTTTGTGTTTGATAAAGGCAACAATGCCGAAACATTATATTTGTGTTAAAATGTGTGTGTGACTACTTCTACTATAGAAGACAGAAGAAAGGAAGAAGATGTCACCTTTGTGCATTGGATTCTTCCTACAATCTTCCTAATTCCCTAGGTGGGCTTTCTTCATCAAATTTATTCTTAGTAGTTTATTTTTCCTTTTTCTTTAGTTTTATCAATTTCCTTTATTATAAAATTATCTAGCCATTGGGCCACCTCATTTTTAAACATATAGTGACTAAAAGGTATTTTAGTGTTTCTTAGGAATACTCATTAAGGTGAAATTTAATTTTAGCACCGCATCTTATTACTCGTTCAGGCTATACACTTAAGTACTAATTACGCTAATGGGTTAGGAATTGTGAGGGTTGAATTTTAGAGGAAGTGGACATGCATATGCATGGAGGGAGAGTGGAAAACCATTTACGTGACCCCAAGTATATAGGTATATAACTCAAATATTTACTAATAAAATTACAACTAAATGTTTGGGAAGGTTATTCAATCATATCATATGTAGCTGTAAAAAAATTCAACCTATTTTGCCCTTTGTTAACTTTTTTTTTAGTAAAAACTTTCAAGTCTATCTTTTAACATAAATATGTTACAATTTGTTGTGTGTTCAGAACTAAGGCTAAAGTGAAGTCGCGCGATGCAACATGGGTGTGCGCTGCCAGAAACACTTCAAATTAATTAATCAATTAATTAATTTTTGGCTATTGCGCATTCAAAAACCTTTTACTGTTACCAAATTTTTCATGACTCCCACATTCAGTTACACAGCCCCAGATGGGGTCGCGACCCACAGCTTAGCTTAAGAAGGCCTAGTCTAAGGCATCTCTCACAATAGACTGGACTGCAGGTGACAAGGAGATCGGGGTTCACATCTCAGTCGAGTGTGCTGAAGGTAGTTTTTCCAAAATGGTTTTCTATTCTCCCTCCACACAGATATAAGTATGCTTCCTCTAACTATTCAATCTTATTAATAGTTAACCCAATAGAGTAATTAGTAAATAGGCATACAACCTGAACAGGTAGTAGGATGTAGGGAACTTTATTTTACTTTAATTTGAATGTAGTGTTGAGATGTTTACTAAACAATGCTAATATGTTAACACTCACAAGCTATATAAACCATGGAAACCTGATTTGTATTTTAGATATTCTCCTTCAAAATAACCAAGTAAGATTTGACACTTGTCTGTTTAAAAAAAATGTCGTCAACGTCAGTTCTACATCTCAGTTTAGATGAAATACTTGGTATCGGAGCTGACCATGGTCAATGTGGCGGCATGTGTGACACCGGGATGTTGTATTTCTTGGGGAAAACATGGCTCTGTATATTTGAGAGATATCTGCTACCCAGAAAGTCAGAGGAACCTTCTGTCCAAATATCTCCATCTTGTTGGAACAACAATAACAAGATTCATAAATTGAAGAAACGCTCAAGACACGCCACACATTGCTTGAGCAAGTACATCCGTCAGGAGCTTTGGGTGTGGGCAGACAGGTCCAGGGGTTACCACTTCAGGATTGTTCCTACGGGCATAGGCTACAAGCTGAACAGAACCTTTGACCTTGATATGAAACAATGATGTGTGTTTTGGAGCAATACACTAGATACCCCTATTGTAAGTGTTGTTCTTGCCAGTCAATCATTTTGCGACACACATCAACACGGCTATCAAGTACTTCATTTGTTTTTCTAGCTAGTCTTGCAAGAATTTGGAGCTTAATCAGTTGAAACTGCTCTAGTTCCTTTTAATTGAAGAATTTGTTTTTAAAACTTCCAAATTCATTGATAATGTTTTAGTCGAGTTGTTAAGGGAATCTTGATCAATAGTTGTAGACTCATACAAATTTAATGCCCTGTTATTTTCTCAATATGACATATTTACTTTTAAATGAACACTTCCTTGTACAGTAGTTTCGGATCGGGCCAATCAAATTAGTGTCCTCAAAAGCGGTGTGACCATCTCCTAGAGAGTCAAGGGGTTTGCATGAAGTGATCAGAAGAGAAGTTTTATTACAAGTGATTCCCCTATTTCAAAGGTCATTCTTCTGACTCTTTTCATTTGATCACTTAAAGAAAACTACATGGTCATTAAAAGTTAATATTCGTGCCATCTAAACTCGCAAATACATCTAGTATTTATAAATAATAATAATTGAGTGTAACAAAAATAGACTTTATCGGTTATAATCGATAGTGCTATGAGAAAATTAAATAGTATAATATGAAAATATAAAAAACTCCATGGTGTGAGCCCAAAGCATGCTATATTGACCTCCACTGCTGTTAGCAATGATTGTGCCAACATTTTGCGGATAGAGGATATCGTGTGGTCAGCCGTTTGGTCATTAATCTCAGTTTTATAGACCAGAGTGTCTACTTCTTTATCCAAGTAGCTCCTCATTGGTTCTCATGAGGCCGAATTTGACCCTGTTCAAGCCCCACTGCTTCACATATATTTTTGGCAGCACTGGGTATTGAACCTGATACCTCTGGATCTGTAGCCAATAACTATGACCACAAGACCACAGATGAGGTCATGTTACATTTTATTTTTCTATAGTGGTGAGAACATAAATATTTGAGAAATGATGGAATTTTTATATTTCATTCCTCAATTCAACCTTTAAGAAATAAATATAAGATGTATAGATCAAAAGAAAAGCTAAAGTAGAGTATGGTACTAAAGGAACCATGGATGATTAAATAATTTTGTAAGTCGATAGTGGTACATACAGGTTGACAACCTGTCTTAGTGTTTTCCAGGTGTTATGTTTTATATGTAAGAAGGTAGAGTTTAGATCAAGTGTACCCACATTTTCATAGAGAGAGAGTGCAAAGCTACCTTGCTGGGTAAACCAAACAAGACTAGACAGTTCTTTTCCAGATTGTCCATTTGTTGAGTTGAATAAAATAGATCGGTACATTCCTAAATATTCCTTAAAACATTTAGTTTTGATCTAAACAGCTGTTGAAAGGAAAATAAAGGGGATTTTTGACAATGTTGACTTTTTGGATTTTTGTTATGTATGTGTTGTATGTGTATAAATATACATATATAGGCAAACACCCACTCACTTATTGCGGTCTTTCCTCAACCTCTGGGCCTGGAAACTTGAAATTTTTCTTATAAGGAAGGTAGCAGGTTGCCCCATTTAACAAAAAAAACACTTAATCTAAAGCAGGGAAATTTAAAAATGGGGGGGGGGGATATAATTAGAAGAAAAAAACTTTTCAGTTGTAGTATAAGATTAATATTTGGCAGAAAAGTAAAGAGAGAACTCCAGATAACCAAATATTTTTTTTGTCCCCGTTTCTTACTACCTGCTCAAGTTATATGCACAAATACATCTTAAAATTGGAAATTTACAATAGTGAATTAAGGAAAGTGGTGTGTGGGGGCTTCAAAATTTAAAATAAACTAATTATGGTAAACAACTACTTCCAAATGTGCTATAAAACTTTAATCATGAAGGGAAAAAGACCACTCCAGAAACATATTAAGGGCTGAATAATATAACATTTTTGATTAGAACTTAGCAAAATAGGTGTGGGGGTTTTAAATAGAAAAAAACACACACACTTTAAGTTACACTATGGTAGACAATTTAAATTTGGCAGGTAGGTAGGACAACTTCAAATAACCAAATTCATCTTAAAATAAGAGGGAACTGCTTCGGTGACCGCATGGTCTAACATGCTACTCTCATGTTGGACTAGACTGTCAAAGACAGGGAGATCTGGGTTCGATCCTGGTCGAGTGCACTGAGGCTGGTTTTCCACTCTCCATGCAAATGTGGGTGTATTTCCTCCAAACTAAACCTTCCTAATCCCCAAAAAATTAAAGTAATTATTAGTACACAGGAGTATAACTCGTACAGGTGAATATATATATATATATATATATATATATATATATATATATATATATATATTATATATATATATATATATATATATATATATATATATATATCCAAGCTAATATAAACTACTTTTTTGTGTACTAGAGAATTAAAATTCAGAAAAAAAATGTATTAAGACCAATCCAAACAACCATAAAAGACTAAAGACTTTAAATAGAAATTAGATTATAGGGCAGGTTGAGGGGTTAAATAAAAACATGTTTTAAGGGAGGCAGAAAATTGAAATTTGCCAGGAATGTAGAGGATTATTCCAAAAACCAATTAAGTGTTAAATATTAAGAAATGGAGGGGGGGGGATTCGAGATTCCTAAAACTAAAATAATAAATTACTTTCCAGTGTCGTAGAAGATTGAAATAACCACCCCAAACAACCATTAAAGTCTGAGCCTTGAATATCAAAATGAATCAATAAATGGGAAAGGGGGAGCTCCACAAGATTCATAACACTAATAATTTTTGTTGTTATACAAAAGACACGTATGACATGTGAGTCAATAGATTGTTCTGAAGAGCCCATTAACTCTTGAACATATCAAATTTCAAAATTATATTTATCTCCAGATCTCACTACCTGTTCAGGTTATACACATATATGATATTTAATCAAATGGGGTAGGAATGAGAAAGGAAGCAATGTAGAGGTAATCTACCCGCACTTGCTTGGAAGGAGAGAGGGAAACATATTAGGAAAAACTACCCTCACTAGACTCGACTGAGATCCAAACCCTTATCTCCCCATCTTCAGCATTCCAGTTAATCACGAGAGTGACACATTAGACTATTCTGCCATTGAAGCAGATGATTTAACAATTGAAGCTCAGGAAATAGAAGAGCGACTATAGAACACTACTTTTGGTGTGGCTTAAAATTCAAATTTGGAAAACATGTAGGCCTAAATAAACCTTATAAGATAACAAAATTTCAAAGTGAGAATTTGGGAACTGAAAAAGTGCGGGTGGAGTAGGAGGGTATTGGCTCAACATACTTCCAAAATTATTGTAAAATCATCTTTTCATCGTGGAAGGAAATTTATAATTTGCAAAGTTTGCTAAAGGACCACCACCACAATAACCATCAAATCTGGAAAGCTTGGAATTAAAAAATATCGGACGGTAAAAGGATAATAGAAAAAAAAAAGCTTCTAAATGGGCCTCCGGTAGAAGAAAATCGGAATTTTGTAAAGGTTGATGAAAAAATCTAAAAATGAATGAACAGAAAGACTAAAGATTATCTTAAAGGGTTGTAGTAACAAAGTTTAAATATTGAAGGATAATTAATTAGCCCCTATCTAGCAGCAACAAAACAATTAAAATAAACAAATTCTGGGAACACAGTTCAGTGAACCCTGATGCTCCTTGGAAAATCATGATGCTTATTATTCTATGTGTTTCTGTAACAGTATATTATTTCATTATGCTTTTTGTCAAACTATGATGTTCTTTTTTCCAAGATGTTTCCTTAGGCCTATTATTATTATTATTATTATTAATTATTTAATTATTATCACCGCGTCTTACTACCCGTTCGGGTTATACGCACTTACGCTAATGTGTAATGGTAGGGTGATTGTGAGATGAAATGGAGGACCTACAGTTTAACGTGGAATCCGAACCACGGTGGAGGCCTGGCATTCCCCACATTCACAAGATGTCTTGTCAGAGGTGAAGGAAGGGTTTGGCAATCAGATAAATCTGTGCCGGGACCAAGGATTGAACCCCGGACCCCAGCACAGAAGTTCGACACCTTACTCCTAGACCACCAGGTCACCCAACAGTGTATATTAGTTGATTTAACTTTTTTTTTTATGACTATGCTTAGGTGAAGATAGCATTGTTAATGGATTGCATTTGTTTGTCACTTTGTGGACAAGGTAATATTTTGTGTCAAATATATAATCTAGACTATTTTGATTTATTAATTACCATGTTTAGCTTGGGATTGTACAATGATGAACTACTAGAATAACCGACTCCTATTTGATATACTAAGGTTCATTCACAAATGAGCAAAGTGTCAGTTTTAATCAATTTATTTTACATTCACTTTGAATTCAAATGTGGATACATTTAGTTAAAATTTTTATGTTTAAAAAATATTTATTGAATAGCTAAGCTATAAAATTGTTATATAATAACACTTTCAACTATTATGGCCTATGCAAGAAAAAGTTTACAAAAAACACCTAAAATATGGTACATTAAGTTTAAAACATGCTGGTAGTATTTAAAATCAAAATAAGAGAATTTGTATCATACATATTTATTTTTTAACTGTTTGTCGTGGAAATGTAAGCAATATTTATCCAAACAATTGTATAATCATGCAAATTAATGTTATTAACTCACTTTTTTTCCATACAATTTTATATATTTGGGATAAACATCACACAAAAAATTCAATTTTATCTTTGGGGTGAAACAACATTGTGATAGGATATAGTGCAATAGATTTTCCACCTAGTTGCAAACCACTGAACTAAATGGGACTATCTCATACACTTAAATATTAACATTTTAAACCAACATTTTGCAACAACAACAAAATTATTAAATAAATATATTATTTTTAAACCTGACAATATTTTGTATTTAAATAACAAATGTATTCAAATAGTTTGTGTTATTATTTCCTATTTCAAAATTTTGTGTAAAACTTGTTTTTTAAACTTTAGTTGATGACTCAAAATAAAGTTTGAAATACTTTTCTTTATTTATTTGTTTTAAAACACAAAATTAAAGAGAAAGGAAAAAATCGCAAGTGAATTGGAGCTTGGTTACTTACATATTTTGGTTAAAATACTAGCTTGTATTTTCAAAAGGGTAATTTGCTGTCTTAAGGTGAATTTAGGCTTTGAGTGACAACAAACATATGTAAGAGGGGGAAGTTTCTGATTAATGATAACCACCCCAGTTCTATTGAGTTGTACATATGTTTTTATTTCTAATTAATGTTTATATAATTTATTAGATGGTGTGAA
This sequence comes from Timema cristinae, assembly GCA_039000515.1. NCBI lineage: Eukaryota > Metazoa > Arthropoda > Insecta > Phasmatodea > Timematidae > Timema > Timema cristinae. The sequence goes on along the minus strand of JBCFYV010001001.1, from coordinate 33,888,825 downwards.
AAAAATAATATACATATGCTGACACTAGGAGGGTATCAATTTGTGTCAGAATGCACAAAAAATAAATCATTAAGTTCCTTTGTGATGTAACCAAGACATGAAAATGGAAATTTGAAAATTTATATTTTCTAGAACCTTCAAAAAAATTCTAATATATAGGCCTATATATATATATATATATATGATAACTTGAGGTTTTTTATTAAGTTATTATTATTAGTAGTATTATTAGCACCACGTCTTACTACCCGTTCGGGCTATACGCACTTACGCTAATGTGTAATGGTAGGGTGATTGTGAGATGAAATGAAGGACCTACAGTTTAACGTGGAATCCGAACCACGGTGGAGGCCTGGCATTCCATACATTCACAAGATGTCTTGTCAGAGGTGAAGGAAGGGTTTGGTAATCAGATAAATCTGTGCCGAGACCGAGGATTGAACCCCAGACCCCAGCACAGAAGTCTGGCACCTTACCCCTAGACCGCCAGGTCACCTTTTATTAATTAAAAGAAAATGTATTTTTGTTTTTAGCACCGAATCTCACAACTCGTTTGAGGTATACACATATGTAATAATTGCACTGATGTGTTAGGGATGGGGAAACTAAATTTAAAGGAAATGTACCCACATTCGCGAAAGTGGAAAACTATTAAGGAAAAAACTCGGTACATCTGGCTGTGATTAAAATTCTGATCTCGTCATTGCGAGAGTAATGTCTTAGAGCATTCAACCACTGAAGGATGTAAATAACATGAATCTAAACCAAGCTGTCAGCAAGTGTATCACTGTACTTCCTCAAGATAGCCGAGTGCCTCTTGACCTTATGTTTGTTATTTCAAAATACAAGGCTTGGTTCAATTTTCCCCCTTGAAAGGATTTTACTAGGGTATAATTATTTATTTTATTAAGGCACTAATCACTTAATTGTGTTGATGTGCCTTAAACATTAAAAAAAACAACACAAACTATAGAATAAATAATCCGTCTTCATCTTCTTAGCACAGATCCATAGAATATATAATATGATTAAACTATGTTTAGCTCTCCAACAGCACTAGACTGGAGAGAGTAGAAGAGATCTCACCTATCTTGAGCCCCCATGATCCAACTCGTAATGTGCTGTGATAAGAGGAAGTTGTCGTACAGGTGATGTTCCTTTGAAAAGTGACATCAGACTGATAGATCCCTCATGATCCATTTGCTGGTCGCACCTGCCTCTAGTTATTTATACCAAGGACAAGGGCACCTCGAAGACATAACTACTTGCATTATTACAAGTGTCGGGCTCAACAAATATATTTTATTAATTTACTTTTTTAATTAAGGGTTTTATAATCAATAATTAGATTACCAAACATCTCTTTCCTAGGATGAATGCATTAGTAAGAGTTGTATTGATGGTATCTTTTATTTTGAGAACATTATCCCTCCCTGCCCACGATTATCTTCCTCGCGAGTACATAGATGTTAGCTACCAGATTGAATCTCCCGGGGACATGCAGAGTGACATGTTTCAGCTCTATCCAGAGCTAGAACAGGCTTTCAGGGCCAAACCACTTGAACCATATGAGAAAAACCACCTACAACAAGAAGCTGACAAAGATTACATTTTGTCAGAGTCACCCAAAACTGACATTTCTGGAGCCAACGAGGATAATTTCTATGACATTCCACTTGGAATTCCAGATGAGGTGAGGAACTCTATCCAGACATTCTAGTGTCGGCCCGATATTATATCCTAACAAACTGACCTAACCACTCATCTTCTATAGTTGTAATTACATTCTTCTTAGTTGTACTTACCACTCATATTTTATAGTTGTACCTAGTGAGTCAGAACATCAGAGGTCTTGGGATCGCTATCAGAACTATACTATTAGAATTAACTATACTAGCACATTGCAGTGAGTACACTAGTGTTTATACTAGCACATTGCAGTGAGTACACTAGTGTTTATACTAGCACATTGCAGTGAGTACACTAGTGTTTATACTAGCACATTGCAGTGAGTACACTAGTGTTTATACTAGCACATTGCAGTGAGTACACTAGTGTTTATACTAGCACATTGCAGTGAGTACACTAGTGTTTATACTAGCACATTGCAGTGAGTACACTAGTGTTTATACTAGCACATTGCAGTGAGTACACTAGTGTTTATACTAGCACATTGCAGTGAGTACACTAGTGTTTATACTAGCACATTGCAGTGAGTACACTAGTGTTTATACTAGCACATTGCAGTGAGTACACTAGTGTTTATACTAGCACATTGCAGTGAGTACACTAGTGTTTATACTAGCACATTGCAGTGAGTACACTAGTGTTTATACTAGCACATTGCAGTGAGTACACTAGTGTTTATACTAGCACATTGCAGTGAGTACACTAGTGTTTATACTAGCACATTGCAGTGAGTACACTAGTGTTTATACTAGCACATTGCAGTGAGTACACTAGTGTTTATACTAGCACATTGCAGTGAGTACACTAGTGTTTATACTAGCACATTGCAGTGAGTACACTAGTGTTTATACTAGCACATTGCAGTGAGTACACTAGTGTTTATACTAGCACATTGCAGTGAGTACACTAGTGTTTATACTAGCACATTGCAGTGAGTACACTAGTGTTTATACTAGCACATTGCAGTGAGTACACTAGTGTTTATACTAGCACATTGCAGTGAGTACACTAGTGTTTATACTAGCACATTGCAGTGAGTACACTAGTGTTTATACTAGCACATTGCAGTGAGTACACTAGTGTTTATACTAGCACATTGCAGTGAGTACACTAGTGTTTATACTAGCACATTGCAGTGAGTACACTAGTGTTTATACTAGCACATTGCAGTGAGTACACTAGTGTTTATACTAGCACATTGCAGTGAGTACACTAGTGTTTATACTAGCACATTGCAGTGAGTACACTAGTGTTTATACTAGCACATTGCAGTGAGTACACTAGTGTTTATACTAGCACATTGCAGTGAGTATACTAGTGTTTTATACTAGCACATTGCAGTCAGTATACTAGTGTTTTTATACAAACACATCGCAGTGAGTACACTAGTGTTTATACTAGCACATTGCAGTGAGTACACTAGTGTTTATACTAGCACATTGCAGTGAGTACACTAGTGTTTATACTAGCACATTGCAGTGAGTACACTAGTGTTTATACTAGCACATTGCAGTTAGTACACTAGTGTTTATACTAGCACATTGCAGTCAGTATACTAGTGTTTTATACAAACACATTGCAGGGAGTATACTAGTGTTTTATACAAATACATTGCAGGGAGTACACTAGTGTTTATACTAGCACATTACTGACTAATTAATGTTCTGGTTTGACTTCACAGGAGAGGAATGTTCCAGGAGAGCCCTTAACACCAGAAGACTTTGAAAATGCCCTAAAATTAGGTAACACTACTATATTGTGAATGGAGAATAAACATGAGTTAATTGAATCAATATACTAATAACACATCTCCTAACGTTGAGATAACGAGTTGTTATATTATCCTAAAGTTTAGCGCATGATAATCTAGTTTCTTACTAATCCAATACAAGCATCTACTGTTCTTCGATCAATTAGAGATCTAATTAAAACGATCACAAAAGGTAATCAAGGAAATGTATCAATATTCTTCTGGAGATAGAAGACCAAATTGTAGAAAATCTCATCCTAATCGGGGTTTTAACCCAGGACTCCTGTGTTAGGGAAACAAAATTTACCTGAATATTGAAAAATAAATATATATTTAAAAAAAATAATTTTTGAATAATATTTGGACCATAGCATGAAGGAGTATGATTAACGAAAAATAAGTTTGTTTTGTTGTCCATACATTTGAAAATAAATAAATCTTTGTTTGGCATAGTATTGGTTTAAAATGATAACAATTTTGTGCACAGAGCTGTTGGTGCCCCCCCAAGAGGAGGGGTCAGTGGACCCCCTGGAAGTGGCTGGTTTGTTTCAAGGAGACATCGCTGGAGTCAATATTTCTGACCTTGTCCTGGTAAGAATACTTAACTATACATAATACAAAGTTATAAGTGACAAGCAGTGACTAGGAGTTCATTACAAGCAGACGGACAGTGAGTAACTAGTTCACTACAAGCAGGTGGACAGTGAGTTACAGAGATTAAAACTGGAATAGGGAGAATAGGACAGTGATGAGCATTGGTACACACAACAAACTGTATTAATATCGTGTTCTGTGACAGGAGAGGAATGCTATCAGAGACCTGGTCTGCGCTGGTCCGTGGAATTGTGCCAACGTCATCTCAGCATCGTTCATGAGTTATTTTCATTAAATATATATGAGTGTAATGACACTATTCCAGGTATATATGAGTGTAATGACCACTATTCCAGGTATATATGAGTGTAATGACACTATTACAGGTATATATGAGTGTAATGACATTATTCCAGGTATATATGAGTGTAATGACATGTTACAGGTATATATGAGTGTAATGACACACTTCCAGGTATATATGAGTGTAATGACACTATTACAGGTATATATGAGTGTAATGCCACTATTCCAGGTATATATGAGTGTAATGACACTATTCCAGGTATATATGAGTGTAATGACACTGTTACAGGTATATATGAGTGTAATGACATTATTCCAGGTATTTATGAATGTAATGACTGTATTCAAGGTATCTATGAGTGTAATGACACTATTCCAGGTATATATGAGTGTAATGACACACTTCCAGGTATATATGAGTGTAATGACACACTTCCAGGTATATATGAGTGTAATGACACTATTCCAGGTATATATGAGTGTAATGCCACTATTCCAGGTATCTATGAGTGTAATGACATTATTCCAGGTATACATGAGTGTAATTACATTATTCCAGGTATCTATGAGGGTAATTACATTATTCCAGCTATCTATGAGTGTAATGACATTATTTCAGGTATATATGAGTGTAATGACATTATTCCATGTATATATGGGTTTAATGACGTTATTCCAGGTGTCTATGAGAGAAGTGTCATTGCTGCAGCATTCCTTGACTACCACCAACATTCGTGCATCAAGTTTGTCCTAGAACAACTCAGCAAGATTATGTATATTTACTTAATGGAGCAGGGTAAGTGTCCTTAGTATTTACATTTTCCCTTCTCAAATTATTTTGCTACAGAATCACTTCTAATTAATTGCAAGGAAACTAACAAGAGTAGTAAATACATTTTTGGCGTCAATTATTTCTAGTTTATGTTTATCCATATTGTAATATAATATATAACACTCTGGTTTTATTTTTACTTCACCCTCCGCCAACACATTCTAAATTTAATATTAGAACCCCCCCATTTTTTTCTTTCTTAGCTGTTTGTAGTCCTAATTTAATTTTTTTAATTATACATTTGTTGAAAATAGAAACAGTGGGCTAGTTCTCCGATCCGCCGGTAGGGTGCGTGCTCAGAAGCTCATTGCTGAGCGTGAGTTTGAGTCCTGAGAGGGTAAGAAAGAGTAGGACATGGGTTTGACTTCCTGCCAGAGATTAATTTTAACATATTTGTGGTTTGTAGTTTTTTGTTGAATGTTCGCATAGGAAATGGCCTTAACCAATTTTAAAAGTAACACGATGACAATGATTTTCTTTTTTTTGGCTAGGCCTATAATTAATTACTTTTTCCTACTATTCGGTGAAATTGGCGCCTTTTGAGGGCGTTTTAGAGGGGTTTGGAGGGAAGACAGTTCTAACTTGGTGCAGAGGGCGAGAAGAGCTGGATGAGTGAGGACTTTCACTGCTGGTGGTTTCTAAAACTTTGTTTTTGAAGGGCAGTGATGAAAGTACTGAGTATTTGTTGTAAGTGCGACCTAACCATACCAGGAAACTGTCCAGCGCTGTTCACCAAATGATAGAACTGGGTGACAGGTTTTTATATTTTATTTTCATGAATGTGGGGAATGCCAGGCCTCCGCCGTGGTTCGGATTCCACGTTAAACTGTAGGTCCTCCATTTCATCTCACAATCACCCTACCATTACACGTTAGCGTAAGTGCGTATAACCCGAACGGGTAGTAAGACGCGGTGCTAATAATAATAATAATAATACAGGGAAACCAAAACTATTGACTCATGTGTGACTAATATAAAATTATTCTGGACTCTAGCATATTTCATCTTTTTTAAAATTTGGAACATTTTATATTTTCTATGTCTTACTTATAATGAACATTTGGTTGGTACCTATCTTCATTACCTTTAGGATATTTTAGTAAGAATACTTGCTATAGGGACTCTACGTTGGTTTTATTTTGTTGGTTTCACACTGAGTCATTGTTTAGTTGTCAAACAAGGTGTCATGTATTTTTAGAATAAAGGAACCATCTTTATTGGTTTACACTTACAATGTATATAAATATACGTTATTTCGTTCTTCTCAATGGTAGCATATCCTCAATACCTATTATTTTGATTGTGTCCTTTTTTGAGGTACAGTATTAAAAAAATAATTTACTTTTGGTGCATTACAAAATATGGCTAACCGAGACGTACAATCGGACTCCTGCTGAGCAGGAATAACCTTGACTGACAACAGGTAAGGTTGGTTTTGGGTATTACAGTGTCCTTAATTCACTCTAATGCATTCAAAGGTTTGTCCACATATAACCAGAAGTTTCCTTGAGTTGATTTAAATAGTTATTCTTCTCTTTTTCTTGATATAAGTACCTTCATTATATTAATCGAAGTGACCCCTTGCCCCCCTATTTAACATAGCATCCCCATGAAAGCACATATAATATGTATGGCCAACACACCACAGAATGGTTATCAGTTCCACATGCTAATATTTTACTTATTCAAAATTATACCAAAATTGTTTTCACAATAAAAAAACCAGACTTAAAAGTGCCTGAGAAATTGAAACGTTGCACCTTCAAGAAGGAAACATAGATATTCTATTACCAGCAGACCATATTTACCTGTATATGTGTGTGTGTGTGTGTGGTTTGGAACAATGTTTATTTCAATTAGTGTGTAAGTTGTCTCTATGCTAGCTCCAGAAAGCTATAAAAAGTGTACAGTTGCAGCAGCGCAGTTGGCCGGCAAGGAGGAAGTCAACAAGTGTCTCTCGGCCCAGGATGTCTCTACAAGGGGATCATAGTGCACGAGTTGATGCACGCAGTGGGATTCTGGCATGAACAGAGTCGAGGTGACCGGGACCACTTTGTGACAGTGCTGTGGGACAACATACAGAGAGGTGAGACAATATACAGAGGTGTTAGACAACATACAGAGAGGTGAGACAACATACAGAGAGGTGAGACAACATACAAGAGGGTGAGAAAACATACAGAGAGGTGAGACAACATAAAAGAGAGGTGAGACAACATACAGAGGGTGAGACAACATACAGAGAGGTGAGACAACATACAGAGAGGTGAGACAACATACAGAGGTGAGACAACATACAGAGAGGTGAGACAACATACAGAGAGGTGAGACAAGTAGAGAGGTGGACAGAAGAGAGGTAGACAACGTACAGAGGGAGACAACATGAGAGGTGAGACAACATACAGAGAGGTGAGACAACATACAGAGAGGTGAGACAACATACAGAGGTGTGAGACAACATACAGAGAGGTGAGACAACGTACAGAGAGGTGAGACAACGTACAGAGAGGTGAGACAACGTACAAGAGGTGAGACAACATACAGAGAGGTGAGACAACGTACAGAGAGGTGAGACAACGTACAGAGAGGTGAGACAACATACAGGAGGTGAGACAACTACAGAGAGGTGAGACAAACTACAGAGAGGTGAGACAACATACAGAGGGTGAGACAACATACAGAGAGGTGAGACAACATACAGAGAGGTGAGACAACATACAGAGGTGGAGACAACATACAGAGAGGTGAGACAACATACAGAGAGGTGAGACAACATACAGAGGTGTGAGACAACGTACAGAGAGTGAGACAACATACAGAGGTGTGAGACAACATACAGAGAGGTGAGACAACATACAGAGGTGTGAGACAACATACAGAGAGGTGTAGACAACATACAGAGAGGTGAGACAACATACAGGAGGAGACAAGTCAGGGTGAGACAACATACAGAGGTGTGAGACAACATACAGAGGTGTGAGACAAACATACAGAGAGGTGAGACAACATACAAGAGGAAAGGGAAAAACTAGCAATAATAAACAACATAAAGGTTTTCATGATCGACTTGTTTGTAGGGTTTTAAATCTTTCTCTAGATAAATACAGATCCACGTTGTCGTCCTTGAACAAAGTTGGTTAGAACCTTGCCTTGGCTACTAGTACACAATGTTGGGGTAGTTTTATTACCTTCTGGAGCTGAGTATTTGTTCAATGCTACGTCACAATTGAGAATTAACATCATCATTGGTATTTCTCTATCACAAATAGACGAACAGCTCAAACTAAATGAACAAATATTTATAATGGATGTTGATGAAATGAGAACCACACTTCCTCTCATTCTTTGTAACCTAGGTCATTTGATGTTAGGGACAACAAGGGGGTAAATGTTAGTAAATTGACAGATATATTGTAAATATTCTCAACAGGAATGGAGTTCAACTTCTACAAGTTTAGTTCAAGAGTGATGCAAGACCTGGATACAGCTTATGACACAAGTGAGACATACCAATCAGTTTATTCAGTTATTCACTATTTGATTCACAACATATTCAATTAAAAGTAAAACAATATTGCAATATGTTGATTTTACTAATTATTGTTATCACTTCAAAATCCAAAAATAGCTTTATTTCATCATTTAAAAAATACATCTAAACAAACTGAAATAATCTGCAAAATAAATTGCAGCAAAGTGTAAATGTATAAAACAGTAGGTACTAAGCTATAATGTTTGTGACATACTGTTTTAACAACCCTCATTTTACAAATTAATATAAATATATACTTTTATTAATTTTATTTCATCTTTAAATTTCAATCTAGCTCTCATTTATTTGTAACTGTTGCAAGCATCGAGCTACAATTAATTTTATTCTTTGAATTGAAAAATGGCAACTGAACACGTGTATTGAACCCGGGGCCTTTGGCTTATAGCCTTAATTAACATATATAATTTCTTAACTATTTAATCCATTATGATAAGCACATTTTTACAATTGTAATTGTACTATTGGCAGCAAAAAGCTAACTACCAAGTCAATGGTGGCTGTATTATCTGATAGCTCGGAATCTTAATTGATAACACATTTGTAGCCGACAATTTCCGCACGTCCATCACAAACTGTCTTAAATATGAATGGAGAATGACCCTGGGAATGAGACAATTCCTGGATAGCTCAGTGGTTAGAAAATTGGCGTAACCTACTAAACCATAGGTCCTGGGTTCGATTTCCGTGTTCAGGTATCATTTTCCAATTTAAAGAATATGATATTTAGATGTGGTTATAACCATTACTAACAAATATAAAAGTTAAGCTGTGTAGTCCATTACATTTTATTTGGTCATCATGGAACCTGGACGTGTGGAGTTTGACCCCAAAGTGGACAAAATAATTAACGTGTTATAATATTAAGACAAGCAGTGACATGTGTGAATATGATAACCCAAATCAGAGAGTTAGTAAGAAGACATTAATTTGCACTCTAATTATGAAGTACTATACATATATGCCACCACAACTGCCAACCAAGGGTGTTTAAGTTGGCAGCATTTCAGGATATAACAAATGTGCCGAGTTTCCTTGTCCCTTTTCTTGGGTACACGCGTGCAGTACGGTGTGCCCACCCCCTCTCTGTGCGCGGTTGGCTGCGCACGGCCTCAACGCATCTGGTGCGTGGCTCGTCGACTCACTCTGGTTTCGGACTCACGTCCATGCGCGTCAGCTGTTCACGAGTCGTTGGCTCTCGGGTGGACGGACCTTTTACCGTTGGAGGAACTTTTCTCGGCCCTGGGAAGGACTGTTTATATGTGGGGCGTTTTCTGATTGACAAAATTAATTGTACATTTGCGCGGGCGCGTAGAGGTTTTCAAATCGGGTTGGATTGTGTACCCGGACCAGCTGTGATTCATGTTAAGTTCTCTGAATAAATGTACAAACGACAATCTCTTGAGTGTTTTTCTCCGCACAACCCCCGGAGTGACGTACAGGCTTACTACACCAGAGTCTGGGCCGCAGTGCCCCTTTAAACCCCGCCGGTGGCAATGGGTGCAGGCGCGAGCCGCCTCCACAAGCGATAAGACGGATCCGCGAGTGATGTGGGTACACAACTGAGGTATATTCATGTAACGACTCTATCAGTAACTAACCAGGTTGCAACAAATGATCTCCCTAATGCCTGATGATAAAACTCTTCTCTTATATAGCCTATGATTTCAATATATTACAGCACTATGGAATGTATCCTAATATTTTGTAACTGTGATTCTGTGAATATTCCAGGCTCGGTGATGCACTATGGAATGTATTCCTTCTCTAAAGATCGGAGATCTCCAACCATTATACCCAAGAGAGAAAACACGGTGTTACTTGGTCAGAGGCGAGGCTTCAGTCAGGTTAACTCATTACTTTAGCCATGTAGCGTTGGCACAAGACTCATTTAACCTAAAACAGCACAACTATCACTAAACATTGAAGGAATCCAGCAGCACTGTGCTAGAGAAAGGCCATCTCTTTGTTACCACATAGTACTAATCTAGAGAGAGTTAATCTCTTTGTTACCATATGGTACTGTGCTAGAGAGAGTTAATCTCTTTATTATCATATAGTACTATTCTAGAAAGAGTTCATTTCTTTGTTACCATATAACAAACAGTACTGTGCTAGAGAGAGTTCATCTCTTTGTTATCATATAGTAATATTCTAGAAGTTCATCTCTTTGTTACAATATGATACTGTGCTAGAGAGAGTTAATCTCTTTGTTACAATATGATATTGTGCTAGAGAGAGTTAATCTCTTTGTTACAATATGATACTGTGCTAGAGAGAGTTAATCTCTTTGTTACCATATGGTACTGTGCTAGAGAGAGTTAATCTCTTTATTATCATATAGTACTATTCTAGAAAGAGTTCATTTCTTTGTTACCATATAACAAACAGTACTGTGCTAGAAAGAGTTCATCTCTTTGTTATCATATAGTAATATTCTAGAAAGAGTTAATTTCTTTGTTACCATATAACAGTACTGTACTAGAGAGAGAGAGTTCATCTCTTTGTTACAATATGATACTGTGCTAGAGAGAGTTAATCTCTTCGTTACAATATGGTACTGTGCTAGAGAGAGTTAATCTCTTTGTTACAATATGGTACTGTGCTAGAGAGAGTTAATCTCTTTGTTACAATATGATACTGTGGTAGAGAGAGTTAATCTCTTTGTTACAATATGATACTGTGCTAGAGGGAGTTAATCTCTTTGTTACAATATGGTACTGTGCCAGAGAGTTAATTTCTTTGTTACAATATGATACTGTGCTAGAGAGAGTTAATCTCTTTGTTACAATATGATACCGTGCTAGAGAGAGTTAATCTCTTTGTTACAATATGGTACTGTGCTAGAGAGAGTTAATCTCTTTGTTACAATATGGTACTGTAATAAAGAGTTAATCTCTTTGTTACAATATGGTACTGTGCTAGAGAGAGTTAATCTCTTTGTTACAATATACTGTGCTAGAGAGAGTTAATCTCTTTGTTACAATATGATACTGTGCTAGAGAGAGTTAATCTCTTTGTTACAATATAAAGTTTTAATACAAATGTGCCAGTAAATCCATTCCTACTACTAATAATGTGTTCTCCCCTGCAGACAGATATTGTGAAGGTGAACAGATTGTACGAATGTAGATCAGGAGTTGCGCCAACATCACCAACTGTCCCTGTTGGTGCTAAACCAGGTCAGTGATAAATTAAACACGCAAACCCATGACATTACACTAAACTCCAAGATGTTGGTCAGCACTTCAGTCATACAGACTGAGCAGCCGCTGTTTGTTCACAAAGATATTGACAACTTCTGCATACAGTAATGGAAATATTAACTTGTGAGTTTCTTGTTTAAAATTGTCAAAACACCAAATACTCTGTAAATATCACATTCAATCTCACATTGGTGAGTACTCGACAACAGGCAAGATTTTGAACTTTCTGCAGATATCTAACACATACCTCTAACAAATCTAGTGTTTTCTTTAGGTTGAGACTAGAGGTGTACTGATTCAGTAAAATTGATTACCGATTGTTTAAAATAATTGTTCATGCAATTAGTCCCGATTATTGATTATTTATTAATACCTATTGGGAAATATGCCTGAGATAATTATAACAGTAAATGTAATTAATACAAAAAGATTGTATTTAGAAATCATCAGTTATAGCTTTGAGAATCTTAACTTTTTATAACCGGCGAAAGTTGGAACTAGATTGTTAGTTTTATCAACAGTATGAACTTATATTTCTTTATGTAATCTTTGCATAGCCCACAACCCAGATACAATGTATAAATGTTTTTTTTTTTCGATTTCGATCACTTAACTTCTTTCTAGAAAATTTTGCTTTAAATTTTACTTAAAAAAAATTAATCAGCATAATAATCAGTGATTATGATTAGATTCTGAAGCACTAATAATCGCCCAATAACGACATCGTTATCCGCATCGATACACCCCTAGTTGAAACTGAATATATATTATACACTGTACCATTTCTTGTGCAAATGATAGCTAAAACCAGGCAGTAACACATGTTTTATCAACACTTTACTCTGGATCATATCAAGATAACTCCACAAGAATTGTGTGTTTCTGTGGTGTTGAACGCTCATATACCAATTAAATATTAATAACAGAAAAGAGCTTGTATCATAATTTTTTTTACCAAAAAACCAGATCAACTTTGTTTCCTTTGTGTCATGCAGTTGTGTGTTCTGACAACCACCGGTATTGCCGCCACTGGTACAACACGGGGGAATGTAAGACGAACCCAACATGGATGGTAATCAACTGTGCGCGGTCGTGTACCCAATGCGGTGGGTAACAAACTGGTACAAACCAGCTCAATGTAATACTTATTAAGGTGTAGGATGAGGAAGTTGACGGCAAGATGTAAAATAACCTCCATCGCTCCTGGATGAGAATCGAACCCTTCCCTGTGGTATGAGACAAACTTCATTTCAGTGGAGCTGACATTTAGCAGAATAAATAAGAATTTTATCTATTAGACTTCAGCTTTATGCAGGAAAAAAATACTACATTGTTCAATCTATGTTCTCTTATAGCTGTGAGGTGTGAAGACCACAACCAGCACTGTGAGAGATGGGCAACTATCGGAGAGTGCGCCAAGAATCCTGACTACATGAACATATACTGTGCCAGAGCGTGCGGTGCCTGCTCAGGTATGTGTTCTGGTGGCTCTTGGAGGAAAACAGCAATAAGTGTTTTTATCTGACAACTTTCATAGGAAGAGTCCTTTAGAAAATAAAAATAATAATAATAATAATAATAAACAGATCCAAATTGAGTCCTCCAGCATTTACTATCAGCAGCTTCCTTTTATAGGTCCTGAAAGTTTTCTTGTTTGAGGTCATCCATCACCTGCATTCGTGGTATTCAGACTGTACAAACATATTGATATGAGGAAGACCTAGAAAGGAATATTGTCAGGTAGTAATGAGAGATCCTGATGCAAAAGGAGGGTTTGAGGAGATATTAAGGAAAGAAGGATGGGGAGAGAGAAACAAGGAGGGTAAAATACTGTTGAAGTTATGTGCAAGAAATAAAATGAAAGTGGCAAACAGCTGGTATAAGAAGGAAAGAGAAAGCCATAATATCACAAGAGCAAAAGTCTGTGATAGACCACTGTATTATGGATGAATAAATAAAAAGGAAGACCTTAAACATCAAGTTAATATCAAGTGTGTCCTTAGATAGTGACCACACGTTGTTGGGGCAGACAAAGGGATGGGAATGTTGGAGAAAGGTAATAAGACAAGAAAGAAGAATAAGAGTGTAGAGGCTAAAAAATGAAGAGGAAAGAGAACTGTACCTAAAAAAGGTAAGACGCTTAATACCCAAGGATGAGATGCAAAGTGCAGAGAGTGAATGGGAAATGTTTAAGAACAGTCTGGTAGGAGCAGCAGAGGAGGTATGTGGAGGACAAGTAATAAGAGGACGTGGAAGGGAGCCTGGTGGAGCGAATGGGTGAAGTAAGCAGTAGAAGAGAAGAATAAAGCATTCAGAAGGGATTTTAAAAATAAGAATGAGAATAAAAATAAATAATATAGGGAGTAGAAGAAAAGAGCGAAGCGAGTTGTACAAGAAGCCAGGAAGGATTGGATGCAAAAATAGAATTAAATGCTGTAAAGGGATATGGAAGGAGATAAGAAGGTGTTATATAGCCAAATAAAAGAATAGAGAAAAGACAAGAAGTTAGAATGATAGATGAAGAAGGAAAAACACTGAAGACAAGAGAGGAAGATAAGGAACTATGGATGAGATGTTTTGATAAAATGTTCAACCCGAAAGAGAAAAGGAATTAGAGTGAAACAGAGGAGTGGGAAGAAATAGATGAGGAGGAAAGAGGTCACACATGAAAAGATACTAATACTTAGCACGCGTCTTATACCCGTTCGGGTTATACACTTTAAGTACTAATTACTCTAATGGATTAGGAATTGGGAAGGTTGACTTAGAGGAAGTGAACCCACATTTGCGTGGAAAACCATTTAGGAAAAACCACCCCCAGTTCACCCGACCAAGATTCGAACCTCGATCTCCCCGTCCTCAGCATTCGGGCTCAACATGACAAGCGCGTTAGCCAACTACGCCACCGAGGCGGGTCACATGAAAAGAGGTGAAGGACACATTAAAAAGGATGAAACAAGGAAAAGCACCGGGTGTGGATGACATGACTGTGAAAATGATAAGAGCAGCACGTGAAGTAGGTATACAATGGTTATACAGGGTGCTGAGAGTGGTTTGGAAGGAGAACAAGGTGCCGGAAGACTGGAAAAAGAGTTATAACACCTATTTTCAAGAAAACACAGGGGGAGGTGTACAAATTACAGAGGGATAACATTGTACAAAAATACATGAAACGTTACTGGAAAAGATAATAATAAATAAAATGAAAGGAGAGTGGAGAGAGGAACAGAGGTCTAGAACGGACTTAATATATGCCATATGACAACTGATCGAAAGAAGGTATGAATATGAAAAAAAGACATGAAAATGGTATTTATGGATATGGGGAAGGCATATGATAGCGTTGATAGAAATAAAGTTTGGAAAGAAATACAGGAGGCCGAAGTCGAAAGAGGAGTTGTAATGAGAGTGAAAAACATGTATGAGGATAAAATTATTATTATATTATTATTATTATTAGCATCGCGTCTTACTACCCGTTCGGGTTATACGCACTTAAGCTAATGTGATTTTGAGATGAAATGAAGGACCTACAGTTTAACGTGGAATCCGAACCACGGTGGTGACCTGGCATTCCCCACATTCACAAGATGTATTGTCAGAGGTGAAGGAAGGGTTTGGTAATCAGATAAATCTGTACCGGGACCGAGGATTGAACCCGGCCGCCAGCATAGAAGTCTGACACCTTACCCCTAGACCGCCAGGTCACCTATGAGGATAAAAGAATTTGTTTTAAGATGGAGGGGTTACAAATAAAAAATTGAGTGAAGTAGGGGAGGGCCCTTGCACTATTTGTAATGGTAATGGAAATGGTCATAAACAAAGTGGCAGGAAAACTCGGGGAGGAAAGAATGAGAGTCATGATGTTTGCTGATTACTTGATGGTATGGGAGGGGGGGGGGGGGGGGGGGAGGGAGGGTGGGGGTCAGAGAAGAAAAAGGAAGTACAGGAATAACTATAAGAATCGAATGAGGAAGTGAAAGAGTGAAATGAAATTTATCATGGCAAAGTGTGAAGTGATGGTAATGACAAGGAAGAGGATAAGGCCTAATAAATCATAAAGATGAATGGAGTAGAGCTGAGAAAGTACAGAATGTAAAATACCCTTGGAACGTGATTGAGGTGAAGGGGTAAGTAGAGAGGATGTAATGATTATGAGAAGAGGACAGCAGGCAGAGTTGTTCTAGAGATGTGTAAGATACATGCTATGGAGAAGAGAAGTGCCATGAAGTGTAAGGAAGTGTTATACCAGGGCCTACTTTGTACCCATTGTCACACACGCAGCAGAAACACGGACAATGTAAGAGACTAGGAGAGTGGAGACCCTGGGAATGAAGTTTGTGAGGAGCATGTTAGCTGTCACGAGGAGAGACAAGATTTGGAATGAAATCATACAGGAAAGCGTAGGAGTACAGTGAGTACATGAGATAGTGGAGAAAGTAAAACTGAGATTGTATGAGCATGTAATAGGATGGAATAAGAGAGAATACCAAAGAGAATTATGGAGATGCAGTATGTAGGAAAAATACAGCAAGGGAGGCCAAGAAAGAGATGAATGGAGCATATAACAGAAAGTGTCCAAGTGTGAGGAGAAGATTGGAAGGAATTAAAGAAGGAAGAATGGTGGTAGGATGGAGGATGGAGGCATTTTACTAAACTGACCTGGACACAAATGATGATGATATGCGGTCAACACTGATATTTTACTTTATTATTGTTATTTTATAGGTATTTATAATAGCTATCAAAAGAGAAACAGCTGCAGATTACATGACTTGAATACATTAAAGTAGGTCTAGTAACTTATATAGCTGTCAGATAAGCTCCTTCCTATGAAAATTGGACTTTAATTCTTTCCTGGTAGCTCAGTTGTTTGATCTATGTTGTTAAGATGGTGGCTCGACATCCTGTGAGGACAGAAGCCAGCACTGCAAGTACTGGGCCAAGTCTGGCCAATGCCAGGAGAATCCTAGCTACATGCTGCAGCATTGCAGGAGAGCATGTCGGATGTGCTAGCTACATCCCTGCAGCACTGCAGGAGAGTGTGTCACTCAACATCCAGACTGGCCTAAATTACAAGAGCAATGTATTCACTACATGTTTTGTTATTGTGTTATTGGGAACAATGAGCAACCTCAAAGTACTAAACCACTACTCCGAGCGAGAGGTTCAATACAACCAAAGTAAACCTCCACTGTTACTGGGCATCATGGATCTCGTATATTTACACAAAATGTTAGCTCACATTTGTCATGCAATTTTTTATACTAATATAACATTTAAATAATAATTTTCAAATTTTAATAGAACATTTTATTCTCACAGCCATTGTGAATGTGTTTTGAGTTAATTGTTCCAGCCAAGACCTACAAACCTTTACATGAACTTAGTTTATCATACAGTGTAAACCAATATATGTTTGTCTAGAAATGTTGAACAAGATGAACACTAACAAGACACATTCAGCGATATCTCGACTAAAGGAAAACTAAACATTCCAAACTTATACCAATTGTCTTGTTAAATTGTTTCTTATTTTATTCACTTTATTCTTTCGCTCTACATCTACAAGTCATGGTGGTTTGCAATCAAATTTTAGCTAGAAGTTCAAAATTCCCCTTTGGAACTCTTGTATCACTCAAATGGTTGAGTATAGTCAAGATTCAAAGATTTAAATTATATAACCTATCATTTTTACAATTTTGGAATCTGAGCTAAAAGAAACAATCATACCAATAAGGTAATCATCATTATTATCAATTGGTTTCAATAAGGCAACAATAATGATCAAATGTTTCCAATAAAGGGACATTAAAGTATTACATAGCCATATTTTGGGCCATTTTTAACCCCTCCACCCTATGCCCCCCCCTTATAAGCAAGAATAAACAAATGCAACCCTCCACCCCTCCCCCACATTGCTTAAATAAGATTTGTCAATTTCACAGGAATAGTCATTCTTTCTCTAGTGCAATTTATAAATTACTGGTAATTATTAACAGAGATGTGTACATTAATACTGCAAAATAATTTAAAATTATCACTGGTATAGATTAAACTTTATATAACAGCTAAAATTAAAACAAGTTATAACATTATAAAAGTTTAAAATTTTAATTTACTTTTAATTGAAGTTATAAAAAACACCTTAAACTCCATTTAATCCAATGACCAAGGTCCTTAAATCCACATCTTAACACTTTCAATTACTATGTGATTATTTGGGGGTAGGAGCTAGGTAACTTAAGCTTTGGATTACTTCTATAGGCTTCTCCACTGGCGGCATTAACATAATTCGTCTTTGACGAAAACAACTAGTAATACTATTGAAGGTTAGATCACACTTATGCTCAATTTTTGTCAATTTATGCTGTATTGAATACAAATTAGTGTTTACTTGACAGAAATCAGCAGTAATTGAAATGCATGCAGGGATATTTACATTCATCAGATTAGGTCTAAATATGGTAAACATTTTGTAAATGATAATTGTTAATATCTAAATATTATATTATATTTGGAAGAAGGTATAGGAAAGGTGGATAGAAACATATAAAAGAGGGACAAACACAAAATGGCCTTTACAATGAAAAGAAGAACACAGTTCACACTTTACACTGCTGCCAATGGACAAAGAGGTAATGGTTGTCTCTTAAAGAATATAATACAATTACCTCATAAAGCGAAATAGGTTTTCCTTATTGTGTTAATATCTAAAGTTATATACATTTTGTAAATGATAATTTTTAATATCTAAAGCTATATACATTTTTAAAATGATAATTATTAATATCTAAAGCTATATACATTTTGTAAATGATAATTGTTAATATCTAAAGTTATATACATTTGCATTTTTCAACCACACACCCTGCTCGTTCTTTATTCCAACGTGAGGGCATACTCTCCTAAGATTAAGAATTGAAAGTCATGGGTGAATTTAAGATCAATATGGGGCCTATTTGTTTTATCAGAGTAAAATAAAATTCAATTCATTAAAAAAAAAATCAAGGCATGCATAAGTAGAGTCTGTTCATGATAAATTTTTACCTGAATGACAGTTCAAAAATAATATGTTTAGGTTTTGGGTTGCCAACACTTGTAAAGGATCACTGTTTTATTATATATGCTAGGTTTTTTAATTACCTCTTATATTCTACATTTAAAATAACAAACTTAAGTTTTCTCATACTATTTCATTACTTTTAATGATTTCCTTTTACCCAACTCGAAACAATATTCTAAACATAATTAAAAGTACTTGTTCTTTGTTTTGAAACGTTACTATGTGTGATATAGTGCGTACATCAATACCTTTTAATACAGGCATCATATTTACTTGGAAAAGAGAAAGTACTTGTATTTTTTTTTATATATAATAAATTATCTTATGAATATTTTAACGTATTTAACTGAACAAAATATTTGTATTCGCTGCATGGGTGCATCATTGTAAAAAACTTTTTTCTGTCATGTTCAACCACATGGTTTAAATTCGTCGGTCGCCATTTTGAATCTATTTTAGTTAGACCTTTTGTGGAAGTGTTGTGAATAATAATTTTTTTAAGTGGAATAAAACTATAAATAAACTTTGTGTCCGACCTCAAATAAATATATAAATAATATTGGCCAAAATTACTTTGGTTAACTATCACATTAATATATTACCACCTGTTTTGATTACAGTGATCCAAAGTGATATATATCAGCTGTTGGCGTAGGGATATATTAGGGGCTATTTCTAGTAACTTTTTGAACTGTCTCATCTAAGTAAACTTAGGTCATGAATGAATTCAATTCAACTTTTCTCATTTGAGAATATTTATTTTATTTACATAATATATTAATAAAATGCGTATATCAATGTTAACAATCTATGAGCTGTAAAGATCAAGTTGCTCATAGTCGAGAGTTGTGGTTGTCAAACTTCTTGTCCAGGAAATATCCAAATTATATAATAATAATAACAAATATATGTAACACCTGTCCTTGAGCATATACCCCGACCATTTCCCTACTAGGACGGAGAGTGCATCGTATCCTCCCCTACTAGGACAGGGTGGTGCGTCGTATCCTCCCCTACTAGGACAGGGTGGTGCGTCGTATCCTCCCCTACTAGGACAGGGTGGTGCATCTTATCCTCCCCTACTAGGACAGGGTGGTGTGTCGTATCCTCCCCTATTAGGACAGGGTGGTGCATCTTATCCTCCCCTACTAGGACAGGGTGGTGCATCTTATCCTCCCCTACTAGGACAGGGTGGTGCATCTTATCCTCCCCTACTAGGATAGGGTGGTGCATCTTATCCTCCCCTACTAGGACAGGTGGTGCGTCGTATCCTCCCCTACTAGGACAGGGTGGTGCGTCGTATCCTCCACTATTAGGACAGGGTGGTGCATTGTATCCTCCCTACTAGGACAGGGTGGTGCGTCGTATCCTCCCCTACTAGGACAGGGTGGTGCGTCGTATCCTCCCCTACTAGGACAGGGTGGTGCGTTGTATCCTCCCTACTAGGACAGGGTGGTGCGTCGTATCCTCCCCTACTAGGACAGGGTGGTGCGTCGTATCCTCCCCTACTAGGACAGGGTGGTGTGTCATATCCTCCCCTACTAGAGCAAGGTAGTGCGTCGTATCCTCCCCTACTAGGACAGGGTGGTGCGTCGTATCCTCCCCTACTAGGACAGGGTGGTGCGTCGTATCCTCCCCTACTAGGACAGGGTGGTGCGTCGTATCCTCCCCTATTAGGACAGGGTGGTGCGTTGTATCCTCCCCTACTAGGACAGGGTGGTGCGTCGTATCCTCCCCTACTAGGACAGGGTGGTGCGTCGTATCCTCCCCTACTAGGACAGGGTGGTGCGTCGTATCCTCACCTACTAGGACAGGGTGGTGTGTCATATCCTCCCCTACTAGGGCAAGATAGTGTGTCGTATCCTCCCTACTAGAATAGGGCAGCGCATCATATCCTCCCCTACTAGGACAGGGTAGTGCATCGTATCCTCCCCTACTAGGACAGGGTGGTGCATCGTATCCTCCCCTACTAGGACAGGGTAGTGCATCTTATCCTCCCCTACTAGGACAGGGTGGTGTGTCGTATCCTCCCCTACTAGGACAGGGTGGTGCGTCGTATCCTCCCCTACTAGGGCAGGGTAGTGGCCATATCCTCCCCTACTAGGACAGGGTAGTGCGTCGTATCCTCCCCTACTAGGACAGGGTGGTGCGTCGTATCCTCCCCTACTAGGACAGGGTGGTGCGTCATATCCTCCCCTACTAGGACAGGGTGGTGCGTCGTATCCTCCCCTACTAGGACAGGGTGGTGCGTCATATCCTCCCCTACTAGGACAGGGTGGTGCATCTTATCCTCCCCTACTAGGACAGGGTGGTGCGTCGTATCCTCCCCTATTAGGACAGGGTGGTGCGTCGTATCCTACCCTACTAGGACAGGGTGGTGCGTCGTATCCTCCCCTACTAGGACAGGGTGGTGCGTCGTATCCTCCCCTACTAGGACAGGGTGGTGTGTCATATCCTCCCCTACTAGGGCAAGATAGTGTGTCGTATCCTCCCCTACTAGAATAGGGCAGCGCATCATATCCTCCCTACTAGGACAGGGTAGTGCATCGTATCCTCCCCTACTAGGACAGGGTAGTGCATCGTATCCTCCCCTACTAGGACAGGGTGGTGCATCGTATCCTCCCCTACTAGGACAGGGTGGTGCATCTTATCCTCCCCTACTAGGACAGGGTGGTGTGTCGTATCCTCCCCTACTAGGACAGGGTGGTGTGTCATATCCTCCCCTACTAGGGCAAGATAGTGTGTCGTATCCTCCCCTACTAGAATAGGGCAGCGCATCATATCCTCCCCTACTAGGACAGGGTAGTGCATCGTATCCTCCCCTACTAGGACAGGGTAGTGCATCGTATCCTCCCCTACTAGCACAGGGTGGTGCATCGTATCCTCCCCTACTAGGACAGGGTGGTGCATCTTATCCTCCCTACTAGGACAGGGTGGTGTGTCGTATCCTCCCCTACTAGGACAGGGTGGTGCGTCGTATCCTCCCCTACTAGGGCAGGGTAGTGCGCCATATCCTCCCCTACTAGGACAGGGTATTGCGTCGTATCCTCCCCTACTAGGACAGGGTGGTGCGTCGTATCCTCCCCTACTAGGACAGGGTGGTGCGTCGTATCCTCCCCTACTAGGACAGGGTGGTGCGTCGTATCCTCCCTACTAGGACAGGGTGGTGCGTTGTATCCTCCCTACTAGGACAGGGTGGTGTGTCATATCCTCCCCTACTAGGGCAAGATAGTGTGTCGTATCCTCCCCTACTAGAATAGGGCAGCGCATCATATCCTCCCCTACTAGGACAGAGGTAGTGCATCGTATCCTCCCCTACTAGGACAGGGTAGTGCATCGTATCCTCCCCTACTAGGACAGGGTGGTGCATCGTATCCTCCCCTACTAGGACAGGGTGGTGCATCTTATCCTCCCCTACTAGGACAGGGTGGTGTGTCGTATCCTCCCCTACTAGGACAGGGTGGTGTGTCATATCCTCCCCTACTAGGGCAAGATAGTGTGTCGTATCCTCCCTACTAGAATAGGGCAGCGCATCATATCCTCCCCTACTAGGACAGGGTAGTGCATCGTATCCTCCCCTACTAGGACAGGGTAGTGCATCGTATCCTCCCCTACTAGCACAGGGTGGTGCATCGTATCCTCCCCTACTAGGACAGGGTGGTGCATCTTATCCTCCCCTACTAGGACAGGGTGGTGTGTCGTATCCTCCCCTACTAGGACAGGGTGGTGCGTCGTATCCTCCCTACTAGGGCAGGGTAGTGCGCCATATCCTCCCCTACTAGGACAGGGTATTGCGTCGTATCCTCCCCTACTAGGACAGGGTGGTGCGTCGTATCCTCCCCTACTAGGACAGGGTGGTGCGTCGTATCCTCCCCTACTAGGACAGGGTGGTGCGTCGTATCCTCCCCTACTAGGACAGGGTGGTGCGTCGTATCCTCCCCTACTAGGACAGGGTGGTGCGTTGTATCCTCCCCTACTAGGACAGGGTGGTGTGTCATATCCTCCCCTACTAGGGCAAGATAGTGTGTCGTATCCTCCCCTACTAGGGCAAGATAGTGTGTCGTATCCTCCCCTACTAGAATAGGGCAGCGCATCATATCCTCCCTACTAGGACAGGGTAGTGCATCGTATCCTCCCCTACTAGGACAGGGTGGTGCATCGTATCCTCCCCTACTAGGACAGGGTGGTGCATCTTATCCTCCCCTACTAGGACAGGGTGGTGTGTCGTATCCTCCCCTACTAGGACAGGGTGGTGCGTCGTATTCTCCCCTACTAGGGCAGGGTAGTGCGCCATATCCTCCCCTACTAGGACAGGGTAGTGCGTCGTATCTCCCCTACTAGGACAGGGTGGTGCGTCGTATCCTCCCCTACTAGGACAGGGTGGTGCATCGTATCCTCCCCTACTAGGACAGGGTGGTGTGTCTTATCCTCCCCTACTAGGACAGGATGATGTGTCGTATCCTCCCCTACTAGGGCAGGGTAGTGCGCCATATCCTCCCCTACTAGGACAGGGTAGTGCGTCGTATCCGCCCCTACTAGGACAGGGTGGTGCGTCGTATCCTCCCCTACTAGGACAGGGTGGTGTGTCATATCCTCCCCTACTAGGACAGGGTGGTGCGTCGTATCCTCCCCTACTAGGACAGGGTGGTGCGTCGTATCCTCCCCTACTAGGACAGGGTGGTGTGTCATATCCTCCCCTACTAGGGCAAGGTAGTGCGTCGTATCCTCCCCTACTAGGACAGGGTGGTGCGTAGTATCCTCCCCTACTAGGACAGGGTGGTGCGTCGTATCCTCCCCTACTAGGACAGGGCAGCGCATCATATCCTCCCCTACTTGGGTAGTCTCTTGAGGAACTTGAGCTCATGAGTGAGCCACACCATCAGTGATAGGACCATGAGTGACCCTGACTGGTGACTGGCAGCCAGAGAAACAGGAACATAGGTCAGGAGCGTTGATATGCCCAGGACAACCTGCACACAACAAGAGTAACACATCTTTATGTCATCAATAACATCCTGTATAGCTATACTCACCTGTAGCCTCCTGCAGTCCACCCTACAAAACTCCACTCACCTGTAGCCTCCTGCAGTCCACCCTACAAAACTCCACTCACCTGAAGCCTCCTGCAGTCTACTCTACAAAACTCCACTCACCTGTAGCCACACCATGGCTGTAACGACAGTGGCAGCAGTGTGAGCTCGAGGAGGGAGCTTCACTCGGCGAGACCAGAGCCACAGGGAGGTCACTAGCACCAGAGACGTTGTTCCCTGCAGGAATATAGGACATCATTATAGGAGATATAGTTCCATGGAGAGCATTCCACGAGACTAAGGGTTTAATATTCTTTCTACTTGTCTGGATGTTGGTCATGAAATGTGCAGTTGGTGTGGTGAGCAGACACATGGCCAGCAACTGAGCAAACTGATTGTAATGTGGAGAGGTTTTCTAGTAGTAAAGTCTCTTGTGTAAGATGGTCTGGCCAGGAAAAGCGAGTGCGATGCAAACCCAACATACTCAGGACGGAACTATTTATGGCAACTTGAGACCCAGTTTACTCACTTACGTCAACCTTCACTTCCCTTCTGCCCAGTACAAGGGAAGTCGGCCATCCACCTGCCCCCTTTAAACCCTAGCACTAAGCAACTATGTCTGAACTCACAAAGCAAGGCAGGGTTTAGTATCGTGAGTCACAGCTTTATTTCTTGTTCTCGCAATGGAGCTCTCTGGCTAATGTTGTCCGGACTGTAGTTGAGAGTAAACTGTTTACAAGAGTAAGATTACTGTGTTTATAACGATGGTATCATGAGTCAACGATGAGCACATGATCCAAGCTGCCACCATTACTCATACTTTATTCAGGCTGTGATTGGTTCTCCTTGTCATGTGTTGTGTTTTATATGTGAATGAGTGGACCAGAATTTTACAAGAACTTGGTATATGTTTATTTCTTTAGCGCAGCATCTTAATACCCATTTGGATTATATGCTTAAGTACTAGCTATGCTAATGGTTTTAGGGATTATGAAGATTTTATTAATAGGAAGTGTACCCGAATTTGCATGGAAGGAGAGTAGATAACCATTTTGGAAAAATCACCCTCAGTATATCCAACCAAAATTCAAACCTCAATCTCTCGGTTAACAGCAGTCTTGCCCACTGCAAGTAACGTGTTAGACCATGTGGCCACCAACGCGGGAAACTCGACATATTAATACCCGGAACAGTGGTTAGGATTTGAACCAAAGCTCATAAAAAATATATCCCCTATAGTAGAATGAAAGTACCATAATTAATATATTTATAGAGTGACCGCATTTTTGTAAAAAGACATAGAGGTTTGTGCCATTAATCAGCTTATGCGCAGAGATAAATCAGTCATAATGATAGTTTTTAAAGTAGAACTGACATTTCAATCGATACCCACTTATATTGTGTAATTTCAAACAGATCAATGGTTGCTATATTGCACTAAGCCTATCATTGTTCAAATTCCCACACTTAAGTCAATCTGAACCTGATAGCGAAACATTACAAACCAGTATTCTGTGATCAAACTGGACAGTGGTCGGGTTCTCGGTGATATTTCGAACTGGTGGTGATAACGCTAGGATGTCATCAGGAACCCATTTGTCGGCCATCTTGGGGAATGAGTTATACACTAGTCCAGCATCTAGTCCCGCCACAAAAGCACCTACACCATGCATCAGTACAGATTATAATAGATCCACAGTCAAACATGTGATTTATAAGTTTAAAGTTGTCGAACAATCTAGGGCATACAAAATATTAATGCATGCACAGTTATGTCAATGTGTTTGTAGATACAGTTATTTTAACTAAGATTGTAAATTAACTCAACCTGAAACAGGAATGCTCTGCACTAAACATTATGACAAACTCACACCCCTTGGATTCAAACTAGGCTCCTTAGGGTTTGACCACATAGTTATACCTGAAACAGCCGTCATGAACACAACACCCTTACAAGAGTGGGCCAGAATCCTGAACCGTCTTGCGCCAGTGGTGATAGCGCCTGCAAGTTTCTGCGCTGGCAACAAGTGGTCCAGCGCTGACCAAAGAAAGAGGGTGTAGAGGATGAAGGCGAGACTGAGGTGAGAAGCGAGACGATACTGCGACACTCGGGGTACATCACTCTCTCCATGGAACCTATCTTCTAGCCCAGACTTCACCATGTACCAGCCCATCAGACCCTGAAAGTAGCCGCTGTGTTTAGTAAACTAGCCGAGGTGATGATCCAGCATTCAAATGGTATTAGGTACAACCAGTTTAGATCGAGTCATACACGCTATTCGTGTGTTCAATCTTGCTGGTAATACTAGCATTGTAGAATGTAGAGTTCTTATTTGGAAGTATAATTGATAGATAACTGAAAGTTCTTGAATTATGAGTTTAGAGCCAAGCTTGATGGCAATATTGAGCTCTGTTTATGTTTTGTTGGTCTGGATGTGCAGAGGCATGAGGTAGGAGGAAGAGATAAAGTAGGTATAAAAGGGCATCGTCCTGTATAGTTGGAAGAACACAAATGGCTTAGTGGAAGACAATATAAAGTGCACCTTAGTTCAAAAGTGTACCATGTAGAGCGTATCAAATTAAGCTTGTCTTTGGAAGGAACTAGATCTTCACACCAAAACCTGTTTTCATGGATGATTTATTAAAAGTGTATTTAAAGACTATTAAAAAGAGCCAGATTTTTTTTTGGTCAGTAACAGTGTATTTAAAAATCAATTCCAAAATTTATTATATATAATTTTTAAAATAATATATTTACATTAAAATAAATTTAAGTTAATATGAGTTTAATTTCAAACAAAAATTTTATTTTGTTAGAAATATCTGATTCTTAATTTCTAACCGTAACAGTTATTCATGAACAGTTGTGTTCCCAGCTGTCTTTACACTGCCAGTAACAGTTATTTATGATCAGTTGTGTTGCCAGCTGTCTTTACACTGCCAGTAACAGTTATTCATAATCACGGATCAGTTGTGTTGCCAGCTGTTTCTACACTGCCAGTAACAGTTTTTCGTAAACACTTGTGTTGCCAGATGTCTTTACACTGCCAGTAACAGTTATTCATGATCAGTTGTGTTGCCAGCTGTCTTTACACTGCCAGTAACAGTTATTCATAATCAGTTGTGTTGCCAGCTGTTTCTACCTGCCAGTAACAGTTATTCATAACAGTGATTCATTTTGTTCCAGCTTGTTTTCTACACTGCCAGTAACAGTTTTTTGTAAACACTTGTGTTGCCAGATGTCTTTACACAATTATGAGGCATCAGTCAACAACCAACTCTCCTACTGCTCACTTATTTTCAAAAATAATAATTTAGAAAAGGGAATTCCTAGGAATAATTTATAAACAAAGACTCAATTTGTTGTCACCACACCTGTAATCCAATGAGTGTCCCAAAGACTAGGATCCGTTTCTTCATGGCTTGTCTGAACCAGCCCTTGTACCAGAACACGGTCGCAGGAACCAGGAACATGGCTCCGATAGCTCGACCCCACATCCTGTGGGAGTATTCCATCCACCAGATCCACTTGAACTGTTCCAATGTTATATCTTTGTTCTTGCTGAAATCAAACAAATAGGGCTATACACACCTGGGACCCGGCTCATGGGAATACCTTATCAGTTGAAAGAGATGATGATAGTATCAGTTCTGACTTAGCATAACAAGGGATTGCTGTTATTGCTTACATCTGAAACTCCGGGTACTGCTGATATCTGCGGAACTCCTCCTCCCAGTCTGACAATGTGAAGGGGGGCTTCTCCCCAAATAATCTCCAGGTTACCATGGACAGACCAGATTCTGTTAGCCTTGTTACACCGCCTGCATCAACATAACAACATCTTGTTACTGGCTAGCAACAGGAACACATATTAGACTGTTATCCTTGTTACTCTGCCAACATTCCATCTTGTTACTGGCTAGCAACAGGAACACACAGTAGACTCTGTTCACCTTGTTACTCTGTCAACATTGTCTCACACAGTAGACTCTGTCTCACACAGTAGACTCTGTTAGCCTTGCTACACCGCCTGCATCAACATAACAACATCTTGTTACTGGCTAGCAACAGGAACACACATTAGACTGTTATCCTTGTTACTCTGCCAACATTCCCATCTTGTTACTGGCTAGCAACAGGAACACACAGTAGACTTTGTTCACCTTGTTACTCTGTCAACATTGTCTCACACAGTAGACTCTGTTAGCCTTGTTACACCGCCTGCATCAACATAACAACATCTTGTTACTGGCTAGCAACAGGAACACACATTAGACTGTTATCCTTGTTACTCTGCCAACATTCCCATCTTGTTACTAGCTAGCAACAGGAACACACAATAGACTCTGTTAACCTTGCTAAACCGCCTGCATCAACATTAAGGGTGAGTAAAATATGAGTACAAATAATATTTTAGATATAAATGAATCTCCAAACACACATTACCCAGTATGACTGCACCAAACACCATCCCTCCACACCCCAGAAGCCAGGTGCCGACCATCTTGTCTGCTCTGGTTGGTACGCTCACTGCTACACTAACACTCCCACTCCCACGAAGCCCTGGCTGTACACAATCATTAAGGTGGGAGTCAAAAATAAAAGAGGAAAATATAACATTATATTAGGTTGTATAAAACGGCCAATTCCTAAAAATGTGTTTTTCAAAAAAAGTATTTGTTTAATAAAGACTATCTTCTCAATCAGATATAGTAAAAAAATATATTAATTTTTATTACAGTTCCTAGTTAAAATCTTGTTTACGTATTAAGAACTGTGCGGCCTTAGTGTACTTTAGCAAATAAATATATTTAACTTTTTTTAGTTTAATTATTTTGATATTCTAAATGATTTAAACCTACCCACATAAAAGTTTTTTTTCTATATTTTTATTATTTTCATGTATTTTGAATTAAAAATTAAAATTATATTAATAAATCTAAAAAAAAAAAGTTTTCTACTTCATATATTAGTTTAGAAAAAAAAACTATAAACAACAACCATTATTTTAGGGAATTTTTAATTTCTTCTTTGTGTACTCTAGATGGAAAGAATGATAAAGTGCGATTATTCCATTATACCAATGTTAAACTGTAGTTCTAGCATTTGACACCACATAGCAACATGGTCATGCTTAATATGTGCTACTCGAATGTCTTCAAAATGGTTGAATCAACTTTCCTCCTTTCCCCTTTGCGAACAACATAACAAAGCCCTTGATGGTCCCACTCATTACCCTTTTTGCTTGATTGATTTACAAGCTTCATTAGTACTATTCACCTAACCTTTTACAGTGTTGTCAGTATTTGTAGAGAATGAATGAGAAGAATTCCTAACAAAACCAAAATGTATCCAGGAGATAACTTCAATAGAAGTGTCAATTATCAGTGGTGTGTTCAGGGCTCCACAAGTGCAAGTTAGAGTTTTTTCTTATAGCAATCCTTATTACCATCTTGATCTCTCTTGATGCTGAAGTCCCAGCGACAGGAGATAGCTTTCCTACCAGGGGGTAGGGAAGTCAGTTCCCAGGTGTCATTTTTCTTGAGGGAATTCATTTCCTCTTCCATAGCTAGCCTCCAGTTCCTCTCATCAGGTCTACCCTTGACATCATCAAAATCTTAAGACAAATTGTCAAGAAAGCTTTCTGCATTCATAGCAAATGCTACATAATCTTGCAAATAGCTTGGTTTCATGCGTGGGCGTGAGCTACGACGAAGTTCACCTTCATCTGATAGTGGAGGCGTTTCTTTGTCTAACTCTTCATGACTGGCTTCACCTGAAGGTAGGCTTCCTTCTGATGGAATGGTAACTGTTTCACAAAGTAGTGATGCTCTCACTGCTGGGGATGTGGTCATATTTTCTCCACTCCAAGTGGCATTTTCATCAAAAAACACATCATATGCCAAAACAATCTTTCTCCTGATAGGGTTCCACATCCTATAGCCATTGGGGCAATAGCCAATTGTGATGCACTTTTGGGTACGATTGTTCAGTCTCCCTTTAAGTAGCTCATTATGGATGCGCACATAGCCAATACAGCCAAAAACATGCAATTTTGACAAGTTTGGACGTTGACTATACCAGACCTCAGCAGGAGTTTTACAATCCAAGGCTGCTGTTGGACATCTATTAACAATATATACTGCTGTCATCACAGATTCTGACCAGAGATCTTTCGAAACATTTGTGCTTAATAACATACACCGCACACGCCCATTAGTGTTCTATTCATGCGTTCACTTACTCCATTTTGAGAGGGTGTATATATGATAGTATATTCAAACTGTATACCTTTAAATTCAAAGTATGTTCTCATCTCTGAAGATAAGTATTCACCACTTTGGTTACACCTGAAACGGCTTATTCCTTCATTAAAATGAACAGTTGATATAGCTTCATACTTCTTAAAACACTCGAATACCTCTGACTTTTCTTTGATCATGTAAACATAGGTAGAGTGACTATAATCGTCAATTAGGGTGAGTATGTATCTCTTACCGTCATATGATGTAGGACTGATCAGACCCATGACATCACTGTGGACAAGCTACAAGGGGTGCTTAGCCCTTGAGCGAGTTTGTACATGAGGCAATTTAGTCATTTTACCTTGTATACAATGCTCACATGGAGATTCCCAAGTTGTAAGTTTTTGTTTACACACACCGTTAATGCCATCAACGATTTCACTAAGAGACTTCAAACTGGTATTGCCAATATGTGCCAGTCGTTAATGCCATAGATTTGTACAATCTGCCTCGGCAACATTGGCACAGGTATTTTGAACAGAAAATGTCACTAAATACATTCTGGCAGACTTGGATGCAACTGCTACAAGTTTATCATGCTTGAAAATTTTTGCTACACCTTCTTCAAAAATCACCTTGCATCCATTGGAATTCAGTCGTCTGACTGATAAGAGGTTATGTTGTAGACCAGACATGATAAGAATACTTCCCAGCTTGATAACATTGATTTTTCCATCCATC